>JAOTOM010004107.1:0-177500 GCA_034440615.1 Ashinkailepas kermadecensis | reverse complement strand
CATATTTCCAACTTCAGTTAAAGGAAATGTCACAGGTCAGGTTAGGTCAAGGGCCGACCGCGTTTTTGAAAATTTGATAGGATGCTGGCTAAAATCACTGCTTCTACCCACCCAAGGCGAAAATGGACGGCAAAACAGGATTCAGAACTTTACACGAACTAGATATTGTGCCAAGCTAAAAAAATGTCATCCGAGGTCAACATAGTTCAATGACCTTGAATGACTTCGCAATGGAAGGGATAATGTCCGGATATCAATCCAGTCATAAATTAGCCTAAACCGCATAAAATGTGTCGCTCCATGGCGCAATGCCATGTCAAGATGCGATAATCTGCGATTTAATTTTAAAATGGTCGGAGGTGTTCCCTTTATGATGTCATAGCTCCGTGATTTGACATGACCCAACATAACCAAACTACCACAAGCTCCGAAAGATCTCCTGTAGGATACTGAAAATTCCACTGGTTCCGTTGAGCGGTTCAGAAGCTATCCACGAAACACTTTAGGGGGTTGCATCCCCTCCCCCCGCTCCACGGGGAGGGTTAATCCCTTGGCACAACGAACGTCCCCCACCCCGACCATTTATGTCCCGGCTAGAAACCGGCGTCTGGTTAAGCCAAGGATTTTACACAGGGGCATGAGCCGAGGATCCCGACAAGAAGTAGTATGCCCGGGGTCTGACTCAGCATAGGATTTTACGCATGAGCATTAGCCGATGAACCGGCCAAGAAGTAGTATGCTCGGGGTCTGACTCAATCAAGAATACTCCAGCCGATATCACCTGACGGTGGCAGGCTGGTCAAATTCAACAACAACAACAACAACCAAGGATTTTGCGCAGGGACATTAGCCAACCACACCACGGAGCTACCTGCCTTCCGACAACTTCTGGTGTTTCACCGCTGTATTGCATTTGACGAAGGCCTGTTGCAGAATATGCCTGATGCAAATTTCACTGATGCGTTTTGGCCTGCTCCCCATCCATTGTATCCTGCACGATTTGTTCCGGCCGATGATGGCTGGGGCATCTCTACTCCTAACAGGGTTCTTTTGCAGTGCCTTATGTGGCCTTTTGTCCTGTTCAGTCCTGTAACAGTGTCCTTTTTAGTTATATCCCTCAGCCTGAGGACAGTGCCTGTCAGGCATGGGCGTCACTGTGAAAATGGGTGAGGGAATGACCTTTTTGATGGTCAAAGCTGCTCCAAACACCGTTTGTATCTATGGTGTGCCCATAGGCTCGTTGGTTAAGTTTCAGACTGATTGGTGGGGCATTAATGGTTGGGGGACCAGATCAATGATTCGGGGAAGGGGTCAGTGGTCTCCCTTAGTGTATACAAAGTGACACCTCTGCTGTCAGGGACATGTATGTGCATGCCTTGTATCCAAACCGGAAATTGTGCGGGGTATAATTTAGCGATGATTATTACATAGCTGAAATATACGCCTGATGTCGATTTTCCAACCTGGAGATACTAAGACACACATTCGAGTTACTATTGGTATTAATAGTAGTACTATTATTATTATTAAGAGTAGTAGTAGTAGTAGTAGTAGTAGTAGTAGTAGTAGTAGTAGTAGTAGTAGTAGTAGTAGTAGTAGTAGTAGTAGTAGTAGTAGTAGTAGTAGCAGCAGCAGCAGTAGTAGCAGCAGCAGCAGCAGCAGCAGCAGCAGCAGCAGCAGCAGCAGCAGCAGCAGCAGCAGCAGCAGCAGCAGCAGCAGCAGCAGCAGCAGCAGCAGCAGCAGCAGCAGCAGCAGCAGCAGCAGCAGCAGCAGCAGCAGCAGCAGCAGCAGCAGCAGCAGCAGCAGCAGCAGCAGCAGCAGCAGCAGCAGCAGCAGCAGCAGCAGCAGCAGCAGCAGCAGCAGCAGCAGCAGCAGCAGCAGCAGCAGCAGCAGCAGCAGCAGCAGCAGCAGCAGCAGCAGCAGCAGCAGCAGCAGCAGCAGCAGCAGCAGCAGCAGCAGCAGCAGCAGCAGCAGCAGCAGCAGCAGCAGCAGCAGCAGCAGCAGCAGCAGCAGCAGCAGCAGCAGCAGCAGCAGCAGCAGCAGCAGCAGCAGCAGCAGCAGCAGCAGCAGCAGCAGCAGCAGTAGCAGCAGCAGCAGTAGTAGTAGTAGTAGTAGTAGTAGTAGTAGTAGTAGTATTAGTAGTAGTAGTAGTAGTAGTAGTAGTAGTAGTAGTAGCAACAGCACAATTTCATTATTTTCCAGGATGATATGAAGTTGTACTGCAATGCAATTTGGAATTATCTGATTGTAATATCCATGCAATATTACTTGACTGTTTACGATGTGCCTTTGAAGCGCAAGTAAAGCGTGGGGCTTTTTCACCATGTTTCCTATCATACGACAATATCATTACAATGTAGTTACCTGTTCCCCCCAAAAAAAACATTTCCGAATATATATTAACAGGTACCCAATGCTACATGCTACCTAATCGGCCGAATCATGCTACATTCAGCACTCATTTTTGCTATGCCTACACGCCAGCGAGGTGCGAAACTTTCGCCCTGCACAGCCTTCCCCGAGTACTGCGGCATGAAGCTACGATGACATAGCCAGCGGCAATCGATGGCTCATTCATGCATAATCCAGCACCGTGGTATGCAATCAATCCCACGGCTGTCGTTAAGCAGTGGAACGCTCGGCCCACGCTGATGTTACGCTGCGTGATGTTACGCTGATGTTACGCTGCGTGTACAATGTGCTCACAATGCATGGTACTGTCACCTTGTGGCGATGCTGAGACGTGACGCGTAGTGTATCCATCACGCCCGCTGACACCGTGCATTCCATCTTCTGCAACATAACCTCAGTAGTAAGAGCCTGAAGCCAGTGCTACTCAGGCTGTCGTGGTGGCAGTGGCGCTACACGCGGATAACCGCCGTCTATCTGTTTGCGGGTGAAATATCCCACCGACACGTGGCCGGTGGCCTGCCAAGTCCAAACCCGCCTGGAACGTGACTGTCGGCTTCTCCAGACATGTACCGGCTGCTGTCTAAGACCATGCCGAGCTTCACAGGTGAGGAATAACTTGGCTGGACGGGCCGCATGACTTTATTGAGCTGGCGACGGTCGAGTGGCGGCTACCTGGGGTGGGCCTCATGATCGCAGACACGTGAGCAGGTGCATGGTGCGGTGCACCACTGGGACCGTGGCCGACTGAGCGTCAAACGCATCAAATGCCCCACTCATCAAGTTTTGTTGGAACTTAAATTATTGTATGGTCTAATTTTGTTTCGCCGCACCTAGAAAGGCAAATTATAGCATATTCTGGAATTTGTACTAGGCTTACACCCACCACCATGATCTTGAAGTTTTATTATTAGGATTTTCCCCCGTTTTCAGGCGGTGTTGATGAGACACGGCTGGCGTTTCCAATTCAAGCGCAGCAAATAATTAAACTGACAACCGGCGCATCACTGGGGACCAAATATCTTTATTGATATCACACTTGACGCTTTGAGGCGAATGGCTGCCCTCTAGGGTCAGGTCAAAGGTCAAATTTTTGGTAGAAAATAAACGCAATTCGAACTACTTGTAAGTTGATGTCGGTGTGTATTCTACCTGAATGTAAGATAATTATCATGGTATTTCTGACCCGATTGCAAGCCTTGGGGTACACGTGTACAGAACGTCCAACTGAGACGCGTAGATATGATGGGAGGTTAGGTCAAGGTCGGGAATGTGTTACGATGTTCACCTTTATGTCGCGAATTTCTAGCTCTTACTCTTCTGAGACAAAATGTATGCGAATCAAAATACATAGTTATCAATTATCATTGCGTAGCTTTAACCCTCCCCACCCCCTTAAAAAGAGAATGAAAAGTAAGCAACGCTTGAAACAAAGCCACTTTTGTGTTTACTTCTATTCCTCGAAGAGGACACCTTTATTCCATCACCGACAGTGTCGGCACCCCGATGGATCACAACACCGCGAGCATGGCCAAACCGGTGGAGAGCGCGAGGAAGTGTGTGTGACCGCACACTCCCGGGGCAGTGTGTTTAGAGGAGCACGGGACTCCCGGGGGAGTGTGTTTAGAGGAGCACGGGCCCACAGAGGTCATTTGCGCCGCCTTGAAGGCGAATGGATTTTGCAAGCAAGTTCACGGAAATTGTGTCCTTACGTTAAGGAGATATTACTGCATAGTGTATGTGGCGTTAAGGTGCTGAAGGCAGGGGTGGACGGGGACCATCTCCTAGAACGTTGAGACGGTAGAGTGTAGCTTCCTCTTCTCCTCTGCAAGGCAGTCTGTATATTTGGGATGGGGAAGGGTTGGCTAGAAAGTTGACTTTGCCAGGGTGCCGGCATTAGCCTACTCTTGGTCGACGAACACCGATAGTTCTTTACCGTGCGGCAAGGAGCACACTCCCGGCAAATTCCGCCCATATATACCGGGAGGTCACGTGACCGAAGGAAGCATGGCTTCGCACAACACCTGAGCTTCAGAGGCGGGAGACGTGATTCACAGGATTACAGGCCGTTGGAACATAGCGCACACTGAAGCAGCGGTGACGACAATGGAGAGTCAAGACAGGAGTCCATTGTCCAAGCAGAAGGGCAACGACCCTTGTGTAAATTGAAGCACACACTGGTATTACAGATATGCAATGGGTTGGTGGGGCGTTATAAAGTGCGGCGATCAGGGTGGCGGCGTATTCCGCCACGTAGACGGACGAAGGGGTGCCACCCTGCGATGGTATGGTGCCCACAGATGATGCCCACCTGCGTGGGTTTGGCGTCGGTGGCGAACCATGCGCAGTGCCGATGGGACTAGGTGTCGATAGTCATCTCGGGTGATGCACCAGCGGATGAGCGAGATGTGACGGGTCTAGCGCAGAACCAGCGGATTTTCCATAGCACTTCGATGACGAATTGTACCGGGAATTTGGCCTTCCATCGCACGAAGCTCAGCAGCAGCTCTGCCACCTGCTGGGCCCGCTTGCAGGACAGGATGCGGGCGGGGTGGAGGTAGCGAAGGAATCGGGCCTGAGTTGGACGGGGGACGGCGATGGTGTCCATGTCTATGTTGAGTTGGAATCCCAAGTACTGGAGGGAATCCTTTCCTTAGTTTATCCCATCTTTGAATCCGGTGATCCTACCAGCCCATCCAACTACTGGCCCACCTCCATTGTCTCGGTCATCACCAAAATTGTGGAGCGTGCAGTCCACCAGCAGCTATATGCCTACCAATCAACCAACCACCTTCTTCTTCTTCTTCTACCCAGCACGGTTTCCGCCTCGTCACTCAACGGAGACCGCGCTGACATCCATATCCGACCAGATCTTACTAGCCAATGATTGTGGTGAGATGCCCCTCCTTTACCTCCTGGACTTGAGCAAATGCTTTGATGTGATCGACCATTCAAAACTCTTGACTAAATTAAGCCAGCACGGTATCGATACTTCATGGTTGTTGGGCTTATCTCCAAAACCATACCCAGAGTGTCAGCCTCACTGACAATCTGGGTCGCAGCATAAAATCTGTACCACTTCCTAACAACATGGAAGTTTTTCAAGGCTTATCTCCTGGCCCATTGCTCCACTGCCTCTTCGCCGACGACCTCAGTCTGTTCGCTGAGGTCGCAGTAGTCGTTCAGTATGCAGATGACACAAATTTTGGTCACCGGAAGCGAAGCTCGCATCTAAAGTGTCGTTGTCGAGCTGGAACATGCCCTGGCCTACCTTGACATTTGGTTCCGCGGAAGCAGTCTAAGAGTAAATGCAGAGAAAACCCAGCTTATGGTCTTTGGCAGCCAACACAATGTACGCAATCTTCTCAACTTCACGGTAGCGTTTCGCGATCAACATTTGCCCCTCTGTTCGGAAGTAAAAAAACCTAAGACTCACTTTTGATAGCACCCTCAGCTGGGACTCGCACGTTTCTAACATAACCAGACGATGTTTCTGAACTTTGGCCGGTCTGTCACATCTCAGAGGTCACCTGCCACCATCTGTCATCTAGGTGCTCGTCAATGTCTTGGTCCTCCTCTTTTAGATTCGGTACTGCATTTCGGTGCACGGTAATGGTATCCAAACGAATAAGTATCGGATTAAAAAGTTATTAACTATGGAACAAAAGTTATTTTCGGACAAACTAAATTTGATCATGTCGCGGATCTGTTCGAGCGCTTTGGCTGGATGAGAGCGGATAACTTGGTCTCACACCAGACGCTGTGCCTGCTTCACAAGTTGCGCCGGCTGCAGGAGCCAGCTTCATTAGCCGGTACCATTAACACAGTAGCCGAAATCCGTGGCCACCACACCCGCCAGGACTGGAACCTGTACGTCCCCAGATCGCGGACAGAGGTGGGCAGGCGCCGTTTTTGCTCTCGAGCCTCTGCACTGTATGACGAGCAGCCGCACGAGCTGAAGCGACTGCCAGGTCCCCTGTTCAGTCGCCGCCTTAGGCAGCATTTGTGCGTGGGACTGGACTGACTGCTCTGATCGTACTTGCTGACTTATCATCATGCTTGCTGACTTCTGATCGTACCTGCTGACACTTGCCATGCCGCCGGTATGAACAATTGTTATATGTTTTCATGTGGGCCTGTGACAGCCCTTATTTACTGATGACCTGTGTTTTAAAACTGGATAATAGGCTGTAATAGCCACGAGTCTATTGTGGATGGACGGAATATATGTCCTTGTCTATGTCTCTGTCTTTCAAGTGGTGGGCTCAAGGGCTGACTTCCGCTCGTTTATGGTGAATTGCCACTCACGAAATATAGCCGGTATATGGCGAAGGAGGGAGGGGAGTTCGCGAGCAAGGCTAAAAAAAGCGCCGTCCTAGCGATAGCGTCGACGACCACATGCTGGTTTCATCAGGCTTCAGTGGCGACCGAAACCAGAATTTTGTTTTGATACGTCCGTCAAGATTTTAGCCATAAAGGTCATAATTCGTCGATATATCAGTAATTTGTATTTAGCAACACTGATCTTTTCCAGATGAAAAGTATACTAGGACCGTACCGCGAATTCTACCAAATATCTCGTCCCTCTTGCTTACCATATTTATACTAGAACCTCCCGTCGGCACAGGACGGCGCTTTCCCGACAACCACAAGCTAATCCAATGGCATACCGTGGTCGCCAAAAGCGCCGACGAGACGGAGACCAAATGGTTGCCGTGGTCGTCGCCTCGAAATCTAGTTATAAATATGGGATTGGAAATCAGGCAACTCTTGGTGACTTGTTCAGTTGTTCGTTCGAAAATTGGTTTATGGGTAGTAGTGCCCAACCGTGGTGGATAATTAATGTCGTGTTTTTGTGAATTGTTTGCTTAGCTGCCTGAATTAATATTGTCACTTCCTAGGTAGGTGCCTAGTTAGATATCCAGGCGTGGACCATTTGTAAAAGATGAAAACCAGCAAAAGGTGAAGAGAATGACAGGAGAAGGCGGCAAGCCGGAAAAATAAAAATAAGGGGAAGCGTTGTGTGGCCACAAAGGATGTTCGTGTTCAGGAGCCGAGCAGAACATCCACAAGCACACCAAGAACAAACATGGGGATCATGAGCATTTCAAATATTTACCGGGAGCCAGTTTGCTCCTGGAGGTCGGATGTCCCAAACTCGTCAAACTGGATAACAATAATGCAGAAAGGTATGTTGATGCTCCTGTGTAGGTAGGTAGGTACCTAGGTATTTACTTATGTGGTTAGGTACCTAAATAGGTACATTCCTGGGTACAAGGATATGGCAATGTGTAGCAGTGTCCAGAGTACAAATGTTGGTAGGCTTGTAACTATTTTACGGAAGATATGGCATTTCAAGACAGAAATATTGTAAAAACATGTTACTTTATATGATTAAGATGATGTGGGATGTGGCCTACCTAGCCACTTATTACCAGCACAAGTGCATAGGCACTTTCCAGTTCGTATGCAAAATAATACCAAAATATTGGTATTTGAGTGGGGTAACATAACGAAGAATAATGTAAAATGTCAAATAATGTCTAATGTAACCCAGATAGCTTGGAAACATTTTAATGCTTTAAATCTAATGTGTCATTGCAGGCTTAGCATTCTAACCTAAGCATTTTCTTTCTGAAAAGAATATAGCAGAACTAAACGTTCTTTCTTCGGGATAAGAGAAACCAAAGTTCTTCCACACAAATAAAGAGCAAAATATAATTTAGTTGCATTTTGAACAGGAATGAATGGTTCCATTGTCTTAATCATGTTCAGAAACATGATCTCACAACTTTGTGTATTATTGCACTTTAAGGTATCCAGGAGACAAGGTGTACACACATTTTACCCCAGGAAGCAAATATGGGGTTAGGTTTGGTTAGGTTAGGTTAGGCTAGGCTTTTCTCTTCAGTTGGAAAAAAACTTCCAATTTTTTTAAAAGATTTGTTTTCAACAAAAAAGTGCTCTTTTATTCGAAACAGATTAAATTTAATCTGTTAACCTAGTTAACTAGGCTCTGCGATGTAAGGTTTTTGTTTGAAAATGCTTCAGAAGAAAATGGAAAATTTTCCATTTTTTAAGGAATTTATTTTCCTGCATAAAAGTTTAGGTTAGGTTGTGCTACATTTTTTTTGTATTTCTCTTGAACATTATTTTTCGGCTATGTTATCAAACTCCAAGCCTGTTTTTTGGTGTTGTTTTGCCTGCCAACTGCAAAAAAAATATGCATTTGCTGAGGAAATGAGTGGTCACACAATGCTATCTATTGCATTGCATTGAAAGAATAAATTCCAAGAATTAAAAATGGACACAGAAGTGCAATTTAATACAATTTGGTTTTTGAAATACCATCATTATTCAACTCCTCAAGGACCCATTTTATGTTTTCTTTTGCCTGTCAACTGAAAAGGTAATCATTTGCAGAGAAAATGAGTGGCCACATCATGTTAACCATGTTCATAAACCATTGGAAAAGTAACTCCAACAATTAAAGAATACCTGAAGTCATAAATTTACGACCTTTTGTGGCAAGAAGATTAACTTACACTTTTTAGTTAATTAAATTAAAAATCGTAACCTAGGATATCCCATCCTAACACCTGCTTTGCAGATGAAAACATCTGATTACTGATTAGCACTTCTTGCAAGCCGTCCAACCTGCAAATTACTGAAGTTCTGAAGATGGCAAGTGGTAAAGGTTTTAGGTAAAGATATATGGAAGAACATTTAAATATAGAACTGGTGCTGACAATTGGTCTTATTGCTTTGCTTTTCTTTGCCATCCAGCTTGCCATACCAGAATTTGATGAGCCATCTCCAATGTTTTGTGAAAGAATAAGCTGCAATGCAATGCATGAAAATTGCAGTAAAATGCTGGTGCTTTTCTTTGGATGGGTTTCATCCATATATATAGAATAGGATATATCTAGGATATATGGTGTTTTTCTACTCTGGCCAGGATATCTGTCTTCGGCATCCCAATCTAGTGCAAAAGGAACACATGCATGTTATTATGTCAGATTTGAAATTATAATAATTGTGCCAGAATTTGTGGGCACTGTAGAAACATGGAACATGCACAGATGTGTTGAGCTATGCTTGAAGAAAAATGATGCTTGGTTCAAGCATCCTTTTTGTCAAATATCCCTGGATATGCACCATGATTTTTTTTCTGGAACTACGCTAGATATGTCCAGAATAATATGTATTTTCAACTTGGTTCAACATATGGCAAAAACTGAAAACGAGTAAAGTTTGGATAATACATTTCCCTTCAATAGAGCTGTCATCAACTGTAACATATTTGTACATATGTAATATGTTTGGTGCCGTATGCTAAAATTCAGGTGCAATTCTTTAGTTTCAAAGCAAGGAATGTTGAACATGGCTCAATTTGTTTTTACTGCTGCATTTCGAGAGCACAATGTTTGGCATTCCATTCCAAAGTTGCAATTTTGTCTTTTTGAACCATAAACTCCTTTTTTTGCATTTATCCAGTCAGCTTGGGCATGTTTATAAAACAGGAGGAAGTTTGCAGTCATTTTTTAAACATCTCCAATCTTTTGGCCAAATAGACCATGATTTTTTTCATGGAGGATAATGTTCTGGATGACAAACATCCAGTACAGGAACATTTTTACCAACCCTGGATGGACAGAGTACATGTCAACAGTCACCACGGTTGGATTTGTGTTTTGCAATCCTGGATGTGGAGAGGAAAATGTGTTGGTAATTGAATATGGAGAGGATATTGTTATTCCAGTCGATGTCATCGGAATATCGGCCTACACTTTCCTGTGAATATTGAGCACATCACAGGGCAGTTCATTGTCTAACAGCACCATTGAACCTCCAAGTGAAAAAAATGAGGAATACTTTTTTTTCAAGAGGATGATGTTCTGGATGCCACAAATACAGGAATATCCTATTTTTCCAACCCTGGCAGTCACTAATCTGGTGGTATATGTACACACCCTTTTTCTGATCACTATCGATTGTATATTCTTCCATGTTGAACTGAGTGGGACAATAATATGGTGCAAGATTTGGGTCGTTGGCGCAATATCTTGATATCTTATGGCCAACCAAATATTTTACTTCAAATTCGCATTATCAGCGTTGATCTCAGTTATCCCACCATCGCCTATTACTAAAGTCCCCGCATGCATTGCGTTTTGTGGAACCCTTTTCTCTTTTATCAAGCTAAGGGGATATCGGCCTTCACGTTGATACTGACTCCGCACTGCAAGAACCGAACTATGAGCATGGATTCGCTAGGCTGCTGCAAAGTACAGCACTAACAAGAAGTGATCCTACAAGATTGACGACATCCGCATAGTCAGTGACCTGCGCGCCATCCAGGAGTCGCCGACCTAGAGCGTCGTCGGCACTGCACTGGCAGCTGCGTCTCGCCTGCACATTAGCGGGTTGACTCCCAACACCGTGCCGCCAGGGTCCGTCCGCGCCGCTTACCACGTCTTGAAGAAACTGCTGCGCTGGCAGTGCAAGTCTCGGCACTGGTGATGCATCTGTGGCTTATCTCGCCGAGGGCGTGGTTGAAAGTATGGCAAGCACAGATATAGCCATGTTTGGCACAAACCACGTGCTGACCACCAAAACGTCTCACATCAGTTGATTGTTCGGCGGAACGCCCCTGACGTGGGCCCATGACGTGGCACACACAGACTACCACATAAAGAGTGCTGCAAAGAAACCCTCGCTTGAACAATTGTATCCTCACAAGCATTGGGGGGGGGGGGGGGGGGGGGAGGCGATGGAAGGAACTGTGAGTTCCCACCGCAAGTCGTCGAGGGATCTTTAGAGCTTAGCATAGTTTACGTCTTTCGAGATATGGCGCAGTAGTAGTGACTACTTGTGATGCTTGTGATGACTACTTGAGGCGGCCACTGCCGTACCTGTGAGGCGGCCGCTGTCACGGCTGTGAGGCGGCCTCTGCTGTGGCTGTGAGGTGGCCTCTGCTGGTGCTGTGAGGCGGCCGCTGTCACAGCTGTGAGGTGGCCTCTGCTGTGGCTGTGAGGAGGCCGTTGTCAACGATCGCCTCAGGACTGTGAGGCGGTCGTTGTCATGGCTGTGAGGCGGCCGCTGTCATGGCTGTGAGGCAACCGCTGCCGCACCTGTGAGGTGGCCACTGTGACGGCTGTGATGTAACCACTGCCGCACTTATGAGACGGCCACTGCCGTAGCTGTGAGGCGGCCACTGCCGCGGCTGAAACTGATAGGCAATGGTGTAAAATGTTATATCAGTTGTGCATAATCTTACATTGTCTAGAAAAATCATTTTTCCTGAAGGACGCTATTTAGAAGTGCATCACCGACATTCATTTGGACCAGGATTCCATTCATATCAGCGCGTTTTCATGTTTCTTCCACAAAATGTACCCAGCTAAGAAATGTACTTCAGAACAAAGAGGCTTATGCTTCCTAGTTGGTTCGGTTACTACCATCCACGTGTAGAAGTACTGTACCTGTCAGCAATGAATATATGTTCGTTGTTTTGTGTGCATCATGATGTATATAACAGTTAATGGGAATTATAAGTATTCATATGGGACTCGACATTTCATATATTATATACACGGTGGAAGATTGCGAGCAATGGATGTCAGATTGTCAAATATTGCTTGGGATTTTCATCTTTATGTGCCAAACTCCAGATTGTGTCATCCTTAGCTATCTTCGAGCAAATTTTGTTCATCCTCCACTGTCTCCGAGCGACTTTGTTCATCTGCACAGTCAATGAACAAATGATTTACAGACGGTATCTCAGTCTCTTCCCTGCATGCGACGGTGACGGATTTAGAAGTTCCTATCGGCAGGAGGACACCCCTTTTGGCGCGCCAAAATTTATTCAGGGCGCCAAGCGACGCCTATTGCTGAGGAAAAAATCGATGAAAGGTTAGAAGGCAGACAAATCTTCAAAAAGCGGCAATCACGAAAAAGCACGTTTCGGAAATTTGATGTTATCCAATCCCGATGGAGGACCGCCACTCCCTCCCCCCCCCCCCACCTCCATTGGACCCGTACCTGATCGGCGACCAATTTCTCATAATTGGATCTCGTCGGCTTTTAGCCCTGTTCGCGAGTACGGGCAACGAACATCGAGTACGGGCAACGAACAGAACATCGTCGACGTAAATGCCGCCGGTGATGCCGAGTATTCCACCTCGTGAAGCGCTGCATAATTGCGATGGCACTGTTAAGAACCATGGGGAGGCGAATTCAGGTGTCCGTCACACCTGGATACAAGTCGCCTATGACTTGCAGCAAACCGTGGGTCCAACGGGAGCTGATAGAATCCATACTTGAGGTCAAACTTGATGGCTCAGCAAGTACCTGTGTAGCGAGCAGTTTCAAGGAACGGGGGAACCCGCATGTGGGGTGCCCACATAAAAGTCATAAAGTCATAAAGTATTACCACGCGCACTGGAGGGGGGCGAAATCCGCCCACCCTTCCGATTTTTCGTAAATAACTGCAGATTTTACCGGGCGATATACGCCATTTTCTGCGTACCTGCTTAGAAATGACCGGCGCGGCGTTTAAAGCAAGAAAAATGGAAATCGGCCGAAAAATTTTCAAGTTAGGGGCCGTTAAAGTACAAAATAATTTCTGGCGCCAGACCACAAAAATCGGCGCTGATGCGCTTCCCGTATATTCGCAAACGGGAAGTGTTCTTGGCAACACTAGCGACTTATTTGATGTATATTGATATGGTATATAGTTTCAGGGTCATGTTAGGTCACCGAGGTCAAGTCAGGTCAAGTTTATGACATGTTAATGGAACCAAACTTGATCAACTGGAATGTTGTCATAAATACACTACTGTTTGTCATTTGTACTGCTTGTCATTGCGTTTCCATACTTTATTCATGTACTTCACTCCTTTCTTCACGAAGCCGATTGCTCCGAGCTGCCCGACGGAGCAGTCGGGCGGGAGGCCCGGTTTCGGTAACTGGAACAGGTAACTGACCTGATAAAGTGGTGTTATATAGGTGACCTGAGGTCATATTTTGGGTCTAGCATCTGCATTGCATCATTAGTAATGTCCAAAACATCACTGATGCCTATTTTGGAGCATTTAAACACAATCACAGCGATCCATAACGATAACAAGTCAAGCCACGCAATACCGGAAAATTTTGCTAATTTGACCTCATTTGGCCTTGAAGATATTGACCTAAGGTCATGAAATTTGTACACAATAGAGTTCACTACCGTACCCATCCACCCTGCGAATTTCGTTCCTCTAGCTTCACTAGGAGCCGAGATCTTAGGGGGGGGGCGGAATCCACCCCCCCCCCCTCCAGTGCGCGTAAATTTCAGAGGCCTTCCAGGGCGCGTGTTAAGGCTTAATAAGAGCCACAGGGGCCCATCTGGGTTAAAGGAAACTAACCACCTTTATAATGGGATTTTAACTGAGATAGCAGTTTTGAAGACCACGTCGAGAAATCACTTACCTCATACTCCGTTCGGTCCAAAACATCTTCCAGCCGAAGTTATAAGGCCTTTTATCATCGGTTTTGGGACATGGACAGACTCGGTGGGCGTTGTGAAAATTCCTTTGGCGTTCTGAAATTTGTTATTTTATATTATATTCATGTTATATAATTATATATATATATTATATATATATATATATATATATAATATATATAATTATATATATATTATACATTATATTATATAATTTATATTCCTCTCTTGGCGAACCTTTAGAGGCCTATGATAAAAAGAAAAAACTTTCCAAAATCCCGTTTTTTGAAGTATGGGCATAATATTTCGCAAAACCAATGTCATATTCATCATTTTCAGGTGCCAATACCCCTAATTAGTATGATTGCAGAATTTCGGCAAGGTGGTTAGTTTCCTTTAAGCCTATCTAGAAAAGGTACTAGAAATGTACATACTCTCACCCCAATCAATCCCTTATCCCAAGTTCCTAGGAAGCTATATACCCCAGCCTATCTAGCACCACTCACTTGCTACCGCATAACACCCTCAACAATCACAAGCTCCTCCCATCATACCCATCGTGCCACCATAGACAATCTCATCACGATCACATCCCGAAGGAAGGTGCCGAATCCACTGCTAGGCACACCCCACACAAATTCATAAAGCATTCAGACTTAATAAGAGACTCACTTGCTATTGCATAATACACTCAACAATTACAAACTCCTCCCATCATACCCATTGTGCTACCATGGACAATCTCATCAGTATCACATCCCGAAGGAAGGTGCTGAATCCACTGCTAGGTACACCCTATATAAAGTTATAAAGCGTTTAGACTTAATAAGAGACTCACTTGCTATTGCATAACACACTCAACAATTACAAACTCCTCCCAACTCCCATCTCCTCCCTGTCGATCAACCCCCCCTGGAATACAGAAAAACAAGCCCCCTATTCTTATAATGATTGTCTATGCCGTTTTTAAAGATGTTCAGTGTGTTGCTACTGACAATGGTTCCTGGCAGCTGGTTCCAGTGTTCTACTACCCAGTTGGTGAAGAAAGACTGTCTTAACCTTGTCCTGCTGTGATTAACTTTAATTTTGAAGTGATGACCTCTAATTGCATCATTTCTGTTAAATTCAAACATTTCCCTGAGATATCCCTGTTCCTGACCATGAACAAATTAAAAAACCTCCATGAGATCTCCTCTCAGCCTTCTATATCTAAGTGAAAACATATTCAATTTCTTCAATCTTTCCTCATATGCCAGGTTACCTATACCATTAACCATTTTTGTTGCCCTCTTTTGTACTCTCTCTAAAAGCCAACAATCTTTCTCATAACTAGGGGACCAAGCTTGGACACAGCATTCCAAATGTGGCCTGACATATGCACAGTAAAGCTTCCTGATGACCTCCTCACTTTTGTATGACACATTCCTCTGTATTTCCCCAAGCATTCTTAGTGCCTTCTTCCTGGCTTCTTTGGTCTGTTCTGATGTCCCCAATTTTGTGTTCAAAATAACACCTAAGTCCTTCTCCTGCTGAGTCACAGATAGTACTTGGCCACCCATCAAGTATGGAGCCTTCATATGCTGCCTACCTACATGCATGACTTTGCACTTATCAAAATTAAACTTCATTTGCCATTTTTCGAACCACCTCACTAGCTCGTCTAAGTCTTTCTACAGCAAAACCTGCTCATTGTGCCCTGTTATTGCCCTAAAGATCTTCATGTGCGGGTGGGGGTGGGGGTGCGGCATGAGGGGACTGAGATTGTATAAAACTTGAACCCCCTCCGAGGGGCTTGGGGATCGTGAACATCCGATACGTAGCCACAGCAGGGACCAGCACCAGAAGACCAGTGAGGACAAGGGCATTGATGACGTCATCCATCTCCGGAGAGACAAGAGTGTCCGCACGGAAGTGGCGGGCGGCGTGCGCCACAGACGCGGTGACGCAGCGGCGGAGAACCTCCTGGCTTCGGTGGTCCCGAACAAGGACGGGCGACAACCGCGGGAAAACAGCCCGACGACCGGAGACCCGGAATGTGAAGGGGATCTTGAGGGGAACCCGACGTGGGTCGGACGCCGAGCCGGGCGTGAGTGGGGTGGTTACCACTAGGTCGGACAGCGTGTTGCCGCTGGGACGATCTGAGGTGTCGGACTCGTCCGATTCAGATGAGTCCGGTGCAGGCTCGGGCTCCGGGAGTGGGCGTAGGGGAGACCACGGGCATCGAAGAGTTCCGATTGGTGGGCTCGGCAGCGGAGGTCACCAAGCCGAAGGCGAGGTGCTCTAGCTCCAGATACAGATTAACAGTGATAATGCACAGAACGTCGGTCCACGGGATGGCAAGGTCAGGGGAGGGCCAGGAGACTACTGGGAAAAAGTCAGGAGCGTCCACCGACGCAGGACGAGGGAGTGGGGAAAACGGCTGGCGAATGCGGGGATCCGGGGGATGTTGCCAACACATCGTGAGATTTAATGCCGAGAGGGTCATGGAGGCAGGCAATGCTGGCGGCTCCAGCAGGTGGTCGAAGTCGGCCAGCAAATCGCTGTATGGGCCAGCCGGTGAAGCAGCAGGTAGCAGCGTTGGAGATGCCACAGGGGTGTCAAGATCCGCGGTTGGTGCCTCGGGGAGACGCCCGAGGAATCGGATGAAGATCCCGAGCTGCTTGGAGTGGCCAGGCCGGCCTTGTGGGCCTTGAAGTGCCATTACAGGTCTTCGGTATCGGCCACGGCGGCTGCCACGACCCGCGACTGCGACCAGACGTGTCGTCGCGGCGGCGGGGGCGGTTCTAAGCAACCGGAGGACGGCTGATGACCAACTCTTCGAGGTGATAACACATAATTAGCTGCACCAGTCTAGCTACATCATGCTAATACTCCGTAATGATCTTCACAGCAAACAATACTTCCCATTCACTTAAGGCCACCTTCATCAATTCGAACGGGTCGATGACATTCGCCCGCTGGCCTGAAATGACCTTTAATGACTTCTTCGTGCCGATAGCTACTCATACGTCAATACATTTGTGCTAGATTTACATTCATCGTCAAGTTTTACAAGGAAGAAAATGAAACTCGGATTATTTTGCAAGTATTTAGGTTTTAAGAACTGAAACCTTCACCCCATCTGGCATTTAACTAGACGTTTAGGATGATCGTCGCCTATGCCGAACGCTTATTTAGACTAAAAAAAAATAGTCATTCAGGCATTCTGAATTAATGCAGGCTTTATCATGGAGCAAAAAATAACTTAGTTTTGAAATTGATCTTTTTTATCAAGCATTTGACGTTTAGTCCGTCGCCAGATATTAACCATTGTGCCCAGAGGCACAATGGTTGATAACATTACGCTGGATGGCAATAATAACAATTGTGACGAACTGCAGTGCTATTTATTTTATTTTCTACAATGCCTCAATTCCAAACGACGGAGCTGTAAGCCCTGGAAACTGGGGATAATTATAATAATCAAATTTCAAGTTCATGCTGGTGAGTTCAAACCTAATCCAACTTCATAATATTTCATATTGTTCCTGTCTAGGTCAGACAAAACAAAATTGAACTACAAACTGGCTGGATAACTTCGGGGAAAGTGATGCATCCTACTGAGTAGACACGGGTGTAGTGCAAGAGGGTGTGTATTGGGACCATGACATACTGAGCAGACGCTGGTGTTGTGCACCAGGGGTGTGTCTTGGGACCGTGGCGGACTGAGCAGACGCCGGTGTTGTGTTCCGGGATGTGTATTGGGGCCGTCGAGGACTGAGTAGACACCGGTGTAGTTTACCAGGGATGTGTCGTGGGTCCATGGCGGACTGAGCAGACACCGATATAGTGCACTACGATACATCGGGCACCATGGTGAGGTGAGGTGAGGGGACACATTGGCCCAGTACATCAGCTGGTGTCGATGCTGACAGGCGGATGCTGGTTTTGGTTGCAGAACAATGGACAGCTGGTGTCATACGCCGACGGTCCGCGCTACTCTCGCAAAATGTGTCACAGTCGTAGCTATGGGCCCCGCGGGTGTTGCAGTCGGCAAATATTCCGCAAAGTCGTCATCGTGCAATGTGCAATGGCAACTCAGTCGGCAGTTTGTCCAGGTTGCTACAGTGCTATAGCAGACAGCAACCAACAGCGTCAAGTCCAGACCTGATCTCGCTAAATGGTGGATGCTTGGAACACCACAAACAAGTCGGAGCATGTTCTAAGTGATTTTCATAAACTCGGGCTGATATAGCAATTTCTAGGAATTCATGAGCTTGCTGAACTCAAATTGCGATTCTTTCAGTGAATTAAACTGATATTCAACGTAAGAGGATGTTTACATTCCAGAATATTTATCGAACTTGAACTAGCTGCAGTTGACTTGATATTGCGACGTGTCGCCTTAGGTGATGGAAGTGATTTCTTCAGCTCAGTCTCATCAATTAATGTACACACCTTTTCTATCTAGGGAAAGCGTCTTTCCCTCAAGAATGTGGTTTCCTCGCACATCGAAGTGCCTTGCATTTTAATATGTTTATGCAATTGGAGTACATCTTCAAACGCCTCGATAAATATGCTTGCGGTGCATTGCTGGAGCAAACCAATTGGACGAGCTGCATACTATGCTATACAAAAACACTATCCACAGTTCATCACTCACACGGCAATCATTCTGCCCGTGAGCTGATACCATGGGTAGTGAGGTCGTTCAGATGTTTAAATATGCATAGAATCATATGATGTGCGTACCTACACGTATGCACACACACGTACACACACACGTACACACACACACACACGTATATACATACATATATATATATATATATATATATATATATATATATATATATATATATATATATATATATATATATATATATATATATATATATATATATATATATATATATATATATATATATATATATATATATATATATATATATATATATATATATATATATATATATATATATATATGTATACATATACATCTATATATATATACATATATATATTTATAGGTGTATATGTATGTATATGTATATGTGAAAACACAGAGTAATGGGAGCATAGCTTTATTAACAACGTTTCGGCTCACGCCTTTCTCAAGCTATGGACAATTTACAGGCATGGTGGTATTTAGCACTTGTCGTCTTTTTCTTCTTTTGTTTTCTTCTTTTTGCTTTCTCCTCTTCTTTCTTTTCCCTTTACTTTCTTCCCCTCTCTTCCTTCCCACTTCGAACACAGGTCACGAGACATCAATCATAAAGCACTTCGCAGGTGTTGACACCGAATGAACCAGACAGTGAAAGCAGTACATTGGAACGACAAAATAAGTACGACAGTGATGTTTAACCTATCCTTTTTCAACATGTTCCACAACCAGTTCCGCTACAACACTTGCAATTTTGAAACTACCAGAAACACCATTGATATTTTCACGTGTGGCAATATACACGGATTCCACCGTCTTCCGACACCTCTTCCCAAGTCCACCACTAAGAACAGATGCTCCTTTCCAATTTGGGAGATGGTCTTTTTCATCGGCATGCACCACCATAGCATTAGATAGTCTATGGTATCTGAGGTCTGAATGATGTTCCCCAATTCTAGCCACTATCCCCCGCCCCGTTTCCCCATAGTAACTTTTTCCACATCCTCCCGCGCAAGGAATTTTGTAGACTACGCTTTTTTCGTTCACGTTGCGGACCCCTCTCTTGACTATGTCTTTGATTTTGACCCCTGCTGAGAGACTGATGTTGATTTTGTCTTTTGTGAATCGGGAGATGGTGACTGCTCCCTGTGATCCCGGTACTGATATGCACCTTTTTGTCAAAATTCGTTGCTTGGCCTTTGTCATGCACATCACCTTTTCCGCTTTTTGGCGCAACTTCACTATCAGACCCTCTGGATATTTCAGCAACTTGAAAGACTCTTTGAGGAAAAGCAATTCTTCTGCGAGGCACTCAGGACTGCAGATTCTATGAGCCCTTAAGAAAAAGCCCATTAGGATCAGAAAAGCCCATTTTTGTTTCATGGCTGTGACCCGAGTAGTGCAAAATATCGTTTTTGTTAGTGGGCTTTCTGTGCACGGAAAATGTGCATCTGCTGTCACAGCGTTTGATCAGTGTGTCCAAGAAAGGAATCTCAGCCTCATTATCTTTTTCTTTTTCTTTTTCTAACGTGAATTGCATCGATGGATGTACTTTGTTAATATTTGTGTTGACCGCATCGAGGTCAGTATCTGGATCAACAATCACTAATATGTCATCTACGTATCTCAGCAAAAGGAAGTTGGGGCCAATCATATATTTGAAATTGTCCGCCTCGAGGGTTTCCATAAACAAACATGCCAGAACAGGACTCAATGGTGAGCCCATGGTGAGGCCGTTGATTTGACGATATTCTTCCCCCTGAAACTGTAGTGCTCCAAATTCCACACATGTACGCACGAGCTGTATGAAATGACTCGTTGGAACTGGAAGCTCTAATTTATTTGACTTGTCTAAGGCCCTAGAAACCGCTTCCATGGCTCCCCCGATAGGGACATTCGTGAACAAAGATTGCACGTCAAAGCTTGCCAGCTTTTTCTGGTGAAGTCTATATCTCGGATTCTACCTAGTAAGTCGCCTGAATTCCTTAGGTGGCTATCACTTATATGCCATGCGAAGTGCTTTATGATTGATGTCTCGTGACCTGTGTTCGAAGTGGGAAGGAAGAGAGGGGAAAAAAGTAAAGGGAAAAGAAAGAAGAGGAGAAAGAAAAAGAAGAAAAAGACGACAAGTGCTAAATACCGCCATGCCTGTAAATTTTCCATAGCTTGAGAAAGGCGTGAGCCGAAACATTGCTAATAAAGCTATGCTCCCATTACTCTGTGTTTTCACAAGTTGTCATTCCATCTTAACTAGTGCAAATATATATATATAGGTATATGTATATATATATAAATATATATATAAACAATCAATATTCAGCTATGTCTCCGTATTATTAGTTCAATTAACATCAGCTTGTCAAGACGTTTCTCTTTATTTCAAAGCTTCGTCACTTTTAGAACACGTCACACCGCAATTACGTCAAACAAATACTTGGATTTTCAAAGATCACCGGACAAAACCTGCACACCTCCTCCTTCCTCTGGACACACAAATTTCACACTCGATGGTACATACACCCTGTACATCACCATTCCACAGCACAGGTTATCGTTTCACCATTTCACAGCAATCGGGTTATCTTTTTTTGTATCTTCTCCACCCTCGTTAACATCCGTGCGTGGAAGCCCTATCCATCTCTGTTCCCTAATGCGTCCATACTGCGATCAATTTTGCCATACTCTCTCCAGACCCACTACCCGCATGTCTTTAATAGAATGAACTTCCTCATGAAAATGAATTGCAACGGGGGTTCATTTCCATGAGGAGGGTCATTCTAGTGTGTGGTGTGTGTGTAGTCGGTCTGGAGAGATTGTGGCAAAATTCAACGCAGTATAGACTCATAAATGAACTGCAACGGGAGTTCATTTCCATGAGGAGGGTCATTCTATTAACGACATGCGGGTAGTGGGTTTGAAGAGTGTGTGGCAAAATTCAACGTAGTATAGACGCATTAGGGAACAGAAATGGATTGGGCTTCTACGCACTGATGTTAACCAGGGTGGATAAAATACAAAAACAAAAACGATAACCTGATTGCTGTGAAATGGTGAAACGATAACCTGTGCTGTGAAATGGTGATGTACAGCGTGTGTGTACCATCGAGTGTGAAAATAGTGTGTCCAGAGGAAGGAGGAGGTGTGCAAGTTTTGCCCTGTGATACTTGAAAATCCAAGTATTTGTTTGACGTAATTGCGGTGTGACGCGCTCTCAAACTGAAGAAGCTTTAAAATAAAGAGAAACGTCTTGACAAGCTGATGTTAATGTAATATATATACATATATATATATATATATATATATATATATATATATATATATATATATATATATATATATATATAATAGTGGCACAGTGATAAAAACTATATTTTCTCCAACCAACACATCACCAACGTTTCGGCCACAGGCCTTCTTCAGGGTGACGCAATTACAAAATTTAACAACTGTAAGCACGCAATCACGCACTCGAATTCCTGCGTTCAAAACGTGACACGCGTCGCGGCCTCTCGCTGGGCTGACGAACGATATAGTGCGAAACACTGCGTCAATGGCGAAGGGCGACACAACGGAATACATAAAACCATGGATGGCACTCGAGAATTCCAGATCCAATATCACTCACATCGCGCTGTGTGTGTATGTGTGTATGTGTGTGTGTGTGTGTGTGTGTGTGTGTGTGTGTGTGTGTGTGTATGTGTGTGTACATGTATGCGTGTGTGTGTGTGTGTGTGTGTGTGTGTGTTCGTGTGTGTAGGTGTTGGTCAAACTCTCTAGCCCGGGTCCGATGCCCGCTGCACCTCCACCACATCGTCCCGCACCAGATACGCAATCACGCTGGCAAGCTTAACAAATCCAGGTGAAATATTGATGCAATCCTCGGTATCGATAAATGCGGCCTCTACAGCCTTCCTCCGAAATTTGTCCTTTAATTCGGTTATTTCACAGGCACCATCCCATAGCGGAAGGTGCCCCTCCTTCTCCCGTGAACTACCAAAACGCTCGACATCCTGTGATATGTAAGATCGGCCCTGTGTTCCTGGACACGTTGTTGAAGAGAACGCCCGTCTCACCAATATAAGCCTTTCCACACCCACTGCATGGGATCCTGTATACCACAGAACGACGTCTGCTCTCACTAGGTTTAGGTATCGGTGCCCTGGCTACTAAGTCCCTGATTTTACGTCCTGACGATTCCACTAACTTTATCCTCCTCCCCCCCCCCTCCGCCCATGAACTTGGACATGCCTGCCGCTGAGTGGGAATGAGGCACCACTATAAACTGATTATTTCCCAATTCGCGCGTCCTGCTACCCCTCATATGGATAACTAGAGCTTTCTCCTTCAGTCCTACGATTATAACAATAGGGTATTTCAGCTTTCTAAGCGTATCTATCAGAAAATTGATGTCCCCAATGAGGCGATCCGGGGAACAAATCTTGTAGGCCCGCAGGAAGAGGCCTATGACCACCCCTCTCCTTGACCTCATGGAATGCCCTGAAAAGAAGTGTAGGATGTCGTTCCTATTCGTTGGCTTACGGTAGACACTAAAAAGAAGTTCTTCATCAGTCCTATCTAACAGTATGTCCAAAAATGGAAGCTTTCCGTTCTGTTCCGTCTCAGTGGTGAACTGTATGTGCGGATTGATGTTGTTTAGTGTGCTCACGAGTGCATCTAGGTCAACATGCTGTGGTAACATTACGAAACAGTCATCGACATACCGGACCCAGAAACACTCGCTGCGAACTATTGGGCGGAAGTAGTCAACCTCTAGCACCTCCATGAACAGGTTGGCTAATACAGCGCTCAGCAGAGAGCCCATTGCCAAACCCTCCATCTGCCTAAATTCTGCACCCTCGAACTCAAACGCACCGAATCTAACACAATGCTCAACTAGCTGGATTAAATCTCTTCTCGGCAAGGGCAAAGCGTCATTATCAGCAAAGTCCAGCACCCGTTTGACTGCGTCCATTGCCCCGGTAATCGGCACATTTGTAAACAACGATTTCACGTCCAAGCTGGTCATCTTCTTCCCCCCAACAGATATTTGCTTAACTCTTTCCAAAAAGTCCCCCGAATTTTTTACATGACTGTCACTGATTATTCTTAGAGAGGCCGATAAAGGTTTTGCAAGCACCTTCGCCAGACGATGTGGGGCGCTGCCTGTCCCCGATGTGATAGGGCGCATAGGGACCCCTGGCTTATGCGTCTTAGGCAGGCCTCGCATCTGAGTGACCTAGGATTCTCCTCGAGGAAAAATAGTAAACCCTTACCCTTTGTTGACCTCTTCAGAATCCGTCTGACCGTCTTAGGAGGGGTAGTAGGACGCGCGAATTCGGAAATAATCAGTTTATAGTGGTGCCTCCTTCCCACACAGCGGCAGGCATGTCCAAGTTCATGGGCGGAGGGAGGGGGGGCAGCCAGGGCACCGATACCTAAACCTAGTGAGAGCAGACGTCGTTCTGTGGTATACAGGATCCCATGCAGTGGGTGTGGAAAGGCTTATATTGGTGAGACAGGGCGTTCTCTTCAACAACGTGTCCAGGAACACAGGGCCGATCTTACATATCACAGGATGTCGAGCGTTTTGGTAGTTCACGGGAGAAGGAGGGGCACCTTCCGCGATGGGATGGTGCCTGTGAAATAACCCAATTAAAGGACAAATTTAGGAGGAAGGCTGTAGAGGCCGCATTTATCGATGCCGAGGATTCCATCAATAGTTCACCTGGATTTGTTAAGCTTGCCAGCGTGATAGCGTATCTGGTGCGGGACGATTTGGTGGAGGTGCACCCGGGCTAGAGAGTTTGACCAACACCTACACACACGAACACACACACACACACACACACACGCGCGCAAACATGTACACACACACACACGCACGCAAACACACACATACACATACACACACACACATACATATACACACACACACACACACACACACACACACACACACACACAGCGCGATGTGAGTGATATTGGATCTGGCATTCTGGAGTGCCATCCATGGTTTTATGTATCCCGTTGTGTCGCCCTTCGCCATTGACGCAGTGTTTCGCACTATATCGTTCGTCAGCCCAGCGAGAGGCTGCAATGCGTGTCACGTTTTGAACACAGGAATTCGAGTGCGTGATTGCGTGCTTAAAGTTGTTAAATTTTGTAATTGTGTCACCCTGAAGAAGTCCTGTGGCCGAAACGTTGGTGATGTGCTGGTTGGATAAAATATAGTTTTTATCACTGTGCCACTTATGTATAACTTGTCAAAATAGTATTAAATATATATATATATATATATATATATATATATACATTTAGCTAATTGAATAGGTCGAAAGAGAGATAGCGAGATTGATAAGTGAGTGTATGTGTCTGGTGTTATGCTAGATTTGGGTCGATAGCTTCGTCCATCTTTTGGTTTTGTTAGTCTTTTTGGCGGTAGCTTTTCTTCCTAGCGAATACAACCTATTTTGCTGATTCAGCGTGTGTTTTTAACGTTGACTGTGGTGGACTGCATTGTGTGCTTATCGGTTAGCGGGCACAAGTTTTGAAGTTGTTTTTTTTCTCTAAATCCTTTTATCACTTAGCTTTAGCACCCGAACCTGGCGGCGGCGGTGACCAGAACAACTTCGTTGATCATTACAGGTGAAGTAAATCAACCAACCCTCCTGGAAAACGGCGATATCTAATTTGACAAGGGAACGATTCCATGGGAAGCGCTTCACACAGTGGCGAACAAAGCCTCCTCCGAGGCAGCGACACGAGGCAGCGACACAGGGCACCGACACGAGGCGGCGACACGCACTGTACCGCTCAGTGGTGTCGCAGGCAGCCGGGCTGGCTGACGTCGGCTATATCTGAGTGTCGCGTGAGCTGCGTGCCGGCGGTGGCCGCCACCGGCCGTGTAGCGCGCTGGCAGTCCGTGTCGGCCGGCCCGCCGCGCCGAGTGCCATCAATAATGCAGTCGTGCCGGCGGCGGCGCCCGCTCACCATCGGCGGCTGGCGGCGGTGTCGCGACCGGCCCAGCCGAGCCGCAGCCTGGCTCAGGCTTCGCCTCTGCTCGCTGCCGAGCCGCAGCCTGGCTCAGGCTTCGCCTCTGCCCGCAGCTGGAGCCGCCGCCGGGCCGCGCCGTACCCCGCCTCTGGCCGGCGGCCGGTATCTCCTCGGCCGTCCGACGTCTCGCGCCGGCGGCACTGCGCGCCCGCACCGGTGAGCAGCGTCCGCA
This sequence comes from Ashinkailepas kermadecensis, assembly GCA_034440615.1. Taxonomy (NCBI): domain Eukaryota; kingdom Metazoa; phylum Arthropoda; class Thecostraca; family Neolepadidae; genus Ashinkailepas; species Ashinkailepas kermadecensis. Next base: position 151,733 of record JAOTOM010004107.1, on the reverse strand, counting down.
CCGGCTGGGCTGTCCAGCCAACAGCCGCCCGACCGTCCAGCCCCCACCCGGCGCACCGGTGAGCAGCGTCCGCACCGGCTGGGCTGTCCAGCCAACAGCCGCCCGACCGTCCAGCCCCCACCCGGCGCACCGGTGAGCAGCGTCCGCACCGGCTGGGCTGTCCAGCCAACAGCCGCCCGACCGTCCAGCCCCCACCCGGCCATTGTCAACGAGCCGTCCGTATCGGACGTGCCCGCGGCACACGGTAAGCCTGAAGCCCGCCCGCGCAAACCATGAGCCCACTGCCAGGAGGCGAGCCGGCAGCGGACGATATATGCTGAGACACACGAGGTTAGGCCGTCCATGGACGGTGCACTCGTCTCTCAGTGGCAGCCGATGCTGGAATTACATCTTAACCTCTGGCGGACGCAATGATGATTACACCTTAACCACCGGCGGACGCAGTGATGATTACACCTGAGTCCCGGCGGACGCAGTGATGATTACACCTTAACCAGCGGCGGACGTAGTGATGATTACACCTTAACTACCGGCGGACGCAGTGATGATTACACCTTAACCACCAGTGGATGCAGTAATAATTACACCTGAGCCCCGGCGGACGCAGGGATGATTACACCTTAGCCCCGGTGAGCGCAGTAATGATTACACTTTACGCAGTAATGATTACCCCATCCCCCGGCGGATTCAGTGATGATTACGCCTTAACCCTCGGCGGACGCAGTAATGATTGAGCCAGTGGGCCCGGAAGGTCCACATGTACACTCAGTAAGCCTCAGAGGAGTCGATAAGCCCTTGACGAATTCAAGCAAGGCTGGCGATGAGGGGCCGTAGGCCGCACTTCCCGATCTCGGCTTAGTCTTAGAGAGGAAGACCGAAACAAACAACCAAAGATCTTTATCAATGCTGGGGAGCAGGAGAATGCGGAAGACTGCTTTAATTTTATACCGGACCGTAAATACCGTATATATATATATATATATATATATATATATATATATATATACCGTATCGATAGTGTGGCTTGGATTTTGGTGTACTTTACTACATTTTATTGATATTTATGGTGAGATAGGCCATGGGTGTAATCACTGGGAAGGCTGGGGGTAGGGGATATGTCCCCCAATTCTTGAAAAGTGCCGATTTGTCCCCCTCAATTTTTGTCGTGTCCCCCTAAGCCTCAACTACTAAAATACCTGTGTTTGATCACCGCAAAATTATACTTCATAATTTAAAAAGGGAAAATATATATACAAGAGAATCACCAAAAGTGTCAGAAGCCGATATAGCCAACCAACGGCTTCACAGGCTATCTGACGTCACAAAATCTCCGAGTGGCAAATCAGCAAACGTTATAATTTCTGCTTCCAGACTATTATTGAATAACAAAAACCATGACCATCTTCTGTTTTCGCTTGGGTGGAGAATTGTGTTTTGCGAGGCGGCAAATTTGCATTATCGCAAGGCTTTATACGTCTTAGGTTGCCTTTCTCTGCGCATATATCGATATATCTTGAACAAACGTGGCTCCGGGTGGGTGTCCTTGGGCGTCTTCGCCAGCCTAAAGCACGTACGTCAAGTCAACGTCGTATTCGTATTCAGCGACGGGTTCGCCAGAGACGTATTTCTATTGGTATTGGCATTCAGCGACTGGTTTATAATCGTTCGAATCAATTACCACAAATGCTTCTTGCTGTACTGAAACGCTGCAAGCAACTACATGGGTCTCACATGACCACTTTAACGGGCAAGTTCCAACGCAAACCGATTTGTTTGGCTGTATCGGAAAAACTATGGCCAATGTACACGGCGGGGAACCGTACTCTGCTCCCATGTTCCGGCCAGTGTGCACGCGACAGTCTGCCTCTCCAACAAACATGTGGCATGGGAGCGGGTGTCGGGACCTGCTGGGAGCCGTACTCTGCTCCCATGTTCCGGCCAGTGTGCACGCGACAGTCTGCCTCTCCAACAAACATGTGGCATGGGAGCGGGCGTGGGACCTGCTGGGAGCCGTACTCTGCTTCCATGTTCCGGCCAGTGTGCACGCGACAGTCTGCCTCTCCAACAAACATGTGGCATGGGAGCGGGTGTCGGGACCTGCCGGGAGCCGTACTCTGCTTCCATGTTCCGGCCAGTGTGCATGCTGCCTCACCAACAGATGGCCTCTGTGCCTGTCGGCCTAAGTACAGGCTCTGTGTGTATGTCTACACACTAACTAAGTACGTCCGTGTGTCGGACAACCTCTCCATATTGGTCGTATTCGTCGGTTGTTTTTGTATAAAAGACGATTTATGCAATGCTGGCAGTTCTTCTCCTTATGGCAGTCGCTACACTGAAAAACGTTTGAACACCCCAACATAAGCTTGAACACCTCAAACACCCGTCAATAGTGGCGGGAGCCTTCTTTGCGGAACTCAGGGTGTTGTAAGCACGCTGTTAACCCCTCACGGGGAGTTGGGAGTCGCAAACACCCCGTGTGGGTGTCAGCCCGCTGACACCCCAAGGCAGGGTAGCTTAACACCCCATTCCGCTAACTCCCTTACCGGGTGTAGTTTCGTCAAAACGGGGTGTATAACACCTTATAAAGGTGTCAACTTGCGCATGCGCATTCGCTGTTCAATTCCTTGCGCCGGCGTAAGCTGCTGGCGCATGGGCGTTGTATGACCAACGCAGTCGATGCGCCCCTAAGCCCAAATAACCAACCAAGCTGCTGGCGCGCAGTCAAAAATGTGAACCGTGGTGCAGTGACGGCGACATGGATTTCTGAACAGTAGTAGCAGGGGAGTTCGATCGGTTGTCCATGCGACGCCATAGGCGGAATGCTAAGTTTAACTAAATTAGGGGGCGAGTGAGCACGTCTTCCCCATCCCAAGCCGTGGTAAGGCCCACGTCTTAGAAACAGAGGTGTCGATTTCTGAAGATCATCGAGGAACCTAATCATGTCAAATTTTAAGGAATTGTCACTGGGGGTCAAGCGTGCTAAGCAAAGATGTGTATGCGATATAGGGTAGCAGAGGTTGCTAAACATTCGGTGACGATACAGAGTTGAAAGTTTTAAAGTTTTTAAAAGTAACAATGCTTAAGTCATCTTTGCATTGTTTGTGTGTATTCAGGACTGCAATACAAGATAAAACAAACCCCAATAATCATGCATGGGAAAACTGATCATTACTTTTTATGCAGTGCGGGATAAAATCATCAAGCTCCTCACAGGTAAAACAAAAATAATTTAGACAACCAATGATTTCTTGAATTTGTCTGCCAACTCGTGGTTTCATGTAGTTTCTCAATCGAGCGTTACCAAATTCACAGCTTATAGCTTCGAAGTCGAGGCTAGAAAATACCAGCACGAGACCAGAAATAAATGTCATGTACGGCTAATGCTTGCGTGTCGCGGGACGAAAAGAATGACAACTGAAACGCATATTAAGTGGAGAAAGTCTGAGGCGTTGCAAAGGAACCTCACGCCGTTCTACATTCCAGAGTTTAATATATATTAAGCGTCCACAGGACATTCCATAGCCTCCCCTGTACCGCGCCGAATAACTTCTTCGGTTTAGTACGCAATGGAGTGGATAAACAGTCTTCACTGTGCGGGATAGGGATTTTAGGCGGAGCCGCGAATGAAATAATGCGTAAGTTCATAACTTGTACCTTCTTCGTTGACTTTCCTTTCCACTCTGATCAACAGCCTCTAATTCACGAAATCAATGTAGAACTGAAGAACTGCTAAACATCATACGGCGTGCAACAGCTTGCATGATAGCAACTTGCAATATAGGTGAAATTAGTGGAATGATGTACGCGAAGTTATAAATTAAATTGGTGACAAATTCTTCCAGATCGAAATTCAAAGATATTTCCCGACACTGCGACTATATTGTCTTCATCAGGAAAGCAAGATATAGGCAGAGACCGGACACATTTTAGAGCATTTCTACAAAACACGATTGCATTAGCTTCTTATATCTCCGACCCAAAAACTGTCTGTCTGTACATAATCCGTCTATCCGACAACTCTGTTATATCATATCGATTGAAACCTTCGGCTTAACACGCGATTAAATGTAAATATATATATATATATATATATATATATATATATAATATATATATATATATATATATATATATATATATATATATATATATATATATATATATATATATATATATATATATATATATATATATATATATATATATATATATATTTGGTGAGGGATAAGAATACTTCGGACGCTCGGGTTCATGTATCTGCTACATTTTCCCCATTGACCGTCGGCGCTTCTCACACTGCTTACGCTGCTTTCGGACACAATTTTCTGTTGGAAAGCGGAACGCACGCATAGCGCCAATCATTGTGATGCCACAATATCTCCAGATTATCCGCATCGAAAATAATATGTCCACAATTAAGGCTGCCCCGAATCGTTACAAAAAAATCATATTCGGCCTTCTCATGCGGCTCGAAATGCATCGTTCGATCCCCGGTTTTGCCTCTGAGTCAACTTCATCGGTTTAAAGGTATACAGAGGCACACATGCTACCACGCCAGCCAGAATGCCGTGGGAATGATTTAATATGTGAATAAAAAGTATGCTGCATACAGAAAAATACATCTGTGTTATTGCTCGAATGAAAATTAATTTAGGAAACAGTAGGATGGATCAGATCAAATTAGGCCACATCAGGTCAAGTTATACCAGGTCAGATTAGGTTAGGATAGGTTAGGCAAGCATATGTTCGGTCAGGTCAGGTCAGGTCAGGTCAGGTTAGAGTAGATGAGCTAATTTTGTGCTAAATCAATTCAAATCCGCTTTGAGGGAGCAACGGTCTGGAGTGGGTACATTCAAGTAATTTTATTATTTTGAACACACCAACATTGCGGGATTGGTATGCATCTTGTATTATGTATAATATCTTCATTAGTCTGTATTATTATTGCAAGGTTATGAGGCGTACATATTACACAACACATTGCTTTTCACGATCCATAAGCTCTGTTGGTCGAATATGTTTTCTTCAATTCATGAAGACTAGATGTTAATCAAGTCTTGAACTGAGATCGGTTCTCCTTCCAGGCTCGATGATTGTGCACAATAATATTAAGCATCAGGGTTCTCCTTTCTTTAACACGTCAGAAAGTCAAGTAGCGGCAGCCATATTTTTCAGTGTTTTCACGCTGAGGTATTCTGAGAGGATCGCTATCCTACTTCGCTACGCCCGAATTTCGTTCCGACTGCACTCACTGAAATGAGTTCTGCACAATGTCTCTACGTGCAGTCAGAAACCGATCAACTACTCTCTCCATATTTATTTATGTTTCGCAGAGGAGACTATCCAACACATCGCCCTTGCAATGGGCGAAGAGTGGGACGAATTATGTAATAAGGACTGCGACTGTAGTATTGGAAGAATCCACCCTGGCGGTTTGAGCATCGGCGTGGTGGAGATTTGGTTGGAAGAGGAAGGCATGATCTTGGACAGCTTCCATTGGGCGGCGGCTCATGCAGTGTATGACCTGCACTTTACTGGCCTACATGGGAACATCGGTATTGATGTACGCCATGTGCCGGTTTAAACGTGGAAAGAGTGCAGGTCGTGTGGAGAGGTTCTTGACGGCGATGGGCAAGTAAAGCTTGTTGAAGAGGATGAGGTTGGTGCGGCTAATTTTTTTTCCATCGCTGCTTTATTAAACTCGTGCGGATCCGGCAGACCAGAAGGTCAGTAATTAGTCAGTGTAATACGATAGGGAAGATTGTGTAATAAATTATGCGATGAAGAAGTTCATATATATATATATATATCTATATATATATATATATGTGTGTGTGTGTGTATGTGTGTGTGTGTGTGTGTGTGTGTGTGTGTGTGTGTGTGTGTGTGTGTGTGTGTGTGTGTGTGTGTGTGTGTGTGTGTGTGTGTGTGTGTGTGTGTGTGTGTGTGTGTATACATTTCCAGAGTTATCCTACCTCATTAAAGCATATTTATGCGAGTAACGGAGTTTCATATTCAGGTTGCGTGTCTGTCGTGGGAACTTGAAAGATTGACAACGTAATACACGAAACCAGTTTCGTGTTCCAGACGTGTTATGCATGCTTATTATTTCAGCACCATTGTACAAGGTGCTGAACCACATCATCCGCAATCGGTGAATTGGTATTCTGTGGAGAAGGGGGTAATTGTGATGAACAGTGCAGCACCGGATGTCAGGATGTGTGTCCCGAATCACACGAAGTTATCAAAATAATTCCGAGAAGGCACGATTGATGAAGTTTTACCGCCGATTATAATGGTAATAAAGCATGCTACCATGCTCGTTAATACTTAAGGGTAGCAGATATGTGTTGAAGTACCCATGTTCTCTCATTAGTGACGTTACATCAAATATCGAACCTTTCGTGAATCACAAAGCGATGTTTGTTATTGTCATAGCTTTATGTCTGAGGAAATCTGTATTTAAAATGCTTCCTTTGCTTCCTTTCGTCACCGTAATTGCTACATGAAGTGGTGTAAGTTGCAAGGTACTGACCGGCATGTGCAGATGCAGACAACGCAAAAGTATCCCAGCAGTATGGCTTCATATACTGATTTGAAAACGCATCGCAGCACTACCCAAGTTTGAAAAAATTGAAAACAATTCCCAAAATTGGAAATACTGACATCTACGACGTAGATGTCAGATATACGTCAAAAAGTGGGTCGACGACAAATATTACGGCTTGAGCTTGCCGCGAAGGTTTGGTCAGTTTCATGTCACCAATGCATGGAAGAAACCAGGGGTGTCTGTAGTCTTGTAAAAACATATATGCCCGGAGCCACCGCAATGCTTCACTGAGCATCGATAACTTTAGCATTAGAACCCATGGATCGGCCTCTCAATAATTTATTTTACACCGTAGCCCATGCTAATATTTGAGCTCCCTCACTCATTTTCAGAAATTTGTACTTCTGTGGATGCAATGTTTAGCTCCGGCAATCAGTTCTTCCACCATTCTGAAAAAAAAACTTTCTTTTAAGTTTATATCTCTTCATCTCTTTTTTTAATCTCTCTCTCTCTCTCTCTCTCTCTCTCTCTCTCTCTCTCTCTCTCTCTCTCTCTCTCTCTCTCTCTCTCTCTCTCTCTCTCTCTCTCTCTCCCATGTCTCTGTCTCTGTCTCCGTCTCTTTCTCTCTGTTCCTTTTCCTCTCCCATTATTAGTAGTATTATATATATATATATATATATATATATATATATATATATATATATATATATATATATATATATATATATATATATATATATATCTATATCTATATATGTATATAAATATATCTATTTATATATATGTATGTATGTATATATCACAATGCATTGCTGATGTTCCCGACATGACATCTGATACCCGGTGCGTTTTGGGGCGTCCTTTTTAAGACAACCATCTATGCTGGTATTGCACATTAAAAACGGAGCCCGACAAGTGCATCCAAAACGTGTGTTAGATGGTGACAAAATCGGCGTCCATGCCATCCTTCCATGGTGTAATGGGTAAGTAACATACCACAGGAGTGGCGAATCATGTGTGTGCGTATAGATATACATTAACAGGTACCTGTAACGGTACATATAAGTATGTATAGGTGAAACTATAGGCTACGACCAAAGCCGGCGTGGCAAATGAGAATCGGGTGTAACACCCCAGTAGGGAGTTGCTTATCGAGATCAGCACCTTTCTGTGGTGTAAGGAACTACAAATCAGGTGTCAATGGAACCCTGAGCGGGTGTTGCATTTGAGAAGCGACACCCCGTGTGGGTGTTATGGTGAATTGCTATACCCGAGACGGGTATCATAGGTTTCAGAAGGGGTGTCACCAATACTACTAACGGGAGCAGCTTGATTTGTTATAGGGTGTTAGCCGTCATAATCGACACCCCGGATGAGGACTGCTTACACCCTACCGGGTGTAAGCAGTCCTCATCAGAGGACTGCAGAGGGTGTCGCAATCGCAAGGGTGTCGTACACCCCAACCGGGGGTAGTGGAGATGGAATTTGACACCAGATGTTCGCTCAGAACACCCCTCACGGTACTCATTGTGGGCCGGTCTATCGTAACCCCGCCCGGGTGTTAGTGTTTTTCAGTGTATATGTGTGACATACGTCCTATGTATGACATCTGAGACGGCCGGCGTTCTACGAAATATACGAGAGATCGTGAGACGCCACTGTACGACAGTGGTGCTGTGTGTGACGGTCGGCGTCTGTACGACAGTGGTTCTGTGTATGACGGCCGGCGTCTGTACGACAGTGGTCCTGTGTGTGTGTGACGGCCGCCGTCTGTACGACAGTGGTACTGTATGTGATGGCCGGTGTCTGTACGACAGTGGTTCTGTGTATGACGGCCGGCGTCTGCATGGCAGTGGTGTATGTGGCGGTCGGCGTCTGTACGACGGTGGTTCTGTGTATGACGGCTGGCGTCTGTACGACAGTGGTGTGTGTGTATGTGTGTGTGTGTGTGTGTGTGTGTGTGTGTGACGGCCGGCGTCTGTACGACAGTGGTGCTGTGTGTGTGACGGCCTGCGTCTGTGCGACAGTGGTGCTGTGTGTGACGGCCGGCGTCTGTACGACAGTGGTGCTGTGTGTGACGGCCGACGTCTGTACGACAGTGGTTCCGTGTATGATTGCCGGCGTCTGTACGACAGTGGTCATGTTTGTGACGGACGGCGCCTGTACGACAGTGGTGTGTGTGTGACGGCCGGCGTCTGTACGACAGTGGTTCTGTGTATGATTGCCGGCGTCTGTACGACAGTGGTCCTGTTTGTGATGGCCGGAGTCTGTACGGCAGTGGTACTGTGTGTGTGACGATCGGCGTCTGTATGACAATGGTACTGTGCGTGACGGCCGGCGTCTGTGCGACAGTGGTGCTGTGCGTGACGGCCGGCGTCTGTACGACAGTGGTACTGTGTGTGACGGCCGACGTCTGCGTTACAGGCAGAGGTGGCGGTGTCTCCTCGTCTGCTCGTGAGTCAGCAGCTGGCCGGGTCTCTCACGGCAGTCCAGACGTGAAGCGATCTGTGCTGGGCCGGCCGTCCCGACCACGCTCGGAGACCGAGCAGCTGCTGCTGGACGCGTCATCCGGAGCCGACGCCAGTCCCGAGTCCAGCAGTCCGGTCCGCTGCCCTCTGGCCGGCCCTCGCCCCCCACACCCGGTAGCCGCCCCGTCCACCAGGCCTGACTCGGGCCGAGACGCCGGTGGTGGTCCCGGCCCGGCACCCAACCTCAGCCCGCCGCCGTCCAGGACCGCATCCTGCCAGCCTTCCTTGTCCCTGTGCCCATCTGTGTCGGCCAGCCCACCCCAGCCGGGTGGCGGCAGCGGTTGGGCCGTGTCGGTGGAGTGTGCCGGCCGAGCGGCGGCCCACTCGGCGCCGCCGCCGGCGGTCAGCCGGCGAGATCAGGCCGGCCTGCGCTGCTCCAACGCCGGCTGTCTGTACAGCACGATGGCGCGCCTGTCGCCCACCAGCGGCCCCGTCTGTCTGTGCGGCTCAGCCATGGTCGGACAGTCATCGGCGCCAGCCGCCCTCTCCTCGGCCACCTGCTAACGTCAGGTCCGAGTAAGGTCACGTCCAGGCCCGAACATAGTCACGGCAATGCTCTGGTATCGTCCAAGGTTCTGATATCGTCGCGTCAAGGTCTTAGTACAGTCGCAAGCAGGTCCCAGCATTGTCATAAATAGGTCCCAGTAAGATCCTGTCCAGGTCCCAATATAGTCACGTCAAGGTTCTAGCATATTCACGTCAAGTACCTAGCATAGTCACGACCAGGTCCCATTATGGTCGTGGCCCATACCACGACAAATCGACAAGAGCGTAACACCCAATGTTTTATATTACGATGAAAGTCATTGTATGGGGTCATCTGATGCGTCGAATCCAGCTGTGCCATTTTTAGAAAGATCAGATTAACGGTCAAGGAGTTATAGCATTGGGCATTTTTTTAGATGTCACATAACAAGGGTGTTTTTTAGGTCCTCATCACAATGAAGAATATTCTGAATTGTGCAAAAGTATATATGGGTGAACTGGCAATAAGCCGGTGCATTTTTTTTTGCTATTTCGGAATTTTCGTTTACTGCTATTTGAAATTGTGACATGGTGACCTAAGGTCACGTGACCTAAGGTCACGTGACCTACTATAACTTTCGAGATAGTTACAATACCATTTTAAAAAGTGCAGAAATGAAGTTCGATGTTGTATCCTTCAAAGGAAAAACAAAAGGGTTTTGCCCTTAAAACTCTGCATACCCCTTCTAAATGAGGCATGCATGGTTGTTTTTGCGCTAGTTTATCGTGGCCTGTTTTAATATGTGTTTAGAACGGTCTGTTACAGAAATACAACCCTTTTGACGTTCTGAAGTTCGAGGCACGTGATGGGATGAGAAGTGAATCATCTGATCTTGAGGGTTGTGTTGCACAATTGTTCTAACTCATTGTGAGGCCACGGGTTGAACAGAAATGGCAGAAATGTGTCCGAATTGTGTCAGGTGGTCCACTTTACGACAGATCGACAAGTGGTCGGGGCCAAAATAACACCCTACACTTCATATTTCGATGAAAATACTTGTATATGGTTAGTTTGTCTCAATAATCCAGCTGTGCAATTTTGAGAAACATCGGAGCAACAGATAAGGAGTTATAGCCTCTGGACATGTTTGCGAGGTCACCTAAGTCTTTGGAAGCCTGGAACTCAATCAAGAGTAACACAATTTGCATGAAGCTATATATCGCTGAACTCATTATGACCCACTGCATCTTGTGTCATTTTCTAAATTTTTGTTCACGCTTTTTTTATCGTGAGATTGTGACCTACGATAACGCGACCTAGTTTGACCTTCAGGACAATCACAATGCTATTTTGAAATGGAGAAGCGACGAAAGGTGATTTGTGAAATCCTAGATCGTCACTTGTAAGAAGAAAAGGAATATTAATGTTTTCATCTGATGCAATATATTTCTGTATCAATGTCAGCATATCAACGATCATATTTTACCAACAACACTGAAGGGTATATGATACTGTTAATCACTACAATATCAATTTTCTGACGTTTCAAACCACACATTCTGGGAACGAAAAGATGAACCTCATTGACTGAGTAAGTGCGTTCATATTTAACTGTTTGAGACAAAATTTGGCGCGAACGCATCCATTGACACACACTGAGTCTGAAATGAATCCAATTGGACCATGAGCCGTTTACATCGGTGTAGGAAAGTAAAGTAACAGAAGCACACAATGCAATGCAAGATAATAATGTGCTGCAGTACAGTACTATAATGTAATGCAATGTAATGATCTACAGATACACCAGATCATCCAAAACCTTGTCAGAATCCCAGTTCAGACTGATGATCTGGCACTGCGATACTACCAATCAACACAATCTGTATCTGCGCGCACACTAACACGTTTCACTTCACCCAGCTACTTTTAACACACACCGCATCGGTACCCGGTACGGCAACACCCAGTTCGTGAACTATTATGGTGCTGTGGGTCACTGGTGCGAACTTGTGGTACCCCTGTGTTCCCTTCATCGTGATGGCTTTCGAGAAGCGCTCGGTGAGGTGGGTCGTGACCTCCATTGCCTCCTGCTTTGATACAAATATGAACTTGATGCTACTGACTAGCTTGTGCGACAGTTACATCCATACTCCGCCATCCGTATCTGGCTGCTCAGCGGGCTCTTGAGGCTCTCTTGAGCCGCCGCAAGCTTCGCTATGCCCCCCATGCCGTGGCAAGCGCCCTTGCCATGAGATGTGACAAACAAAGCCACTCACAGGGTACCCCAAAATCTATCTGACGGTGGCAAACGTTGATAAAGTTATGCTTCTTCGTATACTGTGCAGCACTGCCGTCTGTGAGATAAATATCTTTTTTGAGGTCAGGTACTTCTGTCCGAATTTCTGTGATAAGTCGTTGCAGGAACGCATGCACTATGGCGGTGTTGTGCTTTGTGCCGTCAGAGATACAGCAGTAGCTCTGATGGCACAGTACCTTGTCCTCACGCCAGTACACCAAATACTGGTCACCGTACACTGGGACGAATCCCAGTGGAAACCTTGAGCTGCATCTTGCACCACAAATATATAATTTTCAGCGAAATCGCACTGGACAATCACTTCCCCCTCCTTGGCCTTTGCGCAGGTGAAGTGCTGACCTTATTTGTCAGCCACAAAGTTGTCTCTGGTCAGCTTCACGGTTTGCTGGCTGAAATATCGCATGCTTTCCTCTCTGGTCAAGACTATTTCTACGAGTCCACTATTTTACCTAATCTTATCATCCGTGTCGTCATTATGGGGCTGAATGGCCTTCACTCTCTTCTCCTGATTTGTCCGCGAGGATAATCCTCACAAAGTTCATCACCCCGTCTTCACCAGGACAGTCCTCACAGTAGTGCATCATGCAATCACGGTTGTCCGTGCTACGTACAGCGTGATCGAGGAGGTCACGGTATTCGAGACCGTGTAGGCCGAGAGCGGATATGAGGAGTTTTATGTTTTCGAAGTTAAGTGCACACGCACACCGAGTTCGTTCCACTGCTGCCTGCCAAGACGCAATGCTTTGGACGAAGGGCAGCAAGGATTAAGAAGACGGTGCGAGGGTTTTCAGGGTTCTACGTGTATAGATCACATATATCACACATTTTTTTTCAGAATAAGCCTTTCTGAACTCTACTTTTGGTTCCATCAGTCTGTCGCACCGTGGCACAGTCGGTCTTGCCGATACACATCCGGCTGGTCTGGTCCGACTTATAAAATAGCTTTGCTTTCACCTTGTCTGCGCCCGACATCCTCAGAAATGTCCTCGCTTCACAGACAGCACGGGCAGCGAGAGTGAGCAATGAGCACTGGGCACCCAAACAGGGCGCCACACCTTGTTTGTGCCCTTGCTGATATTTCACTCCATTCGCTTTTTTTCCGCGATGCAATAAATGTTTGTGCGAATGGTTTCTCGGCTATCAAAATGTGATTGCTGTATTGTGGATGGTTCTCTCTTCTTGTAATTCATCGTAATATATAATTCATAAATCATCTACTATCACAATTTGGAGACATTTTGTCATTCCCTTTCGGCCTTTGACATCACGAGTTAGAATACTTCTGCAACACAACACTCAAGATCAGATAACAATCATTCTCATCCCAGCACGTGCCGCGACCTTCAAAAAGCTTGTATTTCGGTAATATACTGTTCTAAACACACATTTAACAGGCCACGATAAACTAGCGCAAAAACAACCATGCTTGCTTAACACGCGCCCTGGAAGGCCTCTGAAAATTACGCGCACTGGAGGGGGGGAGCGGATTCCGCCCCCACCCCTAAGATCTCGGCTCCTATTAAAGCTGGAGGAACGAAATTCGCAGGGGGGGGTACGGTGGTGAACTCTGTTGTGTGCAAATTTCATGACCTTAGGTCAATATTTTCAAGGTCAAATGAGGTCACATTAGTAAAAATCTTCTTGTTTTGCGTGGCTTGGCTTGTCATTGTTATGGATTGCTGTGATTATGTTTAAATGCTCCAAAATGGACATCAATGATGTTTTGGACATTACTAATGATGCAATACAGATGCTAGACCCGACATTCGACCTCAGGTCACCTATATAGCAGCACTTTATCAGGTCAGTTACCTGTTCCAGTTGCCGGAACCGGGCCGCCCGCCCGACTGCTCCGTCGGGCAGCTCGGCGCAATCGGCTTCGCGAAGAAAGGAGTGAAGTACATGAATAAAGTATGGAACCGCAATGACAAACAGTACAAATGACAAACAGTAGTGCATTTATGACAACATTCCAGTTGATCAAGTTTGGTTCCATTATCCTGTCATGAACTTGACCTGATTTGACCTCGGTGGCCTAACATGACCTTGAAAGTATATAGGATATCAATATACATCAAACAAGTCGCTAGTGTTGCCAAGAACACTTTCCTTTTGCGAATATACGGGAAGCGCATCAGCGCCGATTTTTGTGGTCTGGCGCTAGGAAGTTTTTTTTACTTTAACGGCCTCTAACTTGAAAACCTTTCGGCCGATTTCCATTTGTCTTGCTTTAAACGACGCGCCGATCATTTCTAAGCAGGTACGCAGAAAATCGCGTATATCGACCGGTAAAATCTGCAGTTATATACGAAAAATCGGAGGGGTGGGCGGATTTCGCCCCCCCTCCAGCGCGCGTGTTAATTTAGAACGGATGTGTAAAGTTTTGGGGCAAAACCATTTTTCATTTTTTTCGCTTCGAAAGATAAAATATCAAACTTCATGTCTGCATGGTTTAAAATCGCATTTTGACACTTCCGAAAGTTCAAGTAGGTCACGATGTCACGATTTAAAATAAACCGTAAACGAAAATTCCGAAATTGCAAAAGATGCAGTGGATTATTGTGAGTTCACCGATATATACCTATGCACAATTCGGATTGTTCTTCATTGTGTTAAGGACCTCAAAAGACACCTTTGTTAGGTGACAGCTCAAGCATGCCCGAGGCTATAACTCATTGACCGCTGACCTGCTCTTTTTAAGAATGGCACAGCTGGATTCGGCGCATCAGATAACCCCACACAAATATTTCCATTGAACCATAAAATATAAGGTGTTATTTTGGCACTTTCCCTTGTCGATTTGTCTTGGAATGGGCACCACGGCAAGGTCAAGGTTCTAGTATAGTCACGCCACGGTTGTAATATAATCACGGCAGGTCCCAGTATGGTCACGGCAAGACCCCAAGCATAGAACTGAAGCTTCTAGAAAAGTTACGCCAAGGTCAGTCACGTCAATGTTCTAGCATAGTCACGTCAAGGCTCTAGCATAGCCGCGTCGAGGTCTGAGCATAGTCACGGCCAGACCTAATCATAGTCGCGGCCAGGTCCCAGCATAGTCACGTCAAGGTCCTAGTATTGTCACGTCATGGTCCCAGCACATACGCGGCAAGGTCCTAGCATAGTCGTGGCCGGGTCCCAGCATGTTCACGGAAAGGTCCCGGCATGGTCATGGCAAGGCCCCAGCATAGTCACGTCAAGGTTCTAGCATAGTTACACCAAGGTCCTGGCATAGTCACGGCCAGGTTCCAGTATGGTCACGACAAGGTCATATTATGGTCGCGATTAGGTCGCGACACGGTACGGATAGCAAGAGTCGTCAGGTCCCAGCATACCAAAACCTCCAGGACTCACGCCAATGCATCGGAACCAATATGAACCAATATTCCATCGACATGCGCATTAGGGTGCGTCGAGAATGACAAAACCCAAAAATGCAGAGACGGGTGGGGTGGAAAAGATGAAATGAAGTGTCCTGAACACCGCTGTGCAAAAAAAATCAAACATTTTAAATATCTAGCTGTTCAATATGGCGACTTTTTAAAGTCATTTTTCGGCCAAAATCACGAATTTCAACATAAAGTTCACTAAAGACACAAGCGTTTCTACAGTTTCAAAATGTATACAATTGCATTAGATTTGATTGAAAAGCATCGTAGAAGCAGCATTTATTGAAAAAAATGGAATATGTTGTATTGCCTATGATACAAATGACACTCAAATGTACCAATTGTTTCGTTATTTTCTGTGCCAGAGTCCAGCCACATCCGAGCAATGATCTCGGAGCTAAGGACAAACTAATGACGACCACTAGGTAAAGGACGAGTGGTTTTTACAGCGGCGGATCTTGAAAATCGCCAAAAGGAGTCACCCCTAGTAGGGGCCCGGCCTTAATCCAAAAATGCCCGTGTGCCAAAGACAACAGTAAAAATCACCCGACAAAGGGCAACGTGCTAATAAAAACAATTAACATAGTTACCTATATATGTATACATATATATATATGTTTTTGATGGCTGCAGAGTGCGTATCTGTCTGGACACCTCTCATGCATTTGCGCGTTACGTGTATGTAAGTTCGCTCATTTCATCATATCGGCTGCTGCATGGAAAAACACGACGAATATTTGCAAACATCTTATTATGCATTATCAAGATACGGTAGGTATCATGTGGGCAATAGGCATCTTTCAACCCAGTCTCGTTCCCGCATTCACTCTAGACCTAGTTCTAGTGCATCATCTGCATGACATCCTTCTTGCTGGTGAACTTGGGCATCAATTCTCGGTGTGCTGTCCGAGCTCGGATGAACCCGTCTCGTCGTTCGTAGCCGAACACCTGCTTAGCTGCTGCAGTGACCTCTTTTACGCACCGCTCTATGGCCTGGCCATGGACGGGGAACGGTGTTACTTCCATTGGGGTATCAGCAAACTGTAGCAGCTCGCTCGCAGGGATGTCAGAGGTGAGGACTGGTTCGTGGGCGTTGTCCCAGCAGATGAGGTCTTCTAGGGTCTCAGCTTGGAAGTTTAGGCACGGATGCCTTCTGAAGCGCACTCGGGTGTCCCCGGTGTTTTCGCCGTTTCGAATGTCTAGGATCTTAGTGACAGCGAATCTCCGTTCCTGCACGTCATTGCTGCTCAGCATTGTCTGCAGAACCATCTCCGAGTGAGCGTACCACGCTGAGCTCTCTACATAGGGATGCACCAGCTTCTGGACGGTGTTGGTTTGGTGCCCGAGTAGTTTTAGCTGGTGAAGAACGTGCCGCGGCCCATCCAGCCAGGTGTGCTCTACCTTTATCCGAAACCAGCAGGGATAGTAGACCCCCACGATGAAGGTGACGATGAGTTTCAGGTTTCCAAAGGCGACAGTGTCGCGCAGACCATGTTCGCTCACGTAGAGTCGCATTAGTGCGTTAGCCGTAGTGAGCCAACGGCTGTGGCAGATCGGCCCAGTCTTCATCTGCGCGAGATCATGAGGAAGGTCGCCGCTGGTGATCGCAGCGACCATCCTGTGGCCGTATTTCTGATCTTCATTCAGGTTCCGCATTACGTCATCGCTGAGAGGCACTAGTTTCGCGTCAGCGCTGACGTGTATCGGCGTGAAGGTTTTGTTGGTCTTCAGGTCATTGACACAACCCAACATCTTGCCCAAGGGACCACTCCAGCCATGTGTCGACGTCGTCTTACCATCCAGGCCTGTGATTAGATGCCTTAGAGGGAGTTCGTTGGTGTGCAATGCACATATGAGCCATATCAAACGCCTCCCAAGCTTCTCTTCCAAGAAGTGGATGGCACCTCCCTGCCAGCCGGTGTTGAGGTTCGTCGAGTCCGCTCCAACGGCCAGTAGCGTTTCATCAACCCCATGGTCTGAGAGCCATTGGAGTAGGCCGTTTGCGAGCTGTTCAGCTGCGGAGGTGGTAGGAGAACCCTTCTCAGGAGTAAAATGATATAGATACTTCCCGCCTGGTTCCGATATCACTGTGTAGTGATCTTCCCTGATCAGGTCTGAGTAGAATCTGCCGGTTTCTTCTTCGTACTTCATCACCCTCGTCTCGTCTCTGCGGCCATCAAAGAATATGCAGGTGATGAAATCTTCCTTCACCTGTGCCTCGTCGTGTGCCTGGTGAGCCTTCATCACTGAGCTCCGAGCTCGGCGAACCTTACTCTGGTCCACCAGCAGGTACGATTTTCTCCTGTCTAACTCTCCGCTGTCGATCAGGTCCAAAAGATAGCCACTGGCGATTGCGGCGGTCGCCCGGGGCGACACGCCGTATCTGATGCTGGCCAGAGCTGTCTGAGGAATGCTGACCGTGTTCCTGCGGCTGCTGGACGGGTGGCTGCTGGGATCCCCTTGTGTATCAGTGTCTTCCTCAGGTTCCAAGGACTCAGAATGACTTTGCTGCTTCTCTGTCGCTTGTTTCTTCTTCTCCGCCTGCTGCTTTCGTTCTTCATCTAGCTTCCTTTTCAAGGCCTGATTCTGACGTTTTGTTTCTTTCCGGTCCGCACCGGCTATCTGCTGCTTGCTGAGCTCACCTGATTTCTCCCTTTGAGCAAGGAGGAAAGAAAACTCCAGTACTGGAATTTTGCACTCTTTGGGGCACTTGCATGAAATGTGGGCGCCATACTCACATCCCTGGCATGCAGATTCAGGACAGCGGGATATGGGGCACCGACACCGTGTGATATCGAAGAGTTTATCAAGAGTCTCAGAAAACTTGTCTGCTGGGGATGTTGAACACCTTCCATTGACGATGTCACGAGCCATTGTCCATGCTTTTCGCATTCGCTCCTTGATGGTACGATCCGACGCGATAACAGGTGGCGTGAACTGAGCGTTAGCCCTCTGCCACTGTGTGAGTAGAGCGGGGAGAGCATCTCTGACGATTTCATCCGTCGAGTAGTTGCGGTAGTTGGTTTTGTCAACTAGCAGCTTCTGCTCCTGGATCTGTAGCATGTACCGAAGCACGTCTCTGAGTGTTGGTAGCTCGCTTGGAATTAATGGTCGCCCCTTTCCCAAGTACTCGCCGATATTAGAGGCCGGCGCACAGCTCCTGGTCACTGGCCCCGCTCCGGGGCTGGCTTCCATGACAGGACTCTGAAAAAGGAGGAGAATACGTGTTCGAGGAGGTGGAGGAAAGCGTAGAGGAAAGGGTGGTGGATGTAACAGCAACAGAAAAAGAAAGGTGCATTTCATTATAATCAATCGGAGGAGTCGTTTAGTGTCCAAGTTCAACTCAGACCGCAAGATCTCCTTGCTCAGATATGGCTAGACTCTTGCGCAGAAAGTAGTGAAAAATGTGTACATTTTAGTGACATTTTCATCATAGGCAATGCAACACATTTCATTTTCATCAACATATTCTGCTTCTACGATGCTTTTCAATCAAATCGAATGTAATTTTATACATTTTCCAACTGTAGAAACGCTTATGTCTTGTCAGAACTTTAGGTAAAAATCCTTGATTTTGGCCGAAAAATGACTTTAAAAAGTCGCCATATTGAACAGCTAGATATTTAAAATGTTTGATTTTTTTTGCACAGCGGTGTTCATGACACTTCATTTCATCTTTTCCACCCCACC
Source organism: Ashinkailepas kermadecensis (assembly GCA_034440615.1). Classification (NCBI taxonomy): domain Eukaryota; kingdom Metazoa; phylum Arthropoda; class Thecostraca; family Neolepadidae; genus Ashinkailepas; species Ashinkailepas kermadecensis. The sequence continues at coordinate 132,796 of JAOTOM010004107.1, read as the reverse complement.
CGTCTTTGCATTTTTGGGTTTTGTCATTCTCGACGCACCCTAATGCGCATCGTCCATACCTTTGAACCGGCGACGCAGGAGCAGTATCAACGACTGTGTACTTATAAGCACACACACACACACACTCACACACACACACACACACACACACACACACGCACACGCACACGCACACGCACACGCACACGCACACGCACACGCACACGCACACGCACACGCACACGCACACGCACACGCACACGCACACGCACACGCACACGCACACGCACACGCACACGCACGCACGCACGCACGCACGCACGCACGCACGCACGCACGCACGCACGCACGCACGCACGCACGCACGCACGCACGCACGCACGCACACACACACACACACACACACACTCTGTCTCTGTCTCTGTCTCTGTCTCTGTCTCTGTCTCTGTCTCTGTCTCTGTCTCTGTCTCTGTCTCTGTCTCTGTCTCTGTCTCTGTCTCTGTCTCTGTCTCTGTCTCTGTCTCTGTCTCTGTCTCTGTCTCTGTCTCTGTCTCTGTCTCTGTCTCTGTCTCTGTCTCTGTCTCTGTCTCTGTCTCTGTCTCTGTCTCTGTCTCTGTCTCTGTCTCTGTCTCTGTCTCTGTCTCTGTCTCTGTCTCTGTCTCTGTCTCTGTCTCTGTCTCTGTCTCTGTCTCTGTCTCTGTCTCTGTCTCTGTCTCTGTCTCTGTCTCTGTCTCTGTCTCTGTCTCTGTCTCTGTCTCTGTCTCTGTCTCTGTCTCTGTCTCTGTCTCTGTCTCTGTCTCTGTCTCTGTCTCTGTCTCTGTCTCTGTCTCTGTCTCTGTCTCTGTCTCTGTCTCTGTCTCTGTCTCTGTCTCTGTCTCTGTCTCTGTCTCTGTCTCTGTCTCTGTCTCTGTCTCTGTCTCTGTCTCTGTCTCTGTCTCTGTCTCTGTCTCTCTCTCTCTCTCTCTCTCTCTCTCTCTCTCTCTCTCTCTCTCTCTCTCTCTCTCTCTCTCTCTCTCTCTCTCTCTCTCTCTCTCTCTTTCTCTCAGATCTTGCTTTAACACTACCAGATATCCCCACACATTTTGAACTTGATGTTAACCAATCGATTATATGTTTTAAATATCTTTGTTTCTGTGACTGGCATCTGGCATTGAAGCCTAACTGACAGTGCATCACTAGTTCTGATGTCTCCAGAAGCATGTCATTCGCACTTTAATAAGCGACTAAGATCCCCACCCGACAATGCATTTACTTTAGCTTATGCTATACAATCACTCTAATAGAAGTGTTCGTTCCTTTTCCGATTTTCCCGTGGCACCCTGTGCGGATCAAATTAAGTCATAGCGACGGTTAACCCCGATTTACTTGCTTTAATGTTACCATGCATCTGGAAAGTGTATTCCCAAAATCAATTAGCAAATTCGGGCGACCCTGTTACATTGCCACATCACCTTACATTGCCACATCACCTGGAGTTCCGTGTCCCTGTACCAATGATTTTTCAGCGAGAGAGAACAGAAAAATTCACACCTAAAATGACTTTTCCTGAATGCTACTTTCTCGAAGCATTGATGTAACCACAGTGTACGTTCCCCAATAACAAGATCCGACCAGTTAAACTTGTCCGATCTCAATTTATCCTGTAGAATGTGCCTTGCCCGATTCCTCTATTAGATATGCATGTACGCAAATAATGGGGTGCATGCACTGCCTAAGCCAAAGTGCTATGTTTGACTTCATACTGGACTGTGCTTATTGAAGACCGTGACCCCTGACGGTTTATCTCGGGGGACCAACTGGTTGTTATGGCGTAGGGCCGAACTGCACTTGACATCTGAGCTTCGTGTAGAATGCATACAGTTTGCACACGGTGTATACTACACAGTAAACAACCAGTTGGGGTGCGGCCGATGTCTGTGTTGTCCTCGCGTCTCTTCTGCAGCTGCATCATACGTCTGGTCACGCAACTGGGCGCTGAGCATCCACCCGCCCTTCTCTGAGCACCCCCCCGCCCTTCTCTGAGCATCCCCCCCCGCCCTTCTCGGAAGTTGACAATTCCTGATCGTGAGCTTCGACAGGACAGCGATGGTTGTACGTTGCCTGCAGACGTGCCCAGCTATATGGAGGTGTGGACGTGTATGACCGATTTGCTCGCCTTGTCCGACCAAATCAGCTGTCATGTCCAGCAAAGCTAACTGCAGTGTCCGGAACATCTAACTGTCGTGTCCGGAACAGCTAACTGTCGTGTCCGGAACAGCTAACTGTCGTGTCCGGCAAAGTTGACTGTGATGACGGCGGATGCCAGCGGCGCCACAGTCAAACAGTAGCCGTCGCCGCCTGTCACTCTCTGTTTACCCAGAATCCTAGGCAATTGTAGCTCGCCACAGAATCGTTAGCGGGTGGTGACGTCACGCCTTTCCGGGTCCGCATGGCCTGTTGAAGGCGGCGTCGACCCGCTCCGGGAGGGAGGGGGGGGGGACCAGTGCGCTGCGGACGGTCACAGCCGGCACTTGTCCCGGAGTGACGCCCCAGGGTACGGCTGGTGGGACGGCGTCGATCTGCGCCTGGAGGGGAGAGGGGGAGGGGGGCACCAGTGTGTAGCGGACGGTCACGGCCGCCACTTGTCCCGGAGTGACGCCCCAGGGTACGGCTGGTGGGTCGGCGTCGATCCGCGCCTGGAGGGGGGGGGGGGGGCACCAGTGTGTAGCGGACGGTCACGGCCGCCACTTGTCCCGGAGTGACGCCCCACTGTACGGCTGGTGGGTCGGCGTTGCCAGTCAGGCGGCGTGTAGCTGTAGACGTGTAGCTGTAGACGTGTTGACAACGTACTGGTCGGCGTGTGTACCTCACGGCTCTGTTGGTACGTGCGTGTTTTGTGCGGTTTCTGGGCAACAGCCGCGGGGAAATACGCCGACCGCCGAGCGGACACCACATTCTTGACCGGAGCGAATGACTGGCGGTCGATTCCACCAGCAACGGGGACAATTCCATACAAGGCGTGTGCCACACAGTGCCACATAGCACCACTGGGTGCCGGTCGATGCCACCAGTGCCGGGGTAATGGCACGTTCAGCGTGCGCTACACACTGCCGGCAGTACTGGTGTCAACAGAGCGGCCAGCAACGTTGGCGTAACAACCTTTCAAACATGCGGTTGGTCAGGTTTGGGTTTAATTTGGTCGACAGATAGAAAAGCCGCTCAGGGGCATTGAGTAGAGGGGCCCTTTTAACATGAATCTAAGAGTAGCTCCAAAACGGAGATTAGAATAGAAGGATAAGAAGGATAAGATTAGAATAGAAGGATAGCCGATTTCTAGGCCAATTCATTCCGTGCAACGCCATAAGGCTAGTGGTTAAGGTGGGATAAAATTTGGTGTGGGGACATGTCCCTTTAGAAATTACGCCTAGAAACTTGCATCCCAGCGCAAAATGTATCCGGCTGTTGATAGAAGGCATTCAGGCCCATTCATTTGACACTTGGTGCTGGACGTCGAGACTTCCGTGGTGACAGCAGATACATTGAGAATCGCGAGGAGAGTATCTTTAACCGATGTCGTCCGTCTTGCAGCCCAGAGCGTGAAATTGAATATGCACTAGTTTCGCCCCTGCTCCATATGCATGCTCTAACTCACCACGAACTTGCTCTATGCTTGTCAGATTGTACTTCCGTACCGTAAGCTTTCTTCCGACTTTAAACCACTTTATACCTCAACTTGCCCATGCGAATATCATAAAGGTATCTATAAATGCCATCGTTTTATCATATAAATATCCCTAGTCAAGATAAAAAGTGCAGAACTTCTAAAGGTCTTCGTAAGCATCTGATATAGCTAGGAACTGGTGGCAAATCGCATTCTCTGTTCAAGCCTCTGTTGCCTGTTCTCTGCTGTTTAATAAGTCGAGTTTGCTATCGAATCGGAGAGCCAATTGAAATGATGAAGGTCAAAACCATCTTTTAACCCCAATCTTGTACAGCCATCTTTTAGGCAGTAGCGTATCCAAGGGTGCAAAGGGGGAAATTACCCCTCCCCGTGAGAGGTGATCGGAGCCAAAAATTGCGCCCGGGCTCAGTACAAATTTCACCAGGACCCCGCCAAATCAAGCTGGTACCACACACATCGCAATGGGGCTTCACAAATCGCACCGGAACCAGAAAAATATGAAACCGGGGTTTCGAAAAGAGTACGAATCCTGAAAAAAAATCCATTCCGGCCCGGAAAATCGGTGTAGAGCTCCCAAAACGCACCAGAGACCTCCATAAATGGCGTGACGTCCCCCAAAATTGTCCGGGTCCGAAAAGAATCACACCGTTCCTAAAATAATCGAGTCGGGCCAAAAAAAAATAGCGCCGGGGACTGGAATATCACGCGTCTGAATCCAGCAAACTCGCGTCATGGTTTCGAAAACTGGTGCCTAGTTCCGAAAAAAAATCGTGTCGCGCAGCCTCCAAAGATCGTGTTGAGGTACCGCAATTTCCATCAGAGGCCCCAGAAAATCGGAATGGGGTTACATCAATGCAGCGTGGTCCTACAAACACACCGGAAGCTAGACACGTACCGGGCCCTCCAAACCGTACCGGGTCTCACCCAAAAAAAAACGACAGGGCTTGAAAATATGCGCCGGAGCCCTACCTAAGCACACAGGGAACACTAAAAAACACACCGGAGACCCTCAAGTCTCAATTCCTCAAGAGCGTCTGAGCCTTCAAAGAACACAGGGGCCGCAGGAACGACATGAGGGTCTCAACACACAGGGCCCACGGAAAGGGGCATGGTCCTAAACAAAATGCGCCGTGGTACTAAATATACACATCGGACCTTCGAAAACACACCGGTTTCTAAAAAAATGTCATGAGTCCATGAAAAGCAACAAAACTCAAAAGCGTCGGGTTCTCAAAATGTGCCGAAGTGATTAGAAAAATCACTGTGGCCCTAAAGCACGTCAGTTGACGATAAACAAAAAGGCTACGGCACCACAAAAAAAGAAGACTGAATGAGCGCTTCCATTCGGTGGCCAATCTGGGAGCATATTTAAGGACAAAGATCAGGTACATCAAGACTCAGAATGTATGCGGATTTCTTTTCCACCACAAAATGTGTAGCGAAGGGAAATAATCTTCGAATTCAATTCATCGAATTTTCCCTAAGATTCGCGCACGTTAGCATTGACGTGATGTGGCGGTTGAACGTTGGCGTGGTGGTGACAAACGGTGACGTGGTGGTGACAAACGGTGACGTGGTGGTGACAAACGGTGACGTGGTTGTGACACAGTGGTAAAATAGTAGTGAAATTGGGTGAAATATTCCTCTAACTAAACACTGAATCGACATTCTTCCCAAAGAAGTATCGACATCGGTTGTATGTTGGCGAAGTTTCCATGCCTTGTTTCCAACAGTATACCGTTTATAAGCATCATGCTTATCTTCAACATGATACATGATGGATCCGGAGGGTAGCGAACATCCCGTGGCGCAATTCCATGTAAAGGGATTGCCTATGATGTGCTATGTCATACAATACTAGTTTATAGCATAGGTGTATGTATCATTATCGTTGAATCGGTATCTCAAACTAGGCACCTCTCAAAGCACGCAAAACGGGTAGTCATATGTACGCTTTTTTCAAAACTGGGTTTGAAGGACCTAACAAGTATTTTGAATAGTGTTAGTTCCATGGCGATTCCGCCACTCTGCTGTCTCGTTTCGACATGTCACACCTAACGAGATATCATTATTTTATCACTGTGATGGCAAACGGTGAAGTGGTGGCGACCGGGAGTTACAGACTGCAAAGTGTGTGACAACCGGGAGTTACAGACTGCGAAGTGTGTGACGACCGGGAGTTACAGACTGCGAAGTGTGTGACGACCGGGAGTTACAGACTGCAAAGTGTGTGACGACCGGGAGCTACAGACTGCAAAGTGTGTGACGACCGGGAGTTACAGACTGCAAAGTGTGTGACGACCGGGAGCTACAGACTGCAAAGTGTGTGACGACCGGGAGTTACAGACTGCAAAGTGTGAAATCGAGAAGTCTGCAAGTGATTCGTGCATGAATAATTTCAGCAGTGTCATATGACTTATCAAGGGATACCGGAATAAACATTTGAGCAGGGGGTGAAGGTTGAAATCCGGTGACTTCAAAACGATGGTGGTAGGTTGGGTCTCCTGCACAAGCATATTATTTTGTCGCTAATTATCTTAAATAAAAAATAAAAACGTGACTCTTTGAAAAAGATCGAAATCCGGTGACTTGTTTTTACATGGAAGTAGGCTGGGCCCCTCCAAGTCCGTTAGCCCCTTCCCCTCCATAGCGCAAATCATAGATACGCCACTGGCTATGTATTGCTGCAATGTAGGTATATAGGTTAACACAATCAATTTTTTTCCAGTTGTTACTCTAGCTATTTCTGTTTATTTTGAATGCGTACACGTACAAATCACAGGCTATGCTGATCAGCTCGGTGCCCAATGAACCTTATACGCCAATCTCAAACAGGAGTGCCAAGGTCTCATCAGCCCTGATCCTGTCTCCTCAATCCCTAACAAATCTCAGGAGAGACCAAACTCACCAAATGTGTCTGAAAAAACGTTATCTATGTTCCAACATATTAACAACCACTCCAGTTCATACGATATCTTCCTATAGCATACAAGTATGCCATCGTGTGGTTCTGGATCTTGCGATTATGTTGGTATCACATGTGACATATTCTGGTTTGTATGTAGCCCACAATGTCTAGTTGAACACTCTAAAGTCGGGGCAAATGAAAGACGTGACTAACGGGGTACGATAAAAGAGATCCTGCAGATATCTCACCTGCAATACTAATTACAGTGAAGTACATATAAGCAGGGTTAAAGTAGAGTGAAAATAAACACTTCAATTGGGGAATTAAACTTGGTGGCACCAACCGCTCCACACAGACAGACCACTGCTCAGTCTCGGCCTGCCCCAACAGCCACGCCACACGCCACAGCCACGCTTGTCTCCTCTGAGTCCCCCTCGGCCCGGACTATAGTCACCACCTGCAGCACGACGGGCTACTGCTCGGTCTCGGCCTGCCCCAACAGCCACGCCACACGCCACAGCCACGCTTGTCTCCTCTGAGTCCCCCTCGGCCCGGACTATAGTCACCACCTGCAGCACGACGGGCTGCTGCTCGGTCTCGGCCTGCCCCAACAGCCACGCCACACGCCACAGCCATGCTTGTCTCCTCTGAGTCCCCCTCAGCCCGGACTATAGTCACCACCTGCAGCACGACGGGCTGCTGCTCGGTCTCGGCCTGCCCCAACAGCCACGCCACACGCCACAGCCACGCTTGTCTCCTCTGAGTCCCCTCGGCCCGGACTATAGTCACCACCTGCAGCACGACGGGCTGCTGCTCGGTCTCGGCCTGCCCCAACAGCCACGCCACACGCCACAGCCATGCTTGTCTCCTCTGAGTCCCCCTCAGCCCGGACTATAGTCACCACCTGCAGCACGACGGGCTACTGCTCGGTCTCGGCCTGCCCCAACAGCCACGCCACACGCCACAGCCATGCTTGTCTCCTCTGAGTCCCCTCGGCCCGGACTATAGTCACCACCTGCAACACGACGGGCTACTGCTCGGTCTCGGCCTGCCCCAACAGCCACGCCACACGCCACAGCCACGCTTGTCTCCTCTGAGTCCCCCTCTGCCCGGACTATAGTCACCACCTGCAACACGACGGGCTACTGCTCGGTCTCGGCCTGCCCCAACAGCCACGCCACACGCCACAGCCACGCTTGTCTCCTCTGAGTCCCCCTCGGCCCGGACTATAGTCACCACCTGCAACACGACGGGCTACTGCTCGGTCTCGGCCTGCCCCAACAGCCACGCCACACGCCACAGCCACGCTTGTCTCCTCTGAGTCCCCCTCGGCCCGGACTATAGTCACCACCTGCAACACACGGGCTACTGCTCGGTCTCGGCCTGCCCCAACAGCCACGCCACACGCCACAGCCACGCTTGTCTCCTCTGAGTCCCCTCGGCCCGGACTATAGTCACCACCTGCAGCACGACGGGCTGCTGCTCGGTCTCGGCCTGCCCCAACAGCCACGCCACACGCCACAGCCACGCTTGTCTCCTCTGAGTCCCCCTCTGCCCGGACTATAGTCACCACCTGCAACACGACGGGCTGCTGCTCGGTCTCGGCCTGCCCCAACAGCCACGCCACACGCCACAGCCACGCTTGTCTCCTCTGAGTCCCCTCGGCCCGGACTATAGTCACCACCTGCAGCACGACGGGCTGCTGCTCGGTCTCGGCCTGCCCCAACAGCCACGCCACACGCCACAGCCACGCTTGTCTCCTCGAGTCCCCCTCTGCCCGGACTATAGTCACCACCTGCAACACGACGGGCTACTGCTCGGTCTCGGCCTGCCCCAACAGCCACGCCACACGCCAAGCCACGCTTGTCTCCTCTGAGTCCCCTCGGCCGACATAGTCACCACAACACACGCTCCTGTCTGCCCCAACAGCCACCACACGCCACAGCCACGCTTGTCTCCTCTGAGTCCCCTCGGCCCGGACTATAGTCACCACCTGCAACAGACGGCTACTGCTCGGTCTCGGCCTGCCCCAACAGCCACGCCACACGCCACAGCCACGCTTGTCTCCTCTGAGTCCCCCTCGGCCCGGACTATAGTCACCACCTGCAACACGACGGGCTACTGCTCGGTCTCGGCCTGCCCCAACAGCCACGCCACACGCCACAGCCACGCTTGTCTCCTCTGAGTCCCCCTCGGCCCGGACTATAGTCACCACCTGCAGCACGACGGGCTGCTGCTCGGTCTCGGCCTGCCCCAACAGCCACGCCACACGCCACAGCCACGCTTGTCTCCTCTGAGTCCCCCTCGGCCCGGACTATAGTCACCACCTGCAGCACGACGGGCTGCTGCTCGGTCTCGGCCTGCCCCAACAGCCACGCCACACGCCACAGCCACGCTTGTCTCCTCTGAGCAGGGTGGGAAATAAGGCACTTCTTAAGAGATTTTATCTCTGAAAACATTTCTGCACTCCGGGTTCATACTGGATAGGATGGGCTTCACATGTACTCCGACACAAATTGAAATGTGGGAACAAAGATATGAATAAAAGCCAACACAGAAATACACCCAAAAAACGCCGGTTATTCCACTTACGGTCACCACTCTAACCACTTTTTTGTAGCAGTCAGCTCTCAACTACCGATTGCTGAACCTCAATTTCCTCAAATCTCAACCTCAATTGCCGACAACAACACGCCGACTACAACTTGCAAAAAGATGCGCATGCGCACTGAGTACACTGTTCTCCGGCTTTGGAGCCGCGTCTCGGAAAAGCTGTGTTTCTGCCACCCTATAGTGGGAAAGTTTGGCAGTTTTAAGAGACGTTCTCCGGAGGCCCGGAGGGCACCGATCAGAATTGGCTGCGTTAGCGTTTTCTGTTACGAAATCTGTCCGTCAACCAATCAATGTAAGGTAATTTTGATATGACGTTATAACCATTAGCAACTTTGAACACGTGGTTAATAGTGTCATACTGTAAACAGAAGACCTCGACTGATCCTTTGCTTTGATCACATCGATCACATCCAACAGTGACGTGTGCGGTAGCGGAGTTGTGTTCGTATTACGTGGGAAATTGGCTGCGTAGGTAGGTCGCTCTGAGCTGAGGGTGAAGTGTGAAGTATTTTTGTTTGTTTTTCATATGGCTACCCTTGTACTGAGCCAAAAGTGAAGGGAAAGCGCATTGCTCCTGTGAGTTATGAGAAACGAAACAGTGCTGATTATTACGAGTCACTGCCGGGCGGTGCCATCCATTGTTCACTTCCTTGTTCCTATGTTTTGACATTTCATCTGACCAAAAATGAGAATGATATTACTTATGCATATTATGTAGGTCTGAGTTAGGTTTTTCTGGTCGGTTGCTGGTAAACAGATTCCATGCATACAAAATAATGTCTATGAAAATGTACTCCGGAAGATACCGGTTTGCACTCCGACTCCCAACCCGGAAAGTAAGTTTCCCACTCTGCCTCTGAGTCCCCCTCGGCCCGGACTATAGTCACCACCTGCAGCACGCACCACCAGTGGCCCAGCCGAGAGCCGACTACCCAAATAAGGACACCACCAATGGCGTCTGATAGAATCTAGTTGACCGCCATGAAGCCAGTCAGACTCGGCTTGGTCAGGTCTCCCCCCACCATGCCCACCGATTGGTGGCAAAATCCCAGCAGAGTGCGACTTTCTCGCAAATCAATCACGCGCCATTGGGGAAATAATGTAGATGCTGAAATAATGTGTACGGGGAAAAATGTTGATGCGTGTCAGCAGCCTCATTTCCAGCAAGTCTGACATGGCGGGGATCCAGCAGAATAAGATATTTATGTTCACGCTAGTTATGGACTTGACGACCCGTAGAATCATACGGACAAGACTGTTTTCCTGGTAGAAGCCAAGGCCTATCGAGTCAGGCCAGGCCTGGGTAGAAACATTTAAGTGCTCAAAGACTGCTCAAGGACTCAGTAAAAAAAAACACGTGCTTAGTGGGTTGGTCATCCTGGATAAAATAAAGAGCTTGCAAAATGGCATATAGTTTAGCATTACAAATCGACGCCTGCTTTAGTAGGCAGTAGGATCCAATATCGCATCGACCGACGCAAACGCATCCAACGCCTCGAAACGGACTTGGAGCCGTCTGTATAGGTCCGTGAGAACTCCCGGTAAAGGTGTACCTTTTTTTTCTTACGCCAGCATCCAAAGTTCTTTGGAGTTTACATTCTCTTTTTTAACAAGACAAAGGCATATCACTGCACTGGCACAACTTGCCAAGGGGTGCTCGGATTATTTAGGGTACCAAACCAACATCGTGGGTCAATCGCCCACCAAAATGTACTTAATCGACACCCGTGTGTGCCTGAAGTCGGAGAATCTCCGATTGAAGTCCTTCCCTCATTTTACACTATCTGACTAAGCACGTTTTGAGAAACGGCCATAAATTTGTCCAGGGAAGCGCACGTACAATATATATTTTACATCCAGGGATAGATCTCGCCGTGGTAAGGCACCCACCATGTCGCTGTCATTTCAGAACCATGTTGACAAACAAAAACATTTGCTACCAATGTGTATTTTTCCTTTTGTGAGTGACTTCCTGCGACTCCTAAGGTCACATCAAGCTCACGTGCATTCTTGTATCCGGTTTGTCCACCCGCACGGGATAAAACAGCGGCAAGCACGTTGTCACGACTTTGTTGCCGACTTCCCCAGGCATGGTCACACCGAGAGGCCGACCCACCACCGACCGAGCTTAGCCGGCCGCCGGGTCGTGGCTGACGGTCGACCATCTCCAAAAGTGATGCCGCCGCCGTCCTACTGCAATATCGCTCCCAGCCGTGTCGACGCGCCTGCAGGGACGGCCTGGTGGCCGCCGTGGCCGTGTTGGGTGGCCGTCGATGCCGTGTTGGGTGGTCGCCGATGCCGTGTTAGGTGGTCGCCGATGCCGTGTTGGGTGGCCACCGATGCCGTGTTGGGTGGCCGCCGTGGCCGTGTTGGGTGGCCGACGTGGCCGTGTTGGGTAGCCGCCGTGGCCGTGTTGGGTAGCCGCCGTGACCGTGTTGGGTGGCCGGCGTGGCCGTGTTGGGTGGCCGCCGAGGCCGTGTTGGGTGGCCGACGTGGCTCCCCGAGGCCAGCCAGCACTGTATGCAGCTGTTGTGTTCACGTGTGGTGACTGCCGTGTGGTGCCACTGGTAAGCCGATTAGGGGATGTGCGCTGGAGACAGATCTGTTGCATAGGGTGCTGTTAAGTGAGGGTCTGTCAAGCGACAGACCCTCACTTAATTTGACGGCGCGTCTGGAACTGGGCAAGGCTTGGTTTCGCTACAGCGCGGCGAACGTTCACGTTTGGCGTGTCGGTACGTGTGTTGTGCACATGTGGCCGGGTCTGCTCCGCGATCGCATCGGTAGAATGCACGTGTTGGCCCGCATCGACACCAAACATTGTTTATGGCTTCATTCCGGCCGCAGCTCTTTTCCTCTATGTCGACGCTTACATCGATGCTCAACCATGTAGACAGAATCCCGCCCACCCGAGAGGAGCCGGAGCCGGAGCCAGAGCCGGTGGCATCTGCGACCTCTTGTTGGACTTGGCCGAGCTGCGGCCAGAGCCGGTGGCAGGGCGGCCGCGGCTCCACCGTGCCGTGCCGACACCGGGACGTGACGAGCGAGTTCCAGGCGGCGCTGACCGCCGGCGGCTGCCAGCCGTCGTGCCCCGGCCACGTACAATCCAGCCTTAGGTGCGCGCCGAGCGGCCGTCACGTCACGTGACGTAGCGTGCTGTTGTGCCGCGCTCGGCGGAACGCTGCTCATCTCACGCGTCCAGCCACCCCCGCCCCACCCGTGATACGTCCCGGCGCGGTCACTGTCCTGCACACGTGATACCCGGGCGGACGGTGGCTCGGCCGGCCGCCGCCGCGCCACCCGTCTGTTGGCGGCCGTCCGTGTGACACATGGTGGTGACACCACTACCTGTCGGACGGCCGGCCGTGTGACACATGATTGTGCCGCCTGGATAATGTCTGGATTATGTGCCGTACCGGCTGGACAGGCGGCACGGGCCGCATCTTATGCCCCAGCTCTGATGGCCCACGTGTGCCGGTCCGGCCTTGCGCCCAGTCACCTGCGCCCCGCGTATACCGACCTGCCGCAGGCGGCGGTCAATTTATGAAAGGTTATGACAATTCATAGATGCTAGTTTTTCATGATGTAGATGTAGGATTTTACGATTTTCGCAAACACTCAGAACGTTTTGGTGTTACTCTAGCTTGAGTAGTAGCGACGTAGCTCACATTCTCGGATCTTATTCCGCATCCATCCACACTTTATGGCGGTGCATCTTAGATCCCTACTCAAACGTGTTGGTCTGTGCCAATTATAAATTATAGTGCGGTCTTTCTCAAGATCCGGAGATGAATAGCGCATATGACCGTTTATCAGTCTTCTTGATAGCCGATTTATATTCTAACAAACCTCGCTTGTTTTTTTGCCTACCAATGTCTGTCGACCTGTGTCGCAGGTGTTTTGCACATGTTGAGCGGCCCTTGTCACACCGATTTCTTTAGGTGGCGATGTCATCCAGACACGTTGGTTCACGCTCGATGCTTGTCGACTTGCTTTCAGACATGTGTACATAAAACTCATTCCTATTTTAATCTTACCCTCGTACTTGATGGATCCATTGATTGCTATGCGGTGACATGCTTATCTGTGTTGCACATTTTCGATTGATATTGCATATCATGACAAATACAACTTCTTGACCATTTGTCTAGTTGACAATCGGGCCAGAAGCGGCTCTGTCTGTCACCATCCACTTCAACTTCGTCAGGTTACACGGCTGACCCTGCAGTTTTATGTTGGTCAGTTCGAACCCGACTTCACAATCTTTGCCCGACCAGATCGTTCCAAAGTTCACATACCGAAAACAACACAAAGCAAAGCTTCTGGTAAAGGCATGGAGCTGATAACGCGGCCGGTCGTCAGCGAGAGTTGGGGGCTTGGGGGCGCGCCGACCGCGTTGATCATACAGCCGGTGAGAGTCGCTTTGTCTGTTCCATTGCTCGTTCTCTATGTCTGGAGGTTGCAGAGACGCTGCTCTCCCGCCAGTCTTGCCGCTAGGTGGACAGAGGTGCACATTCTCTTCAGCCGATCCAGGCGGTCCTACCAGCGCAGTGGCTTTGGTCCGGAGCAGAACTTGGTCGGAGAAAACAAACTGCCCGTGCCTATGGACACCCGGTCAGCCAGACTGTCTTCATGTAAAAAAAAACTGCCGGCGTCCATGGACATCCGGGAAGCCTTACTCTCTCCTTGTAACAAATCGTTTTTTTTCGGCCACTCCGCTTTCACTCTACTAATTCAATTTCTTTCCTATTTCGTTCAAAAAAAGCAAGAAATATGAACTGTGTTGACTCTTCGGAGACATCGCACTTTTAGATTTCTTTTACCGCGAATAATAGATATCGGTTCATCCCAAAAGCGCAGGATTCCAAGTAACGTTGCAGGACCGGTAGTGATAGGCGTAACTAAACAGTATTTGCACGGAAGGTGTATGCATGTGGCATGCAACCTAGACTTATATTTAGAGCTCCACCTATTCCACTAAAAATAGGTATATTTGGCTCAGTTTTCAGCCGCAAGGAGTTCCCACGGTTTGTAGTTGAAAAACAGATGACTTGAATACACGATAAATAGAAGGGTTGCATCTTCCCCAAGTTATCGGTTATTCGGGTTTCTTGATTAATGCAAATGTTTGAAAGCATTCTAAGTAATCATTCAGTAATTTGAAAACATGACTTCCCTCGGATAGCCTCTTGACCAATCTTTGAAACACCCGTTAGGTACCCTAACTTACCTAGCAAACCAACTGCTGCCACTGACTGGAATATTATGATATATCTAGCAAACAGCCACGCTATACCGAGCGCATGTAGCCACGACTGATGAGAATGTGGGGGTGTTCAGTGGAAAAGTTGGTAGTGCTCAAAAGAAAGCTGGTGGTGCTGGAGCACCAGCAATGGGAGACAACGCGCGAAAGCTTCCAGGCGCAGCCGCCAGAGCGGCGACACATGCGAGTAGGACGAGAACTGCCCGCCCCATTAGCCGTGTCCATGCCTTTTGCTTGTGAAGAGCGGGAGATTGGACTGGAAGAAGTTTCCTTAGATTAATTACTTGGTGTTGGGGAGTTCGGAGCTGATTTCCTGGTTTCGCATATAGGTAATTTCTGTGTCTGGGTAGAGCCAGTGGCCTACCGAAGGAGGGGCAAAGGGGACGATGCCCTTTTGTCCCACAATCCCTGAGAGTCTGTTGGGGCCCCCAAGAATGTCGCCGGGGTACATAAGAATTGCACCCGACCGCTTAAAAATCCCGCTGGGGCCCCAAGGATCGCACCGGAGCCCATGAAAAAAATCACATTGGGTGCCCCAAGAAGTCGAGCAGAGACCGCTGAAAATCACTGGGCCCCACAAATTGCAACCAGGCCCTTGAAAATTACATTGGGGCCCCAAAAATCGCTTCATGGCTCCCAAAATGACCCGGCCTGGGGTTGCCAAAAAGTGGGATCGGGACTCTGAAAATGCCATTGGGGCCACCAAAAGTCGCGCCGGGCCCCATTAAAATCACGCTTGGGGCCGAGAAGTCGTGCGGTGGTCATCGAGAATGACACTAGGGGACCCAAAAAGACTGGCCGGGCCCCAAAAAATCACGCTAGGGGCTCAAAAGTTCAAGCCGGGGGACCCTGAAAGTAACGCTGGGGCTCCCAAAAGAGTCATACGATGGCCCTTGAAAATCACGATGGTGGCCCCAAAGAGATGGACCGGGCCCCTGAAAATCACGCTAGGGGCTTAAGAGATCAGGGCATTCCCATGTGTCATGCCCCCGAACTTGCATGATGGGTGGGCGATCTTTGCACTCTTGCTGCTGGATTTGCCGCTTATGAGACCTATATATTGTGTGATGTGATCTTAATTGTTTACCTGATGTCCTCAGCGGTTGGTATGATGTTTCGTACATAATGCACGATATCGTTTACGGTTTATCTCTTATTCCATTCCATCATGTATGCAGCATATTTTTTGGCTTACCATCTGCCTTGTTTTTGTCATGGGCTAAAACAAATGTGGAAAAGGAATATTAAGTGTCCGGAAGCAACGCGTACCAATTTACAATCTGTTTGCGCCTGGGTGTAATTTCCCAACCAAATTATCAAATGTTTTATTTGAAACTACCATCACTGTGCATGTAGTGTGAGCTTTCCAGACTTAGCTTCGGCCAGGGGATCTCAACATTGCGCACACGGACAGGTCAGAGGCGGATCCAGAAATTTCCACGGCGACACTCGTCTGGGGGTGGGGGTGGGGGAGGCGACAATTCCTGGGAGGACCGCCGCTGCGGAAGTCCCTGGAAGTGCGTATTTTCCTGAATGTCTGTTGAGAGGAGGGATGTGTGCACTGGACCGTACTGAAAAGGGCACCGTTTACCCTCAAGAGGGCGCATTTCCCCTCAGAGCAGCGTCTTCGGCTGATAATTGAGCGAGGGGTTCGTTGCACTCTAGTATTCCCAGACAGGTACTCCGGTCAGATGGGCACCATCTTTCCATGGGGGAGGGACATACCCCAGTGCTCTCATGTATCCGCCCCTGGGGTAGTTGCACTCTTACGGTATACACAACAATGCCCCTGGTCGCTGCCTAGCATAGGTGTAGGTTTCTGAAAATTATCAGGAGGGCACAATACATGAAGGCAATGGCCAGGTCCAAATGGATTGGTTTGTGGGGGGGGGAGGCACCACATTAATGTCCAATACTAGAAGTTGAAATTATTGGAAGGGCACCTCCAACACAGGGAGGGGGAGCAAGTGTCTTCCAGCAAGGCAAAACACAGTAAATGAAGATGAGGAATATAAGCAAACATTAGCATATTTCATGTTTGTTTAGACATATTCATCATGCCACATCTCAGCAACACAATCAGACTTTTCTAAATGTGCTGCACATGGATACCTACACGGGAGTGCTTAGTTCGTTTGAAGGAGGCTTCTCTTGAATTTTTCATAATCCATGCCTGTTCTCGGATTTCTCGACCGGGAACTTATCCCCACCTGCTCCGCTGGATGTAGTGACACAGCAAATACACATCCCATAAAATGGTTACTGACATATTACGCGCGAACTGTTAAAAACCAGCATCAACAGCCCTTCAACACACACTCCAAGCGTTAGCGGGCCGCAGCCTGCCGCCTTTCGTGTCACATTCGCCTGGGCTGCCATCTGGTGGCAGAAACTCCGCGATGTCTCCCATTAGATACGAAGTTCCGCTACTGTCTTGGGCTGTCCATACCTGGTGTGTGGCGATCATCCATTCGGGACTCGTTTGCCTGGCTTATCTTCGCATTGTATTATATTTTCAGCACTGGCCTCGCGTGGGGGATGCCTCGTTATATATCCGCATGGAATTTGGATCGAACTGAGCAAAGAAAAGGCCGTATGTTTAATATTTTGACAATATTTAATGTAAATAACTAAATATAATAACTAGTAAATAATATTTTAGCTAGATATTTAGAAAAACAATAGATATTTTTAATAATTTACATAATAAAAAATGAATATTTTGGCCAATAGCCGAGAAACTGAACACTAATGGATTATAACAAAGCCTAAGCAGTGTATCACCTTAAAATTGTTTTCACACGCAGCTTTACCAGACCAGTGCCCCTGTATCAGTCGAAATCTTTGGAAGCCTTGCAAACAAACAAGATCGAAGCTGAATAATTGGTCTCGTTTGTAATACTGCTTCGTCGCCCTCCCACCCGGTCTGAAAACACATAACAAAATGTCATGTTAGACGGGCTGCCTACAGAGGCAAATACCCATAAATTATTGGGATTCGAAATCGAGCTTTCGCCCCGAATTCGACCTGAGTAATCGCTAAACATGTTGAATGCCATCTCGCATGTCCATCCCGCTCCCAAACCCAAACATGCGCGGTGGCATATGCGGTACCATATGCCACCGCACATGCGCAGCACGCCTGTAGCTACGTCGAATCAAGGCTGAATCGCCATACACTCACAATTTCGGAGTCAGTTTCCAGCCACGCAAGGAATAACACTGCCTACAGACAAACAGAACAGCGTCAAGATGTATTGCGACGCTTAGGTGCACTGGTGTTCATCCTTCAAAGTACAAAATAGAGCGGAAGATCTCGTCAATACGTGTCGGTACGATGCTAGAGCATGGAAACCCGGTTCTCAGTACACTGTTGAGCTTGGCTTTGGCTAGTTACGCCACCAAGTGACTTGGCGAGCAGCCTCAATTTACTCCATTGTATTTCCAGCCAACCAATTTACTCAATGAAAGATCACATAGCAGCCCAGACCGGACCGATACGCTAAGCACGTGTCCAACCGGAGGCCACATCTGGAAGCCAATGGAATGAAGAAAACGCCAGAAACTCGTGCCAGCGAAGCGAACAGCACAGGACATATAACATGCATAATCATGATGGGGTATTAATAAAACACAGTAGTCCGGAAATCGTTAATGGAGCGGAAGCTACAAAACAGGCGCAGCTCGGGTGTGCCCTCTCCCTACCCGCTACTGCTGCACGCGACTGAACACATCCCGGCGGCGGCAACAGCCACATAATCATCCCCACTCGTGGCGGTTAGGCCGACAGCCTCCTGGCCTCACACCAACCACACACTCGCCTTCCCGCCGGCACCGTGTCTGTTGTTCTACGACGCTTATTTTGATCAGCCGATCGATGCGAGTCGCCAACCCCTCGCACCAATTAGTCTGAAAGCCGACAGTCGAAGCGCATTGGAGCAGTGTGCATTCCTTCCCCCGAGTCGGGCGCTCTGAATACCCGTTCGCCGACCCCTTTCTCCTGACTGGTGGCCTGTACCGAGAACCTTGGTCGAATCCCCGAACCCGGATACATGAAGTATGAAATACTCCGTGGGGAATGGCACGTCAGCCTCCCTGATGCGGGAGGCTGACGAGGATCCTCCCCAGTCCCGAGAGTGCAGCGTTCGTGGTTCCCGCATCAATGACCGCTGCCTCGCCGCCGACCGCGCCTGTGGCCTCTGCCGCGACTGCAGCGCCACTCGCCTACTGGCTGCTGACAGACTGCATCAATGACCGCTGCCTGGCCGCCGACCGCGCCTGTGGCCTCTGCCGCGACTGCAGCGCCACTCGCCTACTGGCTGCTGACAGACTGCATCAATGACCGCTGCCTGGCCGCCGACCGCGCCTGTAGCCTCTGCCGCGACTGCAGCGCCACTCGCCTACTGGCTGCTGACAGACTGCAGTGAGGTGGAGCTGGTCTGAGCGATCTGCGCCTGCATGCGCTGCAGCATGTCCTGCATGCGTCGCAGCTCAGCGTCCTTCTCCTGGATCATGCGGTCCTTGTCGCTTGCCTCGTCGCCGGCGGCAGCGGGCGAGCGGCCAGCGCGAGGAGCTGACTGGCGAGCCAGCCGCTCCGACCGGTAGTTCTCGTAGTGGCTGTCGTGTGTCATATCCTCCAGGTCCTGTCGCCGGCCACCCACCAGTCAGCTACCCAATCTCGTGATGTGGTCACTCATAGCATGCGGCTCATAGCGGTCACTGAGCACCGCACAACCGGCTTAAATGGCCCACATAGAGCCTCACTGAGATCCACACGGTTATGCCTACAGTAGACGTAGAATTGCCAAGCTCAAATAACTATTCAGGTGATCACCTGACCTCCTCTGTGGTACCTCCAACAATCCTCAACGCACCACAACAATATCAGGTCACCCTAGGTAGTCAAGCAATCCTTGAGGACCCTATAACTATCTCGTTCCATCTAGCCACTATCGGGAGCCAGGGCAATAGGTAGGATCTCGTCAGAAATGTTGACCGAGCGCATAACTCATACCTTGCAAGATCACTCATTTCATAATTTAGACAAACGGTTTTATTTCAGCAAGTGAGGGTTTTCTAGTTTGGCGGTTCGGATTCACCGGTTGCTCAGTGGCGAATGACATTGCAACATCAACATAGAGCGCAACTGTGCAACTTTTGTTGAAAGATTGCACATCTTTCTCCGAAATGCGTCTTAATGTATGAAAAGTTGCACGGTGCGATCGGTTCAGTTGTGAATAAAACACAATCCGGTTAGTTTCTCTTGCACCACGGCAGACAGCCGAAGTCTTCACATTACCGCCTATGCCGGTTTGTGACGGTTTAGTTGGCTCGGCACGAGAGTGCTGAGGTGCCACGGCAGTCGCCTCAGCGTAAGCCAATCCACTCAATGTATATCACTCTTATGACGCTCGAGAGGGCTTCAAAATTGTTCTTGTTAAAAAAACGCAAAAAAAACGAAAGGGAACACAATGAACAAAGTACGATGATACAAACTACCAAAACGATACGACCAATTGCGGTGGGCACCAGCACTCACGTAACCCAGTGACGCTCCCCACCTGCATGTGAGTGATGAGCATGGTGCGCAGTTTGATGAAGTCGCAGTGATTGGGGTCTTCAACGTCAATGACTCCCCACGGGTACTGTCGGCCGCGGATCTTCTTCCCTGCCAAATCGCGCCAGTGTCACAACACAAAGCAATACAATCGCCGTGGTAATCCAGCGTTCCCGAACATGACTGCAAGATCCATCTTGAATAGCCAACATCGGCTTACAACATATCGAAAAGTCCACATCGGCTTCCAACATCTCGAATAATCCACATCGGCTTACAGCATCTTCAATAGTCCACATCAGCTTACAGCATATTGAATAGCCGACATCGGCTTACAACACCTCGAATAGTCGACATCGGGTTACAACATGTCGAATAGTCGACATCGGCTTACAACATGTCGAGTAGCCAACATCGACTTGCGGAAAAGAGCAGCAGCAAACATGAGCGTGTCTGGACAGGCTGGACGGCGGGCGCACGCCTCGGCGCCGTCCTTCACAGGGCGCCGCAGCACTGCCAACCACGCACCATTCGACTGAATGAGGCCAACACGACGACAGCCACCCCGACCAACAACACGGTGCGGGGTGGCGGGACCCGGTGCCTGCTCCCGATCGCCTCAAACCTATCCGCGAATCATTCGCACCATGGCCGCATGATACTAACCCACACTTAGACCGCGCATATACACACTTAGATCCGCGCCCATACACAAGCCCACGAGACCGCCCACACGTAGAACTGTCGCACTATTGTTCTCAGATTGGAAAACCAAAATGAAGCGTGAGTCCTAACAGAAGTTATAATTGCAAGAGTTCGATTATGCTAGTATATTTATACTATTTACAGACGGCATGAATCCCCTTCATCGTTTGTACATGTGGTGAACCAACAATTCTCGTTGATATCTGTTTCAATTCTGAGGAGCATTGTTGAACTGAATTAATGAACATGACTTAGTAATTTGGATCTCTTACAGAAAACTGGAAGTTGCTGTTCAGCATCTACTGCCTAACTATAAATGAAGTAGGACACATCGCATCCAACACATTTTCGGTCAGAACCATGGCAAACGAACACATCCACCCGCGACCCAGCCCATACACAGCCCGCCCAGCCCACCTACCACTGCCGCCACCGGCCACCCAGCCCATACACAGCCCGCCCAGCCCACCTACCACTGCCGCCACCGGCCACCCAGCTCATACACAGCCCGCCCAGCCCACCTACCACTGCCGCCACCGGCGACCCAGCCCATACACAGCCCGCCCAGCCCACCTACCACTGCCGCCACCGGCCACCCAGCCCATACACAGCCCGCCCAGCCCACCTACCACTGCCGCCACCGGCCACCCAGCTCATACACAGCCCGCCCAGCCCACCTACCACTGCCGCCACCGGCGACCCAGCCCATACACAGCCCGCCCAGCCCACCTACCACTGCCGCCACCGGCCACCCAGCTCATACACAGCCCGCCCAGCCCACCTACCACTGCCGCCACCGGCCACCCAGCCCATACAAGCCCGCCCAGCCCACCTACCACTGCCGCCACCGGCCACCCAGCCCATACACAGCCCGCCCAACGGTGCCCACCTACCACTGCCGCCACCGGCCACCCAGCTCATACACAGCCCGCCCAACGGTGCCCACCTACCACTGCCGCCACCGGCCACCCAGCTCATACACAGCCCGCCCAACGGTGCCCACCTACCACTGCCGCCACCGGCGACCCAACCCACCAACAGCCCGCCCAGCCCACCTACCACTGCCGCCACCGGCCACCCAGCTCATACACAGCCCGCCCAACGGTGCCCACCTACCACTGCCGCCACCGGCGATCCAACCCACCAACAGCCCGCCCAGCCCACCTACCACTGCCGCCGCCGGCGACCCAGCTCATACACAGCCCGCCCAAAGGTGCCCACCTACCACTGCCGCCACCGGCGATCCAACCCACCAACAGCTAGCCCAGCCCACCTACCACTGCCGCCACCGGCGACCCAACCCACCAACAGCCCGCCCAGCCCACCTACCACTGCCGCCACCGGCGACCCAGCTCATACACAGCCCGCCCAAAGGTGCCCACCTACCACTGCCGCCACCGGCGACCCAGCCCATCAACAGCCCGCCCAGCCCAATTTCCACTGCCGCCACCGGCGACCCAGCCCACCAACAGCCTGCCCAACGGTGCCCACCTACCACTGCCGCCACCGGCGACCCAGCGCATCAACAGCTAGCCCAGTCCACCTACCACTGTCGTCACCAGCAACCCAACCCAACACTCACCAGCCACCTCAATCTGCTGGCTGCTGCCGCAGACGGCGAAAGGCATTGCCGCCTTCAGCTGCTTCACCTGTCGCGGACACAGATAGCGTCAGGCGACGGTGCGACGGTGCGAGGGTCACCATCGGAATGCATCGGGTGACATCAGGCATAGAGTGCATCAGTTCGAGAAACACGCGCATGTGTGTCAACCACAGGACGTACGAGGCTCGGTCAAGTGGATGAAGAGACAGGGAGATAAAATAAGGATAGGACAACCTAAGATCATAAAAACAGGCGAAACTATGGTAAGGTTCACACATGTTATGGTACCGGATCATCAGGACTAATATCAGGACAGGACCTAACGAAAAAACATTATTATAACACTGTTGTACATTCTGATATATTGGTTACCTGCCTTACTTTTATGTTACTTGCGTAGCATTAGTGTTAAAAAAATAATGGTTTTTCGTTAGGTGTGAGATGTCGAAAAGAGGACAGTAGGATGTCGAAATGTGTCCCGAAATAATGCCAACCAAAACATCGTTTCAGTTCTTCACTCAATTTTGAGCCATTAGTGTACTCATTAGTGCATGTTTTTCATTTAATTTGTGGGGCAGCTAATATAGGGATGCATATACCAACGATAACGATTGCGATAGCATGCTATCATCACATGGCATTGCTTAGCAGACTTCATCATACATTTTATCTGTACCTGGAATTGTGTTACGAGATGCTTGTGTATCACAGTCCATAATGTTAAGCATAAGTATGATAGGAAATACTTTTAGAAATGAGTCACGGAGACTTCATACGCACAAATCAACATGCATGCTGTCGATACTTCCTTGGAAAGTATGTCTATCCAGTGCTCAGAAAGTGGTATATTCCACCCTATTTCACGAATAATTTATCACTGATGTACAAGCCGATCACCAGCCGCCACAGGTCTGAAAGGGCTCAAGTTGTCACGCGACACGTAGATACGGACAGCACCACGGCTCACCATGCACAAGCCAGGCTATCAGTTGATTTGCTACAACACCGTCAGCTCTAAACTGCACAGGGGCCAGAACTATCACATCTGGCACGGTCCCAGGACAAAATATCGTCGGACAAAATTTGGTGGGACAAAATTTGGCAGTACAAAATATCATCGCATGCATCTCAATCCCAAAAACAAACAAAAAAGCATCGTATGGCGCAAATCACGTCAGTGATAACGTTCTTCCGGTATAAATGCCGTCATGGAGACAATGTTCGCACGGTACGAATCACGTCAGGAATAATGCCCGCCCGATACAAATCACGTCAGGGATAATGCTCGTCCGGTAGGTCTCTCGTCGTGGAAAATGATTGTATGGTACAAATCACGTCGGGGATAATGCTCGTCCGGTAGGTCTCTCGTCGTGGAAAATGATTGTATGGTACAAATCACGTCGGGGATAATGCTCGTCCGGTAGGTCTCTCGTCGTGGAAAATGATTGTATGGTACAAATCACGTCGGGGATAATGCTCGTCCGATAGAACTCTCGTCATGGAAAACGTATTCTTTGGGATGTTCGTCAGTCAACACTGACCTACTCCTTGTACTGTATCAGTACTCACCTGTTCTTGTAATACTCGTCATAGTCAACACTGACCTGCTTCTTGCACCGCTCCTCACAGTCAGCCCTGACCTGCTCCTTACACTGCTTGTCAACCAGCACTGACCTGATCCTTACACTGCTCCTCACAGTCAACACTGATCTGCTCGTCACAGTCAGTTCTGACCTGTTCTTTACATTATTCGCAACAATCGATACTCATCTGCTCCTTGTACTACTCGGTGACGTGCTGTTTACATTGCTCGACACAGTCAGCACTGACATCATCCTTACATTGCTGGTAACAATCAATAATCACCTGCTCTTTGTACTACTTGTCGCAGTCAGCACTGATCTGCTCTTCACAGTCAACACTGATCTGCTTCTTACCCTGCTCTTCAGTCAGTACTGATCTGCTCCTTACACTGCTCTTCACAGTCAGCACTGACCTGCTCCTGGTACTGCTCGTCAGTCAGCACTGACCTGCTCCTGGTACTACTCGTCAGTCAGCACTGACCTGCTCCTGGTTCTGCTCGTCAGTCAGCACTGACCTGCTCCTGGTACTGCTCGTCAGTCAGCACTGACCTGCTCCTGGTACTACTCGTCAGTCAGCACTAACCTGCTCCTGGTACTACTCGTCAGTCAGCACTGACCTGCTCCTGGTACTACTCGTCAGTCAGCACTAACCTGCTCCTGGTACTACTGGTCAGTCAGCACTAACCTGCTCCTGGTACTGCTCGTCAGTCAGCACTAACCTGCTCCTGGTACTGCTCGTCAGTCAGCACTGACCTGCTCCCGGTACTGCTCGTCAGTCAGCACTGACCTGCTCCTGGTACTGCTCGTCAGTCAGCACTAACCTGCTCCTGGTACTGCTCGTCAGTCAGCACTAACCTGCTCCTGGTACTGCTCGTCAGTCAGCACTAACCTGCTCCTGGTACTGCTTGTCAGTCAGCACTAACCCGCTCCTGGTACTGCTCGTCAGTCAGCACTAACCTGCTCCTGGTACTACTCGTCAGTCAGCACTAACCTGCTCCTGGTACTACTCGTCAATCAGCACTAACCTGCTCCTGGTACTGCTCGTCAGTCAGCACTAACCTGCTCCTGGTACTACTCGTCAGTCAGCACTAACCTGCTCCTGGTACTACTCGTCAGTCAGCACTAACCTGCTCCTGGTACTGCTCGTCAGTCAGCACTAACCTGCTCCTGGTACTACTGGTCAGTCAGCACTAACCTGCTCCTGGTACTACTCGTCAGTCAGCACTAACCTGCTCCTGGTACTACTGGTCAGTCAGCACTAACCTGCTCCTGGTACTGCTCGTCAGTCAGCACTAACCTGCTCCTGGTACTACTCGTCAGTCAGCACTAACCTGCTCCTGGTACTACTGGTCAGTCAGCACTAACCTGCTCCTGGTACTGCTCGTCCTCGTCCGTATCACAGTCGGGCAGTTTGTACGCCCTGATGCCGTGCTCAGATATTTCGGCCCGGATGCGCGTCTTCAGCCGCTCCATCTCGGCTTTGGTCAGTGTGTCGGCCTTGGCCACCACTGGCACCAGGTTAACCTGACAAGATATGGGTGTCAGCTTAGGGCATACACAACAAATTCACAAACAAGAAGCCAATCATTCCAAAGTAGCAAGGCACTTCGGATTCATTTAAGTCGACCGGAATGAGCATACATGCATTGACTTAGAAATGCTACACGCCTTATATTCATATGAAGCACGAACGAGACACCCAAGACATGACAGCCCGTCTCAGTCACAGTGAAGAAGAAGAACCTTGGTTTCTTTTGCAACGCATTCAACCGCTAGGTCATATAGCGTCGCCGACCTCTCATGCCGATTTGTCGCGGGTGGACTCGGTAAATGCCGTCGGTTGTGAGATTCGAAACCGCAATCTTGCGATCAAGAGTCCGACGCTCTACCAACTGAGCTACCGCGGCCCCTCAGTCACAGTGGATGAGTTGCCACCAGTAGGGTGGATGACGCATCGCGAGCACTGGTCACACATTAAGTTTCCTCCGCTGGGAGTGGGCCTTACGACATGAAACGGCTGCCGATTTGCCACCAGTATTTCACACCAGGGTTCCAGATAAGTGGCCCGGTGTGTATGTGGGGCGGGGGAAATATGTGGCAGAAGGAAACGGCTGCTATCGAGGAGTCGTTCGGGATGCATAACATACACAGGCATTAATCCATAACGCTTCCCAGTGGCAACACGCAAGCCTTCAGAACGAACGGGCTAGCCTTCCCCACTGGCAAGTACTAGATTGCTGGTATTTACAGCCAGTAAGTATGGGCAGAATCTTTGTACAGAAGATTCCAGATCCGTGAATGCCAACGTTGGCACTGAACGGCATAATTTTGAATCCGTTAACGGAAGAATTTTTATCGGGAGTTTAACGTGCCGCCCATGCATCGCGATATACATTTGACACTTCTTAGCCCAGCATTCAAGATTGCTTGTTAGGCATACTGTCACCAAAGCAATGTCAAAGTTTTGGTGGTGTTAGTCTCCGAAGAATAGTCTCGGAGACGTGTGGGCTCAAACTGGCAACCAGGACATTACCTCCGCTGGGACAGGTGAGGTAATCTGACCATCAGGCCACGCGCACCCTGTTTGCCGGGACAGGTGAGGTAATCTGACCATCAGGCCACGCACATCCTGTTTGCCGCGACAGGTGAGGTAATCTGATCATCAGGCCACGCACACACTGTTTGTTATTTGGACTTAAGGGCGCGCCGACTACGAGGTCATTTAGCGCCCAAAGGCCACGCATACCCAACGTATTTCACAATAAGTCTGCTAACGACCAAAAACCCGAACCAAACCATGCTGAATAGGCCCCATGATGACTCCTAACTTCACCTCCAGCCATGCCACCCATCATCCAGGCAAGCAGCTCCTTGGCTCCCAGGTCATTCGTGCACCCCACCTAGTTTTCTTGAAAGGTTAAATAATATTATCACCACAATAAAACAGAGCATGTTGCACACACCCTATTTCGATTAGGTTTTATTTCCCATGAAAGCCCTCACAGACTGAAATGGCTAAATAACCAATTCCAAATCACCAAATTATATCCCTCCTCCAATAAGGAAGCATTGTCTCTGACATCATCAAGTGAACACTCAGTATTCAAGTGCTGCCCGGGAACACTAGGGAAGACCATCCATCGTCATACTACATGGAAGCCAATCAATCCCTACACCACAGAAGCCTGCCCATCAAATACAACGGAAGTCATCCATGCCCATACAACAGGGAAGCCGTCCATACCCATACAACAGGGAAGCCGTCGATACCAGTGATACAATAATGATTTCTCGTTAGGTGTGAGATGTCGAAACGAGTACAGCAGGATGTCGAAATCACCATAGACGTTATGTTATATACAATCTTGCCAAGTCCTGCAAACACAGTTTTGAGACAAGTGCGTAAATATGACTGTTCCCGTTGTACGTATTTTGAAAGGTACCTAATTTGGGAATATCGATATCAACGAAAACGATACAAACACCTATGCTATAAACTGTTATTGTATAATATAGCACATCATAGGTAATCCCTCTACCTGGAATTGCTCTATGAGATGTTAGTTATCACGATTCCGGATACGTTCTGGCGAGCAAAGGTATGATATTTGTAAACGGGATACAGTTAGATGCACGTAGACTTCACAAACACGCAGCAAGATGCACGATGTCGATACTTCTTTGGGAGGGATGTCAATTCGTTGCTCAATTCCACCCTATTTCTCGAATAATGTATTACTGGTCCATACCCATACAACAGGGAAGCCTGTTCATTTCAATACAGCAGGGAAGCCACCCATACCCATATAACAGGGAGGATCATCACTTCCCATGTCACGGGAAGGTTCGTCCGCCCCCGTACAACAGAGGCCCACCCATGCCAGGTTAATACAGCAGGACGAAGCATTCGTCTGCATGCTACAGGGAAGCCCGTTCGTCCCCGTACAACAGGGAGGCCCGTCCTTCCCCGTACAACAGGAAGGCTGTCCATTCTCATACCACAGAGGCCCGCACATCCCATACAACAGGGAGGCCCGTCCTTCCCCGTACAACAGGAAGGCTCTCCATTCTCATACCACAGAGGCCCGTACATCCCATACAACAGGGAGGCGCGTCCTTCCCCGTACAACAGGAAGGCTCTCCATTATCATACCACAGAGGCCCGTACATCCCATACAACAGGGAGGCGCGTCCTTCCCCGTACAACAGGAAGGCTGTCCATTCTCATACCACAGAGGCCCGCACATCCCATACAACAGGGAGGACCGCCTGCCGATGTGACAGGGAGGCCAGTCAATTTCCTCGCCACAGGAGTCCCGTCAATTTCCATGCCACAAGGAGGCGCGTCCACTCCCATGCCACAGGGCGGCCCGCCTATTTCTACAGCTCAGAGGGAGGCGCGTCCATTCCCATGCCACAGGTCGGTCTGTCCACTCCCATGCCACAGGGCAGACCGCCTATCTCTACAGCCCAGAGCAGCCCGTCTGTTCGCTGAGCCAGGACGGTGGGCTCTTCACGTGCCTTGTTGTGCAGCATCTTCATGAACTGGATGTCGAGCGGCTTGAGGCCGTGGCCGGCTGGGTTGATGAAGTAGAAGCAGCAGTGTATCCGGTTGTCGACGATGTTGCGTCGGTTCAGGCCCGACTCGTCCTTGAAGTACTTCTCGAACTGGTCGTCGATGTACTGGACGATCGGTTTGAAACAGTCGGTATTGTCGATGGCATCTCCGAAGCCGGGTGTGTCTGATGGTCACGTGAGGTGGTGTCATGAGTGACCTCACTCCACGACACGCCACGAGTCACGTGCTGACACCAGTGCTAGCAGTTCGTGATTAGGAACATACACAACATGGATTATTTCTTCAGTATATTGCATCATAAAATCCTATGCCATTCTACACTTCTTATTGCCATGATAGACCGACGATTACACAATGCAATATTGGGCACATCGTTATGATCTATGATGTTCTATGATCGGTGGCATATACATAATGCCGGTACATTATGTTTTTGCAACCTGCTGCCATGCTATGCTTTGACATGAAATGACTCACCCAAGGACTAATGGAGCAATGCATTTTTTATATAATATAGCTTTTCGGTACAAACCACGAAGTACCGTCGCAGCCATGAAACGAAAACATTCCCTGGATATTAAACAAACTGATAACTACAACAACAGCACACATTCGATCTGGTGATATACACAGCTACCACTGTGTGCACGAGCGGCTGCCCTCACCCCGCCCCTGATACCGATGTTGCCCGAGCCTCACCGACGACCGTCAGTCGTAATTTGACACCACGCTCCTCGATCTCCACAGTAGACGCTTCGATTTTGACGGTCCGCTTGGTCGTGTCCGAGGCTACTGGGACCTGGACAATACATACACATAGTAGTTGGCCGTGGCCAGTCCTGCCAACAATTGTGCGTGGTGCTTGTTCAGTGGTGTAGCAGTATTTTGCACGATATGACCCCAAAGGGGTGGATTCACGAGCTTACACATGAACAAGGGACAGAGTTGAAGAGGGAAGGTGTCAAGTAAACCTGGTCGTGTTCTTCACGTAAGCAAACATGCAACTGGTTAAATTCGCCGACACAACTACAAATGACTGGCAATGTTGAAGGCTTAGCCGGGGTTTAAGACAGCAACGGAGTTGAACAGTCCGAAATTATTGGTGGATCGAACATAACACCAGTCTTGAACTGCATATCCATAGAGCACTGCCTGCGTTCAAGATTGCGTGCAGATCAACCGTAAGCCAGTGAAATACAACACATCAAGCCAACAATAACCAGCAACGAAAATTAAGTCACATGTTAAACAATAATCAATAAAACTAAGTTACACATTAAACAATAATCAATAAAACAAGATTGTGACAATAATGATGATGATGAATTGGAGCTATCGGGGCGTCGACAACCAGGGGCATTTTACGCTCACAAATCGGAATTGCAGCTAAGAAGAAATGAGCATGCCGGCGGCCAAAATGCCGATTACAGAAATGGTTTTCATGTTTTCACCTCCACTTTCTGACGTGCACTCACTTGTCAAATGAAAATTACAACGACTCTCCTCGCGCCATTACGTCATTCAATTATCCACGCGGGAGAACCTGCCTACAGGGGTAAACTTCGTGCCTACCTGTCTCTCCGGGTACAGATCTGTGAGAAAAAGGCTGTTGACCAGGGTCGATTTTCCAAGTCCGGACTCGCCCACTACCATCATGGTGAATTCGAACCCCTTCTTCACCGACTTGCGGTGCACTTGGTTGGGGAGATTGGCAAAGCCCACATATCCAGACACTTCAGGGTTGCTGAACTCCGTTCGGCTGGCCATGTTACCTGTAGAACGGCTACAAGTTTAAAGAGACACAACACACCATATTTCGAGAACGTTTGGTTCACCATACACTCAGTCGTCTCCACATTGGCACCTCCCATAACCGAATGGCTGCGGCAGGCTTTAAACATGAAGTAGTAAGCAAGTTCTGAGCCCACGAACTTGTATTGTATTGTAGTTTAGGGGCGCATCAACTGCAAAGGTCATATAGCAGCTCACAAACTCACAATGTAGCCAAACACGCTGCAATATTTGCTGGGAGGGTGAGTGAGGTACCCTAAGCCATCTTCCTCAACATTTATGACTGTGGAAGACCGAGGCAGGTGCTGTATTAGAGGCATGTGGCACACCACCACTTCGCAACACATGCCATTTAGCCACCGGAATGCTGTCCTGAGGTCATGCATGTGTTCTTGTTCCATGAGGCACATAATTATAGCAGTATTGAATTTTCCAAATACTTTTTGCGTCAGAATTTAGTGCCATTAAGTTGCTTGGTGGGCAATACTGAATATGCAGGCACTTTCAGGCTGTTATTGTTTTGTTTTTTTAATTAAATTATTTTACTGTATGATTTCATCTGGTCTGAAGACCTCACTGTGTATCTTAAGCAGGTGTGGTTTTTACATAAAATATCTGCTCATTTCCCTCCAAGAAACACTGCATTAAAAATATCTGCTCAAGCAGACTGAAAATGAGCTTCTACATACATATGCATCATAATCTCTTCATTGGTAATTGTATACTAAAAATAAACTTCTTTGGTAACAGCTCAGTAGTCTGCCCAATAGTAGCATCCATAAGTTGTACTTTTTCACAAGTTGCAAAAATCCTGAGCTAAGGAAGTGAAACTAACTCCCACATGAAATTGTGTAACATAATATGCACAAAAATATGGTTAAGCCTGATGGGATCTATAGAGGACACTACAACAACATTCAGGATATAAATGCACCACTCTTTATGACAAGAAGGGATATTGTGAGTGTTCCTATCTCTGCTGTGTTAGATGTCAAAGGATTGAATAATGGTTCAACACCCAAATAATCTGGGAGGTACCAATTAGGCCACTAATTGGACATACCCATTCACCATGCACTAAGTCTCCTACTTGTAGGCAAATGTAACACAAAATAGACCAAAGACCATGGCTTGTGCACACAAATAGTGCTTAATTGATAATGTATCTGCATAGACATGTGACATATTGAAGAGCATGGGTACACTTGCTCAGTACATCTTACATACCTGTAATTTCCCTGATGGACAACATACTAATCATACTATTGTGAGCCAGTCACAGAGGTTATCACTAGCAACCAATGACAATTGCCCATTTATAACTGGTTGATAAGCAATATACACAAACACACACATATATATATATATATATATACATATATATATATATATATATATATATATATATATATATATATATATATATATATATATATACACATACATATACATATACACATATATATATATATATATATATATATATATATAAAAATATATATATATATATATATCTATATATACATATATAACATGTAGTTGCATTGTCACCAAATATGTCTCTGGTGTTTTGTTTAATGCTATTTGAATGATGTTCATGTTCTTTTCTTGGTGAAATTACTTATTGAGATAAGTACCATAGTGTGAAGTGCTTATATCTCAAAAAGTTTTCATTCCCAAAGGAAATGAACATCATGTTCATTCAAATCATATCAGAAAACACCAGGAGGGAATTTTAAAACCAAAATTGGCCTAGGAGATATATTGATCATTATTATGCATGAAGTTATTACAATTATTAAATGTGCATGTTATGTATTTATTACATACACTAGGTTAGGTCAAGTTAGGTTATATTTTTATATTTACTTATTATAACCATGTCTCCACTGTCATCAAATCTTCCTCATGCATTGCTGTTACCCATAGAATGGCCTATTATTCTGCACCACTTGTTAGGTAGGGACTTCACATCAAAATCTTCTGTGTGCAAAATCAACATGAAATGAAACCAGAAAACCGGCATGTTTGAGGTGAGGGAGTGTGAATGGACTGAGGATTGTGAGAACTGAAACTGTGATGAGTGTTTAATTTCTTCTTTATCATGTCTGAGAAGGGCCAGGTATGGATATGGTTGGTATGGCACAGATAACAATAGTGATATAGTGGATGCTGCAGTATTTTGTCACCAACTGAAAAGTAAGCATGTGTGGCAGGCAGGAGAGATCACATCTTAATCATGCTCATAAGCATGGTGTTCCCAAAATAATTCAAAAAATAACAAAATACGGTATCACAAGCATCTATTGTGAAAGGTATGCATTTTCTCCTGGAGTTAATGTTCCAGTCTTCATCACATCAAAAATCTGCTTCAGCAATATTTTCCCCTCAAAATGTCATCTTGGATCTAAGGTTAAACAAAATTATCCCTGCCCCCCCCAAAAAAAAACATACATCTTTCCCTAAATGAGCTGCATAAAACAGGTTTCTCAAAGGAACAAACTGACAAAATATACTTAACTACATACCTCCTATTAACATCAAACATGCCTTACATTTTTAGGCTAAATGCACATAATATTGATAATTGATAGGTTTATAGGTTGCTTCAATGGTATCATTGAAGTTTAAGGCATCCATGAGACAAGTATTATGCAAATTTTACCCCCCTGAAGCAAGTGGAGAGCCTGGGTTTGGTTTAGTTAGGTTAGGTTAGGTTGGGCTTTTATTTTAACATGGGAAATTGGCAAAAATAAATGAAAAGTGAAAAATTAACTGTTTTCATCATGTATTCCAGTACATGCTGTGTGGGTGAATTGGAGCACTTGGTTAAGGCATTCATTTTCTGTACCGGTGGTCAGGGGATCTCAGAATGGCTTTGTTTTTAACCTGATCACACAGTCATTGATGGTCAGGGCTGTTGGTTAATGTCACACTTTATATTATTTTACATTATCATATAAGTTGCCTGATGTAATAATATTCATCTATGGAAGTAAGGCCAGTAAATATTCAAAGCCTAGTCATACAATGAATGTCATAAAGTCATAAAAGTGTTTGGACTCAATAAGAGCCACAAGGGCCCATCCAGGTTAATAAATGAAAGATACCATATGCCTGGTGAAAAGACCCACCACAACCAACACCACATCCTAAATAAATCATCCACCAACATCCCACACACCTATCAATGCCTATCTACACTAGATATTCAGCCCTATTCAATTGATCATCTTAACACATGTGGATTGAATGCCTTACCAGTAACTTTCAAACTGCATCCATGCCTGCTTAAAGGGCCAAACTGTGCCACACACGCTTACTTTGCACAAATCTCACCACATTCATCACTAATTAGAACTAAAAAACAAGACTTCCTGTCTAAAAAAATAGTCCACCATACTTTTAAATACATTAAATGAGGAATTCCCAACAACATCAGCAGGCAACCTACTCCACTGATCAACAACCCTCTGACTGAAGACCTGTCCATCTTGGCCTCCAAAGCAATCCAAAAGTGATTATGGCCAAGCTATCAGGAGTGGATCCAGGAATTATCATGGGGGTATTTGTCTGGAAGGGGCCATATCTTTGGAGGCGCACCACTAAAAAGCATCTGTAGGGCACCTCTGGCAGGAAAAGCTTGGGAGGTGCACTCAGCCTACCTGGAGGGCCACCTTTTCCATACATACAGTATGGTGTGTAGTCTATACACTGAGCATGTAGCAACCATACTTTGAATCTTGTATGGTCGTTATAGCCAGCATAATAAATATGAATTGTGTTCTTGCATGGAAGGCTATGTTAGGATAGGTAAGGTTGTATTGTTTTCTTTATTTTTAGCAATACTCGTGGTGCTATATTACCCAACTCCAAGCCCGTTCTTGGGTATTATTTTGCCTCCCAGCTGAACAGTATGCATTTGCAGAGGAAACAATTGGTCACATTATGTTAACCATATTCATAAACATTGCAATATAAAAATACATTTCAAGAATTCAAAGATTGCCTTCAACTGCAACTTTACAATTTTGACATGGCTTCTTGGATCAGTATTCCTAGCTGAAGTCATGGCTCTTGTGATGCAGGGACTTTGCATTTTCACTGACAGCACAGTCTAACAGGGTATGATGATAGGCAATTACTTTTGCCATAATAATCAAATAACTAGTGGCATCAAAGAAACCTCGCAGCAGAAATTGAACAAACCTTTGAAAACATGTCTGTGGTGCCAAAATGCCACTTTTGAACAACATAGTAGCACATGAGACCAATTGTATATTTTTTTTATTGTTTTGCTTCAGTCATTGTTCTCTTCCCTGTGTTTTTCGACCTTTTCAATCTGCTATTGATTCCTCACAATCTGTCCCCGTCCGATTTATATCCATCCTTGTTTCCATTGTAGGCATATGATGCACATACCTACTTACCTAGGAAGGGGAAGAGGGGGTATCTGAACATGTTCCATTTCATGAACACCTACATTTGGATGTCTCCCATGTCATGTTCAGTGCATAAATAACAAAAAGATGGTGGTTTTCACAAACGAAGGACCTTTATATGAATATGAAAATATGAAGCTGTACCAAAATATGAAGCTCAAATCACATAATTCTACCTATTATTTGTGTATGGAGCTAGCAAGGTCCACAGGCACAATTTTTAGGCTTCCAAGAGCAGTTAGATAAAAAAAAACGCTGGCCGTAACGATCGCAAGATGGGTCCGTACTACCGACGTAACGACAGCACGCACGGTCTGTACCAGCGTACGTATGAACGGTCTCTACCTACCGTTCGGCAGTGGAACGTGCATACTTTCTGTACGTACGGCGGTGCCGGCTGGGGTGGAGTGGAGGCCGATTGTTACCTCATTTGACCCTGAAGACATTGACCTGGGGTCATGAAATGTATACTGCAGCGAGTTCACTACAGCCGTAATTCCCCCAAATTTTGTGCTTCTAGTTTCCGATCTTAGGTGCCCGAACCCCCCCCCGGTGAACATTATGTGAGAGGCAAGTTGACCGGGTATCTTTTGCACTTCCTACGGTAGCGTTGCTTGCACTTGAAAAGTTCCACGATGACAATTCCCAATGGTCCAATTGGACATTCATTGCATGAGTGGGCTTTAATGAAGTATTTCCCCCTCTTTACTTTCATGGGCAAATATTATTACATCAAGCAACTCATATGATAGTGTAAAGTAATCTAAAGTGCAACATTAACCAACGGCCCTGATCGCTAACGGGTGTGATCGGGTTAAAAACGTGACGGCGCCGGGATTCCAACCCGCCACCACCCGCACGGAAATCGGACGCCTTAACCAATTGCGCCAATCATCCGCGCCCGGTGGGCCGAGTACGCGATGTAGAGCATGCTGACTGAGGAGATGTTTATTTCCTCGACGATCTCCGATGAAGTGTCGCATGTTCTTTACACACGACCTAAAAAAAAACATAAAGAAGTGACCTTCAATATTTTTTGCACTTCCACCAGTATTTTTTAGCAGCTACTAATCAGAGTGGGAAACTTACTCTCTGGGTTGGGAGTCGGAGTGCATACCGACTTCTTCCGGAGTACATTTTCATGGAGATATTATGTTTTTAATGCATGTAATCTGTTTACCAGTAACTGACGGAAAAGCCTATGTAGTCAGTACCTATGTATGAGTACATAGGTTGGTTATTGGTTTTACGACACGTCGACCGTCGGGTCATGTAGCGTCGCCAATCTCTCACGCCGATTGGTCGCGGGCGAAGAGTAGCGACAGGTGAGACTCGAACCCAGAACCTTTCGATTGTGAGACGAGCATCTTACCCCTAGACCACTCGTCACCTTATGAGTACATAGGCTTAGGCTTCCAAGAGCAGTTGGCTGAAGAAAACCATAAGGAAGTGACCTTGGATATTTGTTTTGCACTTCCACCAGTATTTTTTAGTAGCTACTAATCAGAATGGGAAGCTTACTTTCCGGGTTGGGAGTGCATCCTGGTACTTCTTCCAGAGTGCATTCTCATGGACATATTATTTTGTGATGCATGGAATCCGTTTAACAGGAACCAACGGAAAAGCCTATGTAGTCAGTGCCTACATGATATGG
Source organism: Ashinkailepas kermadecensis (assembly GCA_034440615.1). NCBI lineage: Eukaryota > Metazoa > Arthropoda > Thecostraca > Neolepadidae > Ashinkailepas > Ashinkailepas kermadecensis. Next base: position 96,461 of record JAOTOM010004107.1, on the reverse strand, counting down.
ACATGTAATATCAGTGATAAATGATTTGTGAAATAGGGTAGAATATACCACTTTCTGAATGTTTAATCGATATCCTTCTCCAAGAAGTATTGACATCCTGCTCCTTGATGCATGCTTATGAAGTCTTCATATCTCATTTCTAACAGTATCCAATTTATAAGTATCATGTTCATGCTCTGGATAAGGAATGGTGATACATGAACATTTCGAAACTCAATTTTAGGTAAATGGATTACCTAAACTGTGATATGGCATATAATGCCAGTTTACAGCGTAGGTATTATTCTCCTTATCCGGAATTAGTTCTTCCTAAATTATTAATCTCAAAGCAAATGATGAAGGTACAGTCATAAGTACCTACACCATTGGCTCAAATTTGAGTCTAAAAGGCATCAAAATCATTCTAAATGACACTAATTCCATGGCAAATTTCGCCATCCTACTGTGCTTGTTTCGACATCTCACACCTAACAAAAAACCATTATTTTAACCTTGTGTAATATGCATTGTCATTTTAATCAAATGAAATGTCAAAGCATAGGAACAAAGAAGTGAACAATGGATGGCACCGCCCACCAGCGAAATGTGATAATCAGCACAGCTCTGTCTCTCATAACTCACAAGAGCAATGCACTTCCCTTTCACTGTTCACTTCAGCCTAAGGCTAGCCATATGAAAAACAAACAAAAATACTTCACACTTCACCCTCAGCTCAGAGCCACATGCCTACCTAATGCCTACCTAATCAGCACATGCCTACCTAATCAGCCAATTCCCTACATAATACAAACTACCTCCACTACTGCATATGCCAGTTGGATGTGATGGTGTGCAAGGCAATGACACTGTTAACAATGTGTTCAAAGGTGCTAATGGTGATAACTTCATATAAAAATGCCTTTCATCTGTTGGTTGGCACGTATTTCAGAACAGAAAACACAAACACAGCCAATTCTGATCGGCAGCCTCCGGGACTCCAGAGGACGTCTCTTAAAACTGTGAAATTTTCTCACTATATCAGTTTGAGAAACAGTGGTATATATTCTATTTTTTTACCTTTCCATTTTCAAAAATTACTTCCATAATTGGGGATGCTATTTTCCAAAAAAGGGAATGCTGGTGTGTCAGCATTCCCATTTTTTGGAACTTATTATGCATCACTGCGCTCAAATCAATTTTAGAGTTAATTAAATAAAAATCACATGTTGTTGCTGGTCGCATTGATATTGCAGCACCTTATTATGTCAGTTGGGCTTTGCACCTAAGGAAACACTAGTTGAAGTATATATATATTTTTTAAAGTCAGCTTCAGTGTATCAGGGAAATATATCCAGTCAAAGTAGGTTAATATGTTGTTATTTCAATCACTTTTTACCCTGGTTTTGTTTTAAACTTGTATTTTATTCACAAAATACACTCTTTTATGCATTCCAACAAATCAAAGTTTGAGTGCCGCCATTAAAAAAGGTGGTGTGTAAACAACATGCGACACTCCATCGGAGATCGTCGAGGAAATGAACATCTCAGTCAGCATGCTCTACATTGCGTACCCGGCCCGGGCTACGCTGACGATTGGCGCAGTTGGTTAAGGCGTCTCCTTTCCGTACAGGTGGTTACGGGTTTGAATCTCGGCGCCGTCACTTTTTTTTAACAGATGACAATCGTTAGCAGTCAGGGCCGTTGGTTAATGTTGCACTTTATATTACTTTACACTATCATATGAGTTGCTTGATGTAATATTTGCCCATCAAAGTAAAGAGGGAAATACTTAATTAAAGCCCACTCATGCAATGAATGTCCAATTGGACCATTTGGAATTGTCATCATGGAACTTTGTCTCTGGAAGGAAACATTGCATCCATATCCAGTTCAAGTTATTTATTTCAACGGCCCGGTTCTGTACGCACCACATTCCGTTACATTTCGAGTGCAAGCAACGATTAAAGATACCCGGTCAACATGCCTCTCACATAACATTCACCAGGGGAGGGGGAGTTCGGGCACCTAGATCGGGAACTAGAAGCACAAAATTTGGAGGAATTACAGCTGGATTGAACTCGCTGCAGTATACATTTCATGACCCCAGGTCTTCGTGGTCAAATGAGGGTCAAATCGCCATCCACTGCACCCCAGCCGGCACAGCCTGTACGTACAGAAAGTATGCAAGCTACACTGCCGAACGGTAGGTAGACCGTTCATATGTACGCTCACTACGTACGCTGGTAGACAGTGCGTGCTGTCGTTACAGTCAGTAGTACGGACCCATCGTGCGATCGTTACGGCCAGCGTAAAAAAACAGATGCCAAAACCATTAGGCAGTCTGTCCAGTGGCATGGTTGAGGTTGTTGTGGTGAGTTAGATTGTGGGGCATGGCGACTTGGATTTTGTCTTAATGGTTGTAATTGTGGCAGAAACACAGATTCATGAATAGCACATAGCTTTGCATTCCAATTTTTTGAAAATAGCATTCTCAAAAGTAATTTCCAAAAATGGAAAATAAAACCAGTTTCCCTAACTGATATGGGTGGCATGAATGCAGGTTTTCAGAGACAGAGCTCCAGAGTCTGAGTAACCAGAGAACAATGTACTCAGTGTGCAGGGGCTCCATCTTGCAAGAACTGTTGGCTCGTAAGCATCTGCATTTCTGGTGGTTGCGATTGAGAGAAGTGTGTGCAGCTGTGGTCCGGCTGCTGACTGCTACAAAATGTGGTTAGTTTGACTGGTAACCATAAGTGGAATAACCAGTGTCATAAAGTCATAAAGTCATAAAGTGTTAAGGCTTAATAAGAGCCACAGGGGCCCATCTGGGTTAAGCCTATCTGGAAAAGGTACTAGAAATTTACATACTCTCACCCCAATCAATCCCTTACCTCAAGTTCCTATGAAGCTATATATCGTAGCCTATCTAGCACGAATTCACTTGCTATTGCATAACACACTCCCATTGTGCTACCATAGACAATCTCATCAGTATCACATCCCGAAGGAAGGTGCTGAGCAGAGTGGGAAACTTACTTTCCGGGTTGGGAGTCAGAGTGCAAACCGGTATCTTCCGGAGTACATTTTCATAGACATTATTTTTTATGCATGGAATCTGTTTACCAGTAACCGACCAGAAAAACCTAACTCAGACCTACATAATATGCATAAGTAATATCATTCTCATTTTTGGTCAGATGAAATGTCAAAACATAGGAACAAGGAAGTGAACAATGGATGGCACCGCCCGGCAGTGACTCGTAATAATCAGCACTGTTTCGTTTCTCATAACTCACAGGAGCAATGCGCTTTCCTTTCACTTTTGGCTCAGTACAAGGCTAGCCATATGAAAAACAAACAAAAATACTTCACACTTCACCCTCAGCTCAGAGCGCATACCTACCTACGCAGCCAATTTCCCACGTAATACGAACGCAACCCCGCTACCGCACACGCCACAGTTGGATGTGATCAAAGCAAAGGATCAGTCGAGGTCTTCTGTTTACAGTATGACACTATTAACCACGTGTTCAAAGTTGCTAATGGTTATGACGTCATATAAAAATTACCTTACATTGATTGGTTGACGGACAGATTTCGTAACAGAAAACGCTAACGCAGCCAATTCTGATCGGTGCCATCCGGGCCTCCGGAGAACGTCTCTTAAAACTGTCAAACTTTCCCACCATAGGGTGGCAGAAACACAGCTTTTCCGAGACGCGGCTCCAAAGCCGGAGAACAGTGTACTCAGTGCGCATGCGCATCTTTTTGCAAGTTGTAGTCGGCGTGTTGTTGTCGGCAATTGAGGTTGAGATTTGAGGAAATTGAGGTTCAGCAATCGGTAGTTGAGAGCTGACTGCTACAAAAAAGTGGTTAGAGTGGTGACCGTAAGTGGAATAACCGGCGTTTTTGGGTGTATTTCTGTGTTGGTTTTTATTCATATCTTTGTTCCCACATTTCAATTTGTGTCGGAGTACATGTGAAGCCCATCCTATCCAGTATGAACCTGGAGTGCAGAAATGTTTTCAGAGATAAAATCTCTTAAGAAGTGCCTTAATTCCCACCCTGGTGCTGAGTCCACTGCTAGGTACACCCTATATAAAGTTATAAAGCGCTTAGACTTGATAAGAGACTCGCTTCCTATTGCATAACACACTCAACAATTACAAACTCCTCCCATCATACCCATCGTGCTACCATAGACAATCTCATCAGTATCACATCCCGAAGGAAGGTGCTGAATCCACTGCTAGGTACACCCTATATAAAGTTATAAAGCGTTTAGACTGAATAAGAGACCCAAGGGCCCATCCAGTTAAGTCTGTAAATGGAAGATAATATAAGCCTGGTAAAAAGACCCTCCCCAACCATCCCACATCCTGAAGAACCAGTCCTCCAATATCCCACACACCTATCAATGCCTATCTACCCTAGCTTTCCAGCCCTATTCCCCTGATCTCTCTTAACACATGTGGATTGAATGCCTTATCAATAATTTTCAAACTGCATCCATGCCTGCTTAAAGGGGTCTGTGCCGTGCACACTTACTTAACATACATCTCACCCCATCCAAAACAAATTAGAACTAAAAAACAAGATTTTCCTGTCTACTTGTCTAACCTGAATTGATGACCCCTATGTGATACTCTAAACTGAAGAGCACCATTTAAATTGACCTGATCTAGTCCTTTAACAATTTTGTACATTTCAATCATGTCCCCCTTTAATCTCCTATACTTGAGTGAGTACATATCTAATGCCACAAGCCTTTCTCCATATTCTAGGTTACCTATTCCACTGATGAGTCTAGTTGCTTCGTGCTGCACTATCTCTCTAACTTGTCTATATCTTTATGTAGGTAGGGGCTCCAAGCTTGTACAGAATATTCCAAGTGGGGTCGCACGTATGCTAAGTAAAGTTTTTTTTCATGACTTCCTTGCTCTTATACATCACACTTCTATTAATGAGTCCCAGCATTCTGAGTGCCCTGTTCCTAGCTGAGCTACATTGCTTTTCTGCTTTAACACTCGCACGTCCGGTGGTCCGCGCCAACTTCGCATGTCCGGGGGGGCAGATGTCTGCCCCCCCTAAGTGTCTTTGTGGGTGTCATCCTGTGTTTGTTTTATTTATATATTTGTTCCCACATTTGTGTTGGAGTATGTGTGAAGCCCATCATATCCAGTGCAAACATGTTTCCAGAGATAAAATATCTGAAGAAGTGCCTTACTTCCTACCCTGCTACTAGTAGCCTGTACCACAACAGCTACAGTGAAGTAATCCTGCACAACAATTTTGTGTTCAAAATACGGCACACCACTACCTACATAATAATTGTTTTAAACTTGCTCTTTGCAAGTGGTTAGATTACCATTGAAATGAACTGTTTGAATATGAATAGCTTGTCCATTTTGCGTTCAGTAACCACTACAATTACTGGTTCGGCCATACAGAAGCAGCAGTAGAGCTATTCGTTGCATGTCGGTGTTCGGGGAGCCCCCCCAGTTGGGTAAATCTAATGTAAATTTAATGGTGTTATTTGTAGTTTCTACTTACCAGACGTCCTATGTATCCAACTACTTCACGTCTTAACACGCGTCCGGAAGAATAACCTTTGACAAGCAGGATCTACGAACGGCTTTCTGCCCAAGCTCCAGGTTCTCCAGACACCACACCCGATTCCTCATGTAAGTCCCCCGTTTCGTCGACCGCGCGTATTGCACCCAAAAGGGCGTAGGCAGGAGGTGTCATCCCAATAGCGGCCATAGAGAGCCAATTCAGCTTCAATATCTGATATATGACGTATTTGATTCGTCACCCATTCACAGTTAATACTTGAATGTGATTGCATGCAGGTAACCATAGGTGCATGTTTTTCGCAACATATCACCATAAGGAGCATACTCATTACTATATATTAATATATTAAGCCTAAGTTGCACTAAAATCGCTAGTAGAAAATGGCAGCGATTTAAGCGGCGAAAACCAGCAACGCAGCGTTTTAGACAGGGATTCCTATGTAGTGGAAGTAAGCAGAGATTCAGCAGAGATTCAGCAGGGATTCAGCAGGGATTCGGCAGGGATCGACGACCCCTTCGATCTCGGTGGACATCGAATCTAACGTGCTGCATATCAATCGAAAGTGCTCGAAATCCCAAACAATATGAACATTCTCTTCATTGCGTCGGCTCCTTAGGAAAAATTGTATGGGCATGACAAAATTTCGAGTCTATGGGCAGACCCCTACGATTTTCACAAAAATCACTATCTAGGTCCGGGTCGGGTGGTCAATCAATATGGCTGAAGAAACCTATATGGGAATTGAATACTAAAAGTTCCTATGGGGAAAGAAGAAATATAATTTCCGTGAAAATTATAGAAGAATGCAAAATATATCGCATTGCATATCAATCGAAAGTGCTCAAAATGCCAAACAAAATGTAACTAATTTTTACTTCGCCTACCCCATAGGAAAAAATATATGGACCTCACAAAATTTCGAGTCTATGGGCAGGCCCCTACGATTTTCACAAAAATCCCTGTCGAGGCCCGGGTCGGGTAACCAATCAATATGGCTGAAGAAACCTATATGGGAATTGAATACTAAAAGTTCCTATGGGGAAAGAAGAAATATAATTTGCGTGAAAATTATAGAAGAATGCTAGATCTAACGTGTTGCATATCAATCGCAAGTGCGCGAAATTCCAAACAAAATGCCACTAATTTTTATTTCGCCTACCCTTTAGGAAAAATATATGGGCATGACAAAATTTCTAGTCTACGGGCAGGCCCCTACGATTTTGACACAAATAACTGTCTAGGCCCGGGTCGGGTAGTGAAACAATATGGCTGGAGAAACCTATATGGGAATTGAAAACTAAAAGTTCCTATGGGGAAAGAAGACATATAATTTACGTGAAAATTATAGAAGCATGCTAAATCTATCGTGTTCCATATCAATCGAAAGTGATCGAAATTCCAAACAAAACGACACTAATTTTTATTTCGCGTACCCCTTAGGTAAATATGACGACCGGTGGCTCGCCAGATGATGATGTGTTGTGACGGCCGGTAGCTCGTCTGATGCTGGTATTCTGTGACGACCGATGGCTCGTCTGATGCTGGTGTGCTGTGACGACCGGTGGCTCGTCTGATGCTGGTGTGTTATGTCGACCGGTGGCTCGCCTAATGCTAGTGTGGTGTGGCGACCGGTGGCTCGTCTGATGATTAATTGTATGGACATCACACAATTTCGAGTCTATGGACAGGCCCCTACGATTTTCACAAAAATAACTGTCTAGGCCCGAGTCGGGTAGTGAAACAATATGGCTGAAGAAACCTATATGGAAATTAAAAACTAAAAGTTCCTATGGGGAAAGAAGAAATATAATATGGGTGAAAATTCTAGAAGCATGCTAGATCTATCGTGTTGCATATCAATCGCAAGTGCGCGAAATTTCAGACGAAATTCCACGAATTTTTATTTCGCCTACCCCTTAGGAAAAAATATATGGGCATGACAAAATTTCGAGTCTATGGGCAGGCCCCTACGATTTTCACAGAAATCACTGTCTAGGTCCGGGTCGGGTAGTCAATCAATATGGCTGAAGAAACCTATATGGGAATTGAATACTAAAAGTTCCTATGGGGAAAGAAGAAATATAATTTGCGTGAAAATTATAGAAGAATGCAAAATATATCGTGTTGCATGTCAATCGAAAGTGCTCGAAATGCCAAACAAAATGTAAATAATTTTTATTTCGCCTACCCCATAGGAAAAAATATATGGACATCACACAATTTCGAGTCTATGGGCGGGCCCCTACGATTTTCACAAAAATCCCTGTCGAGGCCTGGGTCGGGTAACCAATCAATATGGCTGAAGAAACCTATATGGGAATTGAATACTAAAAGTTCCTATGGGGAAAGAAGAAATATACTTTTCGTGAAAATTATAGAAGAATGCCAGATCTATCGTGTTGCATATCAATCGCAAGTGCGCGAAATTCCAAACAAAATGCCAGTAATTTTTATTTCGTCTACCCCTTAGGAAAAAATATATTGGCATGACAAAATTTCGAGTCTATGGGCAGGCCCCTACGATTTTCACAAAAATCACTGTCTAGGCCCGGGGCGGGTAGTGAAACAATATGGCTGAAGAAACATATATGGGAATTGAAAACTAAAAGTTCCTACGGGGAAAGAAGAAATATAATGTACGTGAAAATTATAGAAGCATTCTAAATCTATCGTGTTCCATATCAATGGAAAGTGCTCAAAATTCCAAACCAAACGTCACTCATTTTTATTTCGCGCACCCCTTACGAAAAATTGTATGGGCATGGCAAAATTTCGAGTCTATGGGCAGGCCCCTACGATTTTCACAAAAATCACTGTCTAGGCCCGGGTCGGGTAGTAAAATAATATGGCTGAAGGAACCTATATGGGAATTTAAAACTAAAAGTTCCTATGGGGAAAGAAGAAATATAATTTACGTGAAAATTATAGAAGCATGCTAAATCTATCGTGTTCCATATCAATCGAAAGTGCTCAAAATTCCAAACAAAATTGTAGTATGATGTCGGGCGTACGTGTTGACCTGGCCGGTTCGACGGCGGAAGGGCGGGGGCCGTCGATCGGCGCCGGTCTGGCGCGCCGTGGTTCCGGCGGCCGACGCGTGGTGTCATGAGTCACGATCACGCGAGGGAACCGGAGCCGGAACCCCTGACTCAGCCCGAGCTGTGCTGATGGCCCCCGGTCGTGGCCGGGGGCAGTCTGCTTTGGTCTCCCGCAATATACGGTCGGGTTCGGATGGCTCTCAGTTCTTTCTAACGTTCAACTACAAGCTATTTCGGCCTTTCTGGTTAACGAGCCATGCCGGACCCGGACCCAGTGGAGACTTCTGCGGGCGCAGACAGCGTGCGGAGCAGCAGTGGTGGTGGCCGATTCGACGCCCGCCTGATTCCGGACTTCAGTGGCGGCACCGACGTCGTCGAGTGGTGGACTCGTGCTGAGGTCCTGTGCCGGCACCACAACGTCGACCTGGCCGCCATCGTACCTGCGCGGCTGTCTGGAGGTGCCTTCGCTGTGTGGCTGCGGATGCCGGAGGTGGAGCGGCGGTCGACGCGAGCCGTGCGCGACGCATTGTACGACGCGTTCGCGATGGACCAGCTGGCGGCGTACGATGCGTACGCCCAGCGTCGCTTGCAGCCAGGGGAGTCGGCCGACGTGTACTTGGCCGACCTCCAGCGGCTCGCTGAGCTCTACGGCGGCGTACCTGAGGCAGCCCTGATGTGCGCCTTCATCGCCGGCCTGCCGCCCTCGGTGCGCACGACCATCCGCGCCGGGACACGCGCGGAGGCCCTCGCGCTGCCAAGTATCCTGGCGCGCGTGCGCGCCGTGCTGAGTGATGCGCGGGCCGGTGGTGCGTCTCCATCGGCGGAAGGGTCGACGGCGGCGGCAGCAGCTCGACGAGGTGACGGCCAGCCACGCCCGCGCCCGCGCGTTCGCTGTTGGACGTGCGGCGCTGTAGGGCACCTGGCGGCGGCGTGCCCGCGGCGTGGCGGACCGGTGTCGTCGGGAAACGATGCCGGGGGCGCGCCAGCGCGAGCGCCGTCTCCTCTGGCGTAAGCGCACTGCCGGTGGTCCAGATGCGCGTGAACGGGTTATGGCGGCACGCTCTAGTGGATACCGGCTGTACGGACGTACTGGTAAGCCGGGAGTGCTGTACAGGGCGGTGCGATACGGCGCGTCGGGCGCAGCTGCGCACGGTGAATGGCGGCATGCTGCAGTGTGTCGGAACGGCGGCGGTGACAATAGAGTATGGGGGCAAGCGAGTCACGCTCGACGCCCTGGTGGTCCCGTGCAAGCCGTTGGGGGTGGACGTGGTCTGCGGCATGTCGGGCGTGGTGGCACTGGGCGGCGTAACGGTACGGGCCGGCGGTGTCACGCTGTGTACGGACGGTGGGTCCGTGGCGACCGGGAACGGGTTGGGTGCTGGATCGCTGGCGGACGGGCCGCGTGGCACGGGTTCCCAGGTGGCAGGTGGGGCGGATGCTGGAGCGCTGGCGGACGGGCCGCGTGGCACCGCCGAGGACATGCGGGTCGACGCGGCGGACTTTGTGGCGCGTTTCGACGCGCGGCCGCGGAGGTGGACCGTCGCCTGGAAGTGGGCCGGCGACGGGGCGGGTCCCGAGCGTCTCACGAACCGGGTCGCCCAGTACTCGGTGCCGACGGTGGCCCGAGCAGCATACGAGGCCGAGCTGGATCTCTGGATCCGGGAGGGATGGCTCGTGCCGTACGACGTAACGGTGGATGGCCCGGCGCGCGGTTTGATTCCGCTGATGGCGGTGCAGCAGCCGCACCAGCATAAGGTACGCCCTGTGCTGGACTACCGGGAGTTGAACACGTACATCGCAGCTCACACTGCCGACGCGGACGTTTGTTGTGCCCAGCTTCGTCGCTGGAGACGGCACGGCGACCGTGTCGCAGTTGTGGACCTGCGTAAGGCGTACTTGCAACTCCTGGTTGAGCGGCGGCTGTGGCCGTACCAGACAGTGGAGTTCCGCGGGCGACGGTACGGTCTGACACGGGTCGGTTTTGGGTTGAACATCGCCCCACTGATGATGAAAGCCGTCGTGCAGGCCGTACTGCGCCGTGACGCGGACATGGTGCGCGGGGTTCTACCGTACGTCGACGATCTGCTCGTGGACGAGTCGGTGGTGAGTGCTGAGCGTGTGGTCGAGCACTTCTCGCAGTACGGGCTGGAGTGCATGCCGCCTGTACGGGTGCGGGATGGGGCGCGCCTGCTCGGCCTGCGAGTAAGTGCTGGTGAGACGGGCGACGGGGACCTGCGGTGGAGGCGAGACGGTGCGCCTGCGGCGCCGCCAGCCGTGCTGACGCGACGTGCCGTCTTCGCCTGGTGCGGACAGATGGTGTCCCACGTACCTGTGGCAGGGTGGTTGCGACCGGCGGCCGCGTGGCTCAAGCGTCGGGCGAACGCCTTATCTGTGGGCTGGGACGACCAGATCACTGATGAGACGTTTGCCGGCCAGGTGAGCCAGGTGGCTGAGCGACTGCGTACGGCAGACCCGGCGCGCGGCACATGGTGTGTAGCAGACGGCCCGATGACGGTCTGGACCGACGCCAGCTCCTTGGCCACGGGTGTGGTCTTGGCTGACGCCGGGACGGGTGCCGTCATCGAGGACGCCTGCTGGCTACGCCCCGAGTCGCAGGCGGCCACTCACATTAACATGTCGGAGCTGGACGCGGCGCTAAGCGGCATCAACCTGGCGATCGCGTGGGGAGTCACGACGATTGATCTTCGTACGGACTCTTCGCAAATGGCTGGATGACGCTTTGAGCGGCCGTACCCGGCTCCGTACAAAGGCGCACGGGGAGATGTTGATTCGCCGGCGTGTCGACGTGATTCGTCAGCTCGTGGACGAGTTCCGACTGACGATGAGCGTGCGACTGGTTCGCTCTGCGGACAACCCGGCGGATGAACTGACCCGTGTGCCTCGTGAGTGGCTGCGCGCAGTCGCTACGGGCAACGAGGGAGAAGACCTGGGGGTGGCGGCGCCGGCGCGGGTGGTTGACGCAAGGGAGTCGGCCGACCCGGCGCAGATTCGCGCCGTGCACCACAGCGTGGGCCACCCGGGGGTCAGGCGGACCCTGTGGCACGCCAGGCGGACGTGCGAGGGTCGGGTGAGCCGCGCTGTGGTGCGTGAGGTGGTCACGACGTGCGACGTGTGCCAGTCAATTGACCCGGCGCCTGTACGGTGGCGACACGGTCACCTGCAGGTGCCGCGGTGTTGGCATCGCCTGGCAATTGACGTGACACACGTGCGCCGCGTGGCGTACCTCACGGTCATCGATTGCGGGCCGTCGCGTTATGCCGTGTGGCAGCGACTGAGCGCGGAGACGACGGATCGGGTCGTAGACGCGCTCGAGTCGCTGTTCTTACGGTTCGGAGCACCTGAGGAGGTGCTCGCGGACAACGCGACGGCGTTCCACGCGCGGCAAATGGCCGCGTTCATGGCGCGCTGGCAGGTGGGGCTGCGGTTCCGTGGCGCGTACGAGGCAGGCGGCAATGGTATCGTCGAGCGACACCACCGAACGGTAAAGGTGATGGTGGCGCGGCAGGGCTGTCCTGTGCAGGTAGCCGTACACCGCTACAACACGACGCCCAGCGACACGGCCGTCCCGTCATCTGCACCGCTGACCTGCCTCATGCGCGAGCCGGGCCACGACCTGCCAGTCGACATGACGTGCGTGCCGGATGGACCGGTACCGGCCCCGCGGTTGCGTGCGGGTACGCTGCGCCAGGGCGAGCCGGTCTGGATTCGCCGCCGTGGAATAACACCGTGTATGGACGTGTCGCGGCCAGGTGTCGTCACCCGCGTCTTGGAGCCGCCGCTGGTGGAAGTGGACGGTATACCCTGGCACACCCGGACCGTGCGGCGCCGGTACCCGAGGCAGCAGACGGCAGAAGACGGTTCTGATGCGGAGGCGACGGAAGAGGAGGCGCCCTTGGCCGAGCCGGCAGGTGTGCTGCCCCCCGACGCCGATGCCGCGGCGACGAACCGTGCCGCCCGTGCCTGACGGGTCACCTGAGCAGACGACGTCAAACCGGGTGGTGCCAGAGGTGTGGTCGCCGGGGCCGCTGGCTGTACCGGCGCATGAGTCCACAGCGGTGACTTTTTCGGACCTAGACGCGACGACGGGTGGCGACTCTGATGGCGATTTTGTGCCGGACGAAACGGTGTCGTCCGACGATGAGTGTTGGCGTGGCGCGCCACGGCGGAGTGAGCGTTTGGCGGCCGGGCAGTACGAACGGCCTGGCGACCATGTGTAATGGGTTGTGTGGTTGCGTATGTTCTGAGTGTTTGATTGCCTTAAAATCAGGGGGTGGTGTAGTATGATGTCGGGCGTACGTGTTGACCTGGCCGGTTCGACGGCGGAAGGGCGGGGGCCGTCGATCGGCGCCGGTCTGGCGCGCCGTGGTTCCGGCGGCCGACGCGTGGTGTCATGAGTCACGATCACGCGAGGGAACCGGAGCCGGAACCCCTGACTCAGCCCGAGCTGTGCTGATGGCCCCCGGTCGTGGCCGGGGGCAGTCTGCTTTGGTCTCCCGCAATATACGGTCGGGTTCGGATGGCTCTCAGTTCTTTCTAACGTTCAACTACAAAAATGTCACTAATTTCTATTTGGCGTACCCCTTAAGAAAAATTGTATGGGCATGACACAATTTCGAGTATATAGGCAGGCCCCTGCGATTTTCACAAAAATCACTGTCTAGGTCCGGGTCGGGTAGTCAATCAATATGGCTGAAGAAACTTATATGGGAATTGAATACTAAAAGTTTCTATGGGGAAAGAACAATTAGAATATTCCCGAAAATTCGAGAAACATGTTAAAGATATCTTGTTCCATATCAGTCGAAAGTGCTCGATATCCCAAACAAAACGACCCTACTTGTTACGTCGTTTACCCCTTAGGAAAAATGATATGTGCATCTCAAAATTTCGAGTCTATGGGAAGGCCCCTACGATTTTGACAAAAATCACTGTCTAGGCCCGGGTCGGGTAACCAATGAATATGGCTGAAGAAACCTATATGGGCATTGAACACTAAAAGTTTCTATGGGGAAAGAAGAATTAGAATATTCGCGAAAATTCGAGAAACATGTTAAATCTATGTTGTTGCATATGAATCGAAAGTGCTCGAAATCCCAAACAAAACGACACTACTTTGTGTGTCGTCTACCCCTTAGGTAAATATGACGACCGGTGGTTCGCCAGATGATGATGTGTTGTAACGGCCGGTGGCTCGTCTGATGCTGGTGTTCTGTGACGACCGGTGGCTCGTCTGATGCCGGTGTGCTGTGACGACCGGTGGCTCGTCTGATGCTGGTGTGCTGTGACGACCGGTGGCTCGTCTGATGCTGGTGTGCTGTGACGACCGGTGGTTCGTCTGATGCTGGTGTGTTATGACGACCGGTGGCTCGCCTAATGCTAGTCTGGTGTGGCGACCGGTGGCTCGTCTGATGATGAATTATATGGGCATCACACAATTTCGAGTCTATGGACAGGCCCCTACGATTTTCACAAAAATCACTGTCTAGGCCCGAGTCGGGTAGTGAAACAATATGGCTGAAGAAACCTATATATGAATTGAAAACTAAAAGTTCCTATGGGGAAAGAAGAGATATAATGTGCGTGAAAATTCTAGAAGCATGCTAGATCTATCGTGTTGCATATCAATCGCAAGTGCGCGAAATTTCAGACGAAATTCCACGAATTTTTATGTCGCCTACCCCTTAGGAAAAATATATGGGCATGACACAATTTCGAGTCTATGGGCAGGCCCCTACGATTTTCACAAAAATCACTGTCTAGGTCCGGGTCGGGTAGTCAATCAATATGGCTGAAGAAACCTATATGGGAATTGAATACTAAAAGTTCCTATGGGGAAAGAAGAAATATAATTTGCGTGAAAATTATAGAAGAATGCAAAATATATCGTGTTGCATGTCAATCGAAAGTGCTCGAAATGCCAAACAAAATGTAAATAATTTTTATTTCGCCTACCCCATAGGAAAAAATATATGGACATCACACAATTTCGAGTCTATGGGCGGGCCCCTACGATTTTCACAAAAATCACTGTCTAGGCCCGGGTCGGGTAGTGAAACAATATGGCTGAAGAAACATATATGGGAATTGAAAACTAAAAGTTCCTATGGGGAAAGAAGAAATATAATGTATGTGAAAATTATAGAAGCATTCTAAATCTATCGTGTTCCATATCAATGAAAAGTGCTCAAAATTCCAAACAAAATGTCACTCATTTTATTTCGCGTACCCCTTAGGAAAAATTGTATGGGCATGGCAAAATTTCGAGTCTATTGGCAGGCCCCTACGATTTTCACAAAAAAATCACTGTCTAGGCCCGGGTCGGGTAGTAAAATAATATGGCTGAAGGAACCTATATGGGAATTGAAAACTAAAAGTTCCTATGGGGAAAGAAGAAATATAATTTACGTGAAAATTATAGAAGCATGCTAAATCTATCGTGTTCCATATCAATCGAAAGTGCTCAAAATTCCAAACAAAATGTCACTAATTTCTATTTCGCGTACCCCTTAAGAAAAATTGTATGGGCATGACAAAATTTCGAGTCTATGGGCAGGCCCCTGTGATTTTCACAAAAACCACTGTCTATGTCCGGGTCGGGTAGTCAATCAATATGGCTGAAGAAACCTATATGGGAATTTAATACTAAAAGTTTCTATGGGGAAAGAACAATTAGAATATTCCCGAAAATTCGAGAAACATGTTAAAGATATCTTGTTGCATATCAGTCGAAAGTGCTCGATATCCCAAACAAAACGACCGTACTTGTTATGTCGTCTACCCCTTATAAAAATTATATGGGCATCTACAAATTTCGAGTCTATGGGCAGGCCCCTATGATTTTGACAAAAATCACTGTCTAGGCCCGGGTCGGGTAACCAATGAATATGGCTGAAGAAACCTATATGAGCATTGCACGCTAAAAGTTTCTATGGGGAAAAATAAAATTTGAAGATTCAAAACATGTTAAATGTATCTTGTTGCGTATCAATCGAAAGCGCTCGAAATCCCAGATAAAACGCCACTATTTGTTGTGTCGTCTACCCCTTAGGAAAATTATATGGGCATCTCAAAATTTCGAGTCTCTTGGCAGGCCCCTACGACTTTCACAAAAATCACTGTCTAGGCCCGGGTCGGGTAGTCAAACAATATGGCTGAAGAAACTTATATGGGAATTGAACACTACAAGTTTCCATGGGGAAAGAAGAATTCGAATATTCGCGAGAATTCGAGAAACATATTAAATCTATGTTGTTGCATATGAATCGCAAGTGCTCGAAATCCTGAACAAAACTTTGTATGTCGTCTACGCCTTAGTAAAATTTATATGGGCATTTCAAAATGTCAAATCAATAGGCAGGCCCTACGATTTTGACAGGGCGCCCCCGTGGCCACGCCGACTGGAGAAGTACGCGCCATGGCCGTGTCTGCTGAAGGTGCACCTGTGGCCACGCTAGCCCAGAAAACTCGCGAGGTCATGCCAGCTGAGGGAGCAGTGTTGGCCGTTGGTAGAATAGCCGCCACAATGACCGCGCCTCTACAGAGTCGGCAACGCCATGCAGCGGTCCACAGCCAGCTCCTGCAAGTGTCGGCGTGGCTCACCGACCTGGACATTGACCGCTTCTGTGCGGCCGTGTCGCCATCGACGGTGGCACCGTTCTCCGTGTTCTGGCGCACGGCAATGAGATCAGCCTGCCGGCCGTGTGTACGCCGTCACATTGAGCGTGTTCGACCAGGCAAGGCAGTGTGGCTGTTGCCATATAACGTCGGCGGCTGCCACTGAGCGCTCTTTGTGGCACTGTGGCGAGCGAAAAGGCCCGTCCACCTGGACTCGCTGCTGAATCTGCCAGCATCTGTCGATGTGAGGGCGGCACAGGAGCTGATGGAGGCTGCGGCTCCTGATATGGACTGGCAAGGCTGGCGACTTGTCGTGCCATCGTCCACACCCAAGCAGACGGACTCGTCGTCCTGTGGGGTGTACGTGTGCTGGCACGCCGAGGCCGTGGCTAACGGACGCACACGGCCATTCGACTCTGCCGAGACGCGTGCACTGATTCGCCATCGCATCTGCAAGACATGATTCCTCGCACCCTGAGTACAATGGGGTCTGAAAGTTGATAAAGATGTAGATGGCGCTGAGAGTCAATGGTCACCCAGCCTTCTTTGGCGAACCTAAAGCGCTATGTTTTGTGGGTTAGGGAGGGCAGAATCTTTATATTTAAAAAGCCTATTGTACATTTTGTAAGCAGCGTATGTTGTTTGCGCGTATTTAATTATGTTGAATGTACTTCAGACACGTCTAGTTTGCTGGAATATTTACCATTAGTGCGCTAGAAATTAGGAGAAGCAAGCCAGAAGTATGGGTGTATGTGCGGTTCCCGGCTGCAATAAACGTGATCCATCTATCAGGTTTCCAGCAGACTGCAAGGTAAGAAAGCAGAAAATGGATTTGAAAAACAACTATTATTTGACTGCCTTTCTGTAAAAGACGTAGTGGGAACCATTTAGGAAAGCACTGGTAAGGTACCTAGGCACATTAGGTACCAAGGTAAGTACCTATCTATTGTCCAGACGGTAAAAACTAGTTTATGTCATGTCAGTGGCAGAAACCATGGCTGGTATTTACCAGTATTTACCAGTATAAAGTGGTTAATACCAGTATAAATGAGTCAACACCACTGGTTTATACCCGTTTATACCAGTAAAAACCATCCTGTGGCAAAAACTGGTCAACCCTGGTAGGAACAGTTATCTAAGTAGGTTGAGGTATGGGGAAGCAATATTATATTAGCTTAAATATTATTAAATGCATCCACCAATATTATGCACATATTGTTTGTGAATGCATCATTAATTTATTGTAAAATTTTATTGCAACCCCCTGCAAAAAGGACTCCAAAAAAGTTACCATAGTTACCCTGGCCATGGTTGAGGTGGCCACAGCATATTCTTCACCCATGCTGCTTACCTTACCTTACCTTAAGTACCTATTGTCGGGTAAAAATTACGCCAAAAAGTTGGTCCTGATTATAACAAAACATTACCCATTCCTTATTTCAGTCCTGTTGATTCAGATTAGAGTCGTTAGTAAAAAGAGAATAAGGAAAATCACCCACACAAACACACACACAGATGCACATATCACATGCACCCATGCATACACAACACCCACACCCCACACTCACCCAACAAATCTCACCAAAAGCCAGCACATGCATTTTTAACAGTAGGTGGGTAGAGATCTCTTACCTCTGGACCAGCTCTTCCTTCCTGCCCTTTGTGGATGCATGCCTTTCCCTTAATAAGCTTGAAAGTTGAGGTGTTGCGAAACTCCCATAAAAATCCCTATCACTATTCAAGTCCATAATTGCGCCTAGTAGCTACCACCGTAACGTGCAGTCAATAGCAAAGCACTTGCCAGCTCAGACGCGTATGTTCTACCCAAGCTAGTGGCCAGAGTCCGATAATTGGCGAGTTCCTGACACACTGTAACCTATGAACAACCTTTCTTCAACACAATATTTCCGAAATCCTTGGCCTAAATGACTTGCAACCCTAATAAAAGCCACATGCCAACACAGACTCCCGGCAACCCCACGCAAAATGCACAGCAAAGATGGCCGACGCCTCCTCGTCGGGTGACCATTGCGTACAGCGCCGCCCTGGTGGCCAAATCGTAGCTTTCAGACCCCATTGAAAATGAGTCGTTGACAATTGCATACAATCAACGAGTAACAATAGCAGGAACATATTTTATTATATTTGTGATCAGACTTTCATTATGAATATCACCCAAATATAACCATTTGTTCTATAGTTGGTAGGGGAGAGTGGGGTAAGATGCCCCCTCGGGTAAGACGCCCCATCCCCTCTATAGGCTGATCAAAGAACTAGAGAACATATCTGAAGTTCTTGATTGGAAGCAGAAGCCACGGTTGTTTATTGCGCAAAAAGTTGGTCCGTTGCTGCAAGTGCGTGACGAGCGCTGAGTGTTTCTCTGTTTTTTTTTGACGTTTCCGATCATGAAAGTTTAACAAAATAGTTGCAAATATCTGTCCAAATAATATACTTGCGTGCTGTAGGACTTTCCATCACGGAACATGATATATTTTGCCTCTTTAGGGTGTTATTCTCCAGTGCGCCACGATCGCCCTATTTCTGCACGCTACGTGCGACCAAATTTCGGCATTGGTGGGTAAGACGCCCCACACATCGATGGGGAAAGACGCCCCCTGGGGCATCTTACCCCACGAATGACACATTCATGTTTTAATATGTAGCTAATTAGCTTTCATACCTCGAATATGTTTTTATATATTTCTTTTGTCACCCTCGGGGACGTACGAACTATTGAAAGTGTTCGTGAAGGGGGGGGGGAGAGTAACCCACAAGGGATTGGGAAGCTGCGGTCTGAAATTTACCACGTACATTTTTCGTGTCGGGTAACATCTATACATTTTTGGTGTCAGGCCTTTCCAAATTGGGGGCTTGAATGCCATCCCCTCCCTGCTTGTTACGACCTTGGTCATTCGTAGATGACATACTTACCTAAATGTGAAAGTGTCTGTATTAATCGATCTACCCATATCTATAACAGATAATACCCAGATAATAACAGATCTACCAAGTCAATTAATCAAGATAATAATACTGACTTTACCCGAATACTATAATACAAATTTATATGCACCAAATTTCGCCAGACTGTGTGAAAATATTTGTACCTAGCGAAGAGCATCACCCTTGCACATTATTTCAAGACTTGCCAAAGTATTTCCAGTTTGTTCCAATATGTGCAGCAAACACCAGCGGCGCGGGAACTGACTCAAAGGATGAACTGGGGTGACCAACGTACAAACTCCAGGGAAGATCGTTGCTTCCAAAGGCGTTAAAAGAGTCGAGAAAATCACAAGCGGAGAGCGCGGCAAGACTGTCACTGTTCTGTGCGCAGTCAACGCGGCTGGATTGTACTTACCTCCAGTCTTCGTCTTCGGCAGGATGAAGATGGTTCAAAGCCTGATGAACGGTGCGCCGCCAGGCTCGGTGGGAATGTGCACTAAGTCTGGATGGACCGATCAGGAGGTTTTCCTCACGTGGTTCCACCATTTCCTGGCGGTGGTGAATCCCTCAATGCAGGACAAACACGTGATCATCCTCGATGACCATCACAGCCATAAGTCGCTCGAGGTCGTCGACATGGCTCGGGAAAACGGCGTGACAATCGTCACACTGCCGCCGCATTCTACTGATAGAATGCAGCCGCTAGATATGGCGGTATTCAAGTCCCTCAAGAGCGCGTACAACAACGCGGTGGACACCTGGATGCGTGCCCATCCAGGTAGGCGTGTGACCGAGTACGAGCTGGCTCAGATCTTCAGCACTGCCTACTCGAGATCTGCTACCATGGAGCGGGCGATCAATGGATTTAAAGCCTCAGGAATATGGCCATGTGACATGGTTTTCACCGAGGATGATTTTGCACCCGCACGGATGACTGAGGAGGAGGCTCCCGATTCCCCCGCCGGTCTCGACGGGAGCGCGCTACAGTCGTCTCAAGAACCGGCGCCGGAGACTGCGGGCTCGAGCGCCACGGCTGCCGGTCTCGACGAGAGCGTGCTGCAGTCGTCTCAGGAACCGGCGCCGGAGTCTGCGGGCTCGAACGCCACAGCTGCTGGTCTCGACGAGAGCGTGCTGCAGTCGTCTCAGGAACCGGCGCCGGAGTCTGCGGGCTCGAGCGCCACAGCTGCCGGTCTCGATGAGAACGTAGTGCAGCCGTCTCAGGAACCGGCGCCGGAGTCTGCGGGCTCGAGCGCCACAACTGCCGGTCTCGATGAGAACGTAGTGCAGCCGTCTCAGGAACCGGCGCCGGAGCCTGCGGGCTCGAGCGCCACAGCTGCCGGTCTCGAGGAGAGCGCGCAGCAGTCACCAACCAGCATTCTAGATATGTTATGCACCACTCCGCGAGCGGAAAAGAGAAAGAGATCTCGCCGGGCTGAACAAGCCACAGTAATCACGTCGTCTCCCAACAAGAAAATGCTTGAAGAAAGCAAAATGAAGAAGGGAAAAGAAAAAGCAGAGGCAGCTAAAAAGAAGGGGACAAGACAGACAAAGCCAGGATCGCAAAAGAAAAAACAACAAGCTGGCAAATCTGCAACGCCGCAAGAACCAGATGACACCAGGTGCATTATCTATGGCATGATATTTATCATGTCGTGTGAAGAGTGGATTCAGTGCGCAGCCTGCCAAGGCTGGGCCTGTATGCTCTGTACCGACGTACAAGCTAACGGCGATGGTGGCTACACTTGTGACCTGTGCCGCTAATACATTTGATCTATGCTGTCAGCGTATGTTTTAAGTTGAATTGAAACTTGTGAAAGCATGCTATGCCCTATGGTGTTGTGTTGGCACCAGCCTGGTGGAATTCTACCTTAAGAAGAATTCACGGGTGGCTGGTGATTTCGGTACCAAAGCGTTTCTTTTTCGCAAACTCAGAATAAAACATGAACGTTTGGTTGATTTTTTAAGTGAGGGGAAGAAATGCGTCTGCCGGCTGAAGTGCCTACGAAATCATGAACGATAAAGCTTGCATTTTATGGCAATGGGGAAAGATGCCGAGGGCAGGGGCATCTTACCCATACCCATGGGGCATCTTACCCACCCCATGGGGTAAGACGCCCTTTTGCATGCCTCTGGTACAATCTCAACAATGAGAAAACGAGACAAGTCTCAGTGATCCAGTGCATTCCAGTGGATAGAAAAATGATGGGGCTTCGTGTTGACATTCAGAGATCCAGGATTTGGGGGTTAATTTGGTCACAATGCCAATTTCCCTAAACCCTGGGCATCTTACCCCACTTTCCCCTATTGATGGTTTGAAATTTGTCACGTTTTTGTAAAGCTACGTAGTATTTGTTTGATTGTTATGATATGCACCCTTCAGCGGCAGTATGTAATGTGCTACCGACTTAGCCAGAATACTTTAATATTCTTCCCTTCTAAAAATTGTCCTTAGCTGGTAGCTTGTGGTACAATAACAATGACATACTTACCGCATGCAATAATTAGCCAGTGACGCGAAAATGGCCCAAAGTTTGGGAGAGGGGAGGCGGCTTCGGGAAGAGTCCAGTCATTTCGCATTGGATTCTTCCCATACAATACCCATAGTGTCAATGATACACTCATCACAAGTTGGAAGGCAGCGCTGCTTTGTATGCCCCTCCCGCGGTAACGCTGCCCTTGTGTGTAAGATGCCCCTAGGATTACATGTAGTGCGCGATGGCATCATACATTAGTGTAATGTTACCCTCATTTTTCCAGGTTGTGTCGAAAAGACGTCACGCCCTACTTCCCCCAATGAACTGCCATGGAGGACATGCTACACAAGTACAACAACCAGAACGGCCACCTCTGCCAACCACTGGCGGATCTAGCCCACCGGTTTGGGGGGGCCAACTTTCGGTTTACGGCGTCAGCCTCCCCCTCCCCCTCCAGGGGGGATGCTGTAGTGAAGGTTTTTCTGGTCATCCCTGAAGGGGGAAAACCTTCATTTTCGACTCGTAGAATAGTCTAGGGTACCTCAGCGTTTGCGATATTTAAAACCCCGGTTATGTTTTCAATAATGGCTCTGACTCCCATCTCAGATCTCTGATCGACACACCTCTTGACACGCACTTCCAAAGCCAGCACTTTTATTGTGCTATTAGTCAGCGGATAAATGGCCACGAAGATTAGGCATTAATGGTGATTCGATCAGCTTGACAGACAGAGCAACAGTTTCACCTTCGATTAACACGGCCATCCACATCTTCATACAATATCTCTGGCTCTCATCTCCCGTCACAAGTTCGGATATTCCAAGCGGTAGCAGTAGCAACAGTTTCACATACGATCTCCAACGTACATTCTAACCGGTCTTCATTCGCTCTACGCCTTACAAGTATTCAAGCGGTTACATCTCAGTCACTCATAGCGATTTGCTATCAGCCTCACATACCTCCAGTGGTGAAGCGGCGGCTGGCCAGGCGGCGGCTGGCCGCCCCCGAGTGGCGTCCTTCCGCCCAGAACGTTCGTCGACAAGAGAATGAGCGTGAGTCAGTGCGTCCCCTCCGGCTGAGGCCTTAAGTAGCCGCAGGTAACGACAACGCTCGTACCACGTGGTCAGCTCGCGATTCGTCATAGTCACCTGGTCTGCGCGCGCATTGCCAGTGGCCATGAACTCTCTAGAACAAAGTCTCGCTCTGAACTCCGCGCCGTCTCTCCGACATCAGACATACCACGTCTGCTCAGAGTCGTTCTCTGGTCGGCTCGGATAGCAAACATAACCCACAACATTTGATAAGCATTTCCTGCCAGACAGTGGCATTCCGAAGCTATCTAGTCGGATGCAGAGCCGTCGCGGTGGCTCAGTTATCGGCCGAAGTCATAACATGCATTAGCCGGCCGTCGACAGTGGTGGCATGATTCACGCATCACCTGGTATACAACGGCGCATTCTCGAACGATGAGGGCCGAATGGTATGATTATATCTAACATTGTTACAATGCCCCTAGCATCCAGCGAGCATGGATGGCGGCGGCGCGGCGCTCACGCGGGAACGCGCACGCGGTGAGCATGGAGTCGACCACGTCGACGACGTTGGTGTCACCGCTTTAACGCAACTGATCGTATTGTTCGTATTGCTCGTATTGTTCGTATTTCTCGCATTGCTCGCATTGCTCGTGCTAAGTGCAGGTTGGTGGTGCACCGCTGAGCGAGCTGCTCTCCAGTGCGGTGAGAGTGCGGACCGGTCCTTTTCCGAATTTAAACCCAAATATCCGAACTTAAACACACTTGTCTGTTATCTCGTTATGCCGTTTTCGACTTCTGTACATATGACGTGGGAAGCAGATATATACGTGTCCTATTGTGGGAAAGTGTGTATTCCTTTTCAAGCGTTGGGGAGAGAAAGTCCGAATATGCCACGAGGAAATATTCACACTGGAACTCGCTGGAACCCTCGTGTTCATGGGTGGAGAATCGACCCCCGCCACCCCCGCCATGGCGGGGGCTCCGCTCGGGCAACCCCCGCATTGCGGGGGTTGGCCCGGCGGGGGCCCCCGAGGGGGGCCCGCCGCGCCGAGCGGTGCACCAGGCACCTCTGTGGTCCTGTGCGGGTCGGCCCGCTAGAGAGGGCAGGTGGGCAGGTGGGCACCCTGGAAAGGGTGGGCCCCCTGGAAAGGGTGGGCCCCCTGGAGAGGGTGGGCCCCCTGGAGTGGGTGGGCCCCCTGGAGAGGGTGGGCCTCCTGGAGAGGGTGGGGTCTGGATAGAGTGGACCCTGGAGAGACTGGGCCCTTTGAGAGGGTGGGCGTCCTGGATAGGGTGGGCCCCCTTGAGAGGGTAGGCCTGGGTAGACTGGACACCGGAGAGTGGGCCCTTTGAAAGGGTGGGACCCTGGATAGTGTGGATCCCTGGAGAGGGTGGGCCCTGTAGAGGGCGGGGCCCCCTGGAGAGGGTGGGGCCTGGAGAGGGTGGGCCCCCTGAAAAAATGGGCCCTGGAGAGGATGCGCCCCCTAAAGAGGGTGAGGCCTGGATAGAGTGGACCCTGGAGATAGTGGGCCCTTTGAGAGGGTAGGCCTCCTGGATAGGGTGGGCCCCCTGGAGAGAGTGGCCCCCTAGAGAGAGTGGGCCCTGGAGAGGGCCCACCCCTGGAGAGAGTGGGCTCCCTGGAGAGGGTGGGCCACCCTGGACATGGTGGGCCCTGGAGAGGCTGGGCCACCTGGAGAGGGTGGGGCCTGGTTAGAGTGAACCCTGGAAAGAGTGGGCCCTTTGAAAGGATGGGCCTCCTGGATAGGGTGGGCCCCCTGGAGAGAGTGGGCCCCCTGGAGAGTGTGGGCCCTGGAGAGGGTGGGCCCCCTGGAGAGGGTAGGCCCTGGAGAGGGTGGGCCCTGGAGAGGGTGGGCCCCCTGGAGAGAATTGGCCCTGGAGAGAGTGGGCCCTTTGAGAGGGTGGGCCCCCTGGATAGGGGGCCCCTGGAGAGGTTGGGCCCTGGATAGGGTGGACCCTGGAGAAGGTGGACCCCCTGGAGAGGGTGGGCCCTGTTGAGGGTGGGCCCACTGGATAGGGTGGTCCCCCTGGAGAGGGTGGGTCCTGGAGAGGGTGGGCCCCCTGGAGAGGGTGGGCCCTGGAGAGGGTGGGCCCCCTGGAGAGAATTGGCCCTGGAGAGAGTGGGCCCTTTTGAGAGGGTGGGCCCCCTGGATAGGGGCCCCTGGAGAGGTTGGGCCCTGGATAGGGTGGACCCTGGAGAAGGTGGACCCCCTGGAGAGGGTGGGCCCTGTTGATGGTGGGCCCACTGGATAGGGTGGGCCCCCTGGAGAGGGTGGGCCGTGGAGAGGGTGGGCCCTGTTGAGGGTGAGCCCCTGGTAAGGGTGGGCCCCCTGGTAATGGTGGGTCCCCTGGTAAGGGTGGGCCCCCTGGAGAGGGTGGGCCCCCTGGAGAGGGTGGGCCCCCGGAGAGGGAAGGCCTGGGTAGACTGGACACTGGAGAGTGGGCCCTTTGAAAGGGTGAGCCCTTGAGAGAGTGGGCCCCCTTGAGAGAGTGGGCCCCCTGGAGAGGGTGGGCCCATTAAAAAATGGGCCCTGGAGAGGGTGCGCCCCCTAAAGACGATGGGGCCTGGATAGAGTGGACCCTGGAGAGAGTGGGCCCCTGGAGAGGTTAGGCCCTGGATATGGTGGACCCCTGGAGAGAGTGGGCCCCCTGGACATGGTGGGCCCTGGAGAGGCTGGGCCCACTGGAGAGGGTGGGGCCTGGTTAGATTGAACCCTGGAAAGAGTGGGCCCTTTGAAAGGATGGGCATCCTGGATAGGATGGGCCTCCTGGATAGTGTGGGCCCCCTGGAGAGAGTGGGCCCCCTGGAGAGGGTGGGCCCTGGAGAGGGTGGGCCCCCTGGATCGGGCGGACCCCTGGAGAGAGGGCCCCCGGAGACGGTGAGCCATTTGAGAGGGGGCTCTCTGGAGAGAGTGGGCCCTTTGAGAGGGTGAGCCCCCTGGATAGGGTGGGCCCCTGGAGAGAGTGGGCACCCTGGAGAGAGTGGGCTCTCTGGAAAGGACGGGTCCCCTGGAAATGGTGGGCCTCCGGGAAAGGCGGGCCCTGGAGAAGGTGGGCCCCTTGAGAAAGTGAGTCCCTAGAATGGTTTGTACAATGTACATTCACTGGCGGATCTAGCCGCTCGGTTTGGGGGGGGGGCTAAACTGGGTCTCCAGGACTTGCCAACCGGGGGGGTGGGGGTGGGAAGCGATGTTGGCGGGGCGTTTGTCGTCGACCGGGGGGGCGGGAAGCAACGTAGACGTGGTGTTTGACGTGCTGACCTGGGGTAGGGTGCGAAGCGATGTGTTGTTGTCGACCATGGGGGGGGAGGGTGTGGGAAGCGCAATGGGCGGATCCAGTCACTGGTTGGGGGGGCTCCGTACCAGGAGCCGATACGGGAGCCGAAGCAGAGTCAGGGGCCGGTGCATGACCGGTGGCAGGAGCCGGTAAGTGAGCCGAAACAGAATCAGGAGCAGGGACTGTAATCAGACACAGGATATAGTCAAAAGGATGTTAATATCGCGAGGGCGTCCCACAGTCTTCAGTCTGTCACTAAATAAACATTTACCTGCACCACGACACATTCAATATTCATAAATAAAAGTACATTACAAAGGGAAAATTCGCAATGGTCTAAAGAAGTTAAATATTGACTGAATTTGAACAACATCAATACGCTGAATGTCTTTTCGGCCGGTATCAGCCAGTTACGATGTACACCGGAGCACATTGCACGTGCATGGTGTTCCTGACTTGAGGCCAATCAAAGCCATGCAGTTATCTGAAAATATGACCCTGTATTTAAATAGGCAGACCTATATGCATATATATATATATATATATTTATACATATACATTAAGAAGATCTAGGCCAAAGTTATGTTGTATCTTAATGTTTCTTGTAATAACATTAACCCTCGCACTCCGGACGGGGGGGGGGGGGATGGTCATTTTCGCACCACAGCCGTGAGGTTTTTCCACAGTACCTAAGTGCCGAACACGCACAGATAATCGGCTGAAACTTTGCATGCGTTCTAGGAATAGCCGATGTGTTGGTTCAAACTTTATGTTTGGGTGATCCAGGTTCACCGAGATATTCGACGTTAAATTCGGATTTTGCCTCTCAAAATGAAATTTTTATTCATCTTTTCAGGATTGTCTGTAGGAAAACCAATAAGAGGTATCGAAAAACCAATGGCATATTCTCGAAACCAATGGCATATTCTCGATAAGCAATTGATCAAATACAATTTGAAAAATAGTCCAGATCTGTGTGACCTCGAACAAGGCGAGGATACGAGGTCAATTTGACAATTTTTTGTCGAATTAATAAAAAATTCAACATCCGTAACGTATGTTATAGAGCACTATCGTATCTATCAGTGTACAAATATCAGCTTCAAATCTTATACTGCGGTTCCGTTTTTATCAATGAAAACGTAGCCGGGGTTCACACTTTTTACCGCGCTGCGTTGGCTGCAACTGAAGAAGCGGTCGCGGCCCGAAACTAGGTTGCTTCCACTCCAGCTGGACCGTGAACTATCAGACATACAATGCAACTTTTTATTTAATATTATAAGTTCAATAACAAGGTAAACGATGCCGTTTTCCGTATCTTTCCATATGGCGTATAACAAAAGTTAGTGGGGTCAAATTGACCCCCCAGTGGTGCGTGGTGGTGAAATCTGCTGGGAGTACGAGGGTTAATAACTATTGGGGCAAAGATAGTTAGTTATGTACCTAATTCTTTCGGGTTTTTCTAACAACTTTCAGGAAAGAAAAGTATTACATAAGTTGCATTAAAATAGTTAAGGTCAGATACTCAAAATATGTTTTAATTGAAAGGCTTCTTACAGGGGCAGCACATCTAAGATAAATACCTGCATATATGAAAACTATGAAAGCACAAAACATGTATGGACTTACCTTTTGCCCTATTTTTAGAGAATAAATCCTTTATGGAAAGTTGACGCTTCATATCTACTCGTATAGCGATAGCTCTGCCTCTTGCGGTAGGAAGAAGGAATAATGGATAAATAAGCAAGCAGGCTTGACACAATCATGTATTCAATGAAACAAAAACCTATTAGATTTGGATAGCTAACAAGAGAAGCCTTCACTTGCTACCTAGTTTTTTGTGTTTGTTGGGGGGGGGGGCTAATTTGTACTGTTAGCCCCCCAGATTTGATTGGGGGGGCTAAAGCCCCTTTTCCCCCCCTGGATCCGCCAGTGTGTACATTGTATAATGTAGTGTTTGGGTACAAACGTACCTCCAGCCTACTACACTGCTGCCAATATTATTAAGGGCGACGCTTGGCGGCCATTCTGTTGCCTGTCTTGGATATAGCGGCGTTTGCGAGTGTGAGAAATGTGGATCTGAACTACAAAATACATCGGTGTAGGGTTATTACCTGGAATTGGTCCGATTTACCTAGAAGCAGTGTCAAATTCCCCTTTTTGGACGTCATTTCACCACAGCGTAAAAAGTTGGGTAATCATCTAGCAGAAGTCACACTTGGGAAACAATCAATAGTGTACTGCATACCTTTTGTCTTGGCACCGCGGAAATGTCGTGTTCGGAAATGGTGAGATGTAATATCAGGAGATGATGTATGCTTTGTGATTCCTGTGTAGTTTCGCTTTCATGTGTTTCTTCCCATGCATCATGTCGTACTTGTCGTTTTTGTCGTTTTGATTTCCTCGAGTCATTATTAAACTGCGGGTTGAGGCCCTTGAAATATGAAAATCCTAGTTGATATATGTACGTATCTAAGTCGCTTTGTGGATGTATCAAAACCCAACTGTTATTGGCCTCAAAGCTTTCGAGTGTGATGTTGATAATCCAGAACAGAAACAATGGCCAGTACTGAGCCATGCAATAGTGTACTGCATACCTTATATCTTGGCATCGCGGAAATGTCGTGTTCGGAAATGGTGAGATGTAATAGCTATATGTATGTTTTTCGAAAGTTTGCCAGATTTTGCCAGAACATTTTTTTACAAGGGTGTTCATTTTTCACAAACGGACCCAGGCACGTAACCAGGAATTATCTCATCAGGGGGGGGGGATGGCTCCTAAAAGGTTCCAAGGCCAGTTCCAAAAGGGCCTAAACAACGGCTAACTGACTGGCTTTGCGGCAGATTTTTGTGACCGGGGATGGGGTGAGGGGGTGGGGGGTGAGAAGCGATGTTGGCGATGGCCCACTACGGGTAGAAAAGGGCCCATCAGGGGGGGGGGGGAGGGGCAACCACGGGGAGGGGGGCTGCCCCTCCCCCATAGCTATGTGCCTGAACTGACTCGAGAAAAAGCTCTTTGTACTTACTTGTGTTCAATATGTAATGGAGCGCTTCAAATGTATGAAAATGAACACTATTGTTTGTCACATCCCAAAAATTATTGTGAGGGCCCATATGTTTGGGTTTCTGTGCGGAAGAAAGCAGCTAACTGCAATCAAAGACAATGTTTTTGGAAAATCCCACCTTTTCACGTGTTCATTTAAAGACGTATGGACAATTATGACACTTGTCCCCCCCCCCTTGGCTACGTCCCTGCCCCCCTTGGCTACATGGGCAATTGGACAATTTAACAATGCACAATTATGACACTTGTCCTTTAAATAAAAAGTGTCACCCATGCATATTTCGAAAGCTAAATGACCGCTATACACAATGCGCGCTAATCCATTCTTGTATCTGCTATAAGTTTTATAAAGCGGCTACCCAAACATAGATGTGCAAAATCATTTAAGTGCAAAAATGTCGATTTCAGACCTTTTTTTAGAGAAATTACTAAATTTTGGACATTTAAGACACTGAAAATCCTAAGTATGTATGATGTTTGCAATCTACAAGAACTTTCCTATATAATGAGGGGCGAACGGGATCTCTATCACCGATATTGTGACCACTATAAATGTCCGCTAAAATGCCCAAAGTCTGAGACCGCAACGTACATATTAATTCTGTATCGTTTTTTTTTTGAGGATTGCTTTTGTCATGATGGTGGTCGAGAGACATGACAGGGTCCGTGAATATTGTGCCAAAAACCGTAGATATGGTTAGGGAATATACCTACCTACTTAACCCGTTTGATGTGTACTTCAAAGTAATTTTACCACGATATACTGAAGGGTATTTTTCGAACTAAATTATGGTGGTGGACGCGACGGGGTCATCGGACCTTCCCCGTTATCTTCAAGTTATCATCTGGGAATGGCTGTTTTCTTCCACCAGAACGTAAAATCTGCAAACGACTCTTACATTTGAATTAGAGGTGCCGTTTTCTGGAAGTTATTGTCCAAAGTCCAATCCAAAATCAAAGGATGGACCAGCTGTCCATCCAAAAGTGTCCAAAAAATCAAGTTGTCCAAAAATTTCCACTTTTTATATCAAATAACTACTACCTACAACCAATAACCCCAATAACACGACGAAATGACATCGGCTGTCCAAAAATTCCAAAGATATTTGCCCCTGTCCGTCCAATTTCCAAATTGGACTTTGGAAATTTTTGGAAGTCCAAAGATTTGGAATCCAATCGGCATCTCTAATTTGAATAGTACATTTTTGCTTCCTAAAATGTTATTTGCATGGTGCCCTCACATAGTCCTCAATTTAGGAACTGTCAATACCTATTTATTGCTTTGGGTCCAGCTTTTCCATCTTTAGTTACTATATTACATTGTGAAAAATGACGGAAATAGCTGCCCAGCCAAGGTGACCATTACAAAATGTCTAGAAGTAGTTATACAAAGGCGAGGGAATACCCTGGTGGAGGGGGGGGCTAGGGGTCGGGTACATACAGCGCAATCCCGCACGGTTCGCGACTGAGTTCCACTTGCGCCCCTCGCGAAAACATTCTTCACATCCCCCCCCCCCCCGGTAGCGGAACCCCCTGCAACTGGGGGCCCCTATGGCTGGGGGGCCCTTGCTGCGGGGGGCCCCTAGGTTGGTGGCGGGGTTGCCATTTTAAGAATTATCCACCCATGCTCGTGTTCCAGGGAGTTCAGCTACCTCGCGGGTTAATTTTGCATCTAGAATGCCACACAGCATATGATACGTGATCGAACCAGGCGAGCCACCGGTCGCCACACCAGACTAGCATCAGGCGAGCCAGCGGTCGTCATAACACACCAGCATCAGACGAGCCAGCGGTCGTCACAACACACCGCATCAGACGAGTCACCGGTCGTCGCAGAACACCATCATCAGACGAGCCACCGGTCGTCACAGCACACTGCATCAGACGAGTCACCGGTCGTCACAGTACACCGCATCAGACGAGCCACCGGTTATCACAGCACACCAGCATCAGACGAGCCACCGGTCGTCACAGAACACCATCATCAGACGAGCCACCGGTCGTCACAGCACACCGCATCAGACGAGCCACCGGTCGTCACAGAACACCATCATCAGACGAGCCACCGGTCGTCACAGCATACCGCATCAGACGAGCCACCGGTCGTCACAGCACACCGCATCAGACGAGCCACCGGTCAACTAAGTTTTCTATGTACCTAACAGGGTTTTTCTTCTTTTTTCCCTTTAGCTTTGTATCAGCATACAAATAGCATGGGTTATTGGGGGGGGGCAAAATCAACATGGGGGGGGCCAAGATCAGCATTGGGGGGGCTATGGCCCCCGTAAAAGGATGCAAATCGACGCCCCTGATCAGACATGTTTCAATTTCACTGCACATGGGTGGGTCAGTGATTTTTTCTGGCGTACCGGACCACAGAGGTCATTTGCGCCACCTATGAAGCGAGTACGTTACATGTCTGACTATAAAAGCGGGTGTTTGCGATCAAAGTGCAGGCATGTGGACGTTTACATAAAGGGAATTTTACGTTATAGCTTGTGCGATATTTTAGGCGCTGAAGGCGGGACTAGGATGGGGACATCCCCTAATGTCTAGATGGCAGGGGCGTCGATTTGTATCCTTTTGTAGGAGCCAGGGCACCACCAATGTTGATCTTGGCCCCCCCCCCAATGTTGATTTGGGCCCCCCCAATAACATATGCTATTTTTATGCTGATAAAAAAGTTGAAGGAAAAAAGAAGAAAAACACCATGCTAGGTACGTAGAAAATGTAGTTGATGTTAACCAGCACATTTTGTAATGGAAAAAAAGATCTGGGTTAGATAGTGACTGACTCTCTGGGTTAGATCTGGACTGACTCTCCACCTTTTGCTACAAAATTCAAAATGGTGTGCACAAAAACCAATTGTCATTGTCAAACTTGCATACAATCCAGTCCCGTGAACAACAATCAGTTATCATTGAGAGTGTGGACATACAAACTATAATTAACCTCAACAGCCCACTCATCACACTATCAGCTTGATATTTACCTGGTACCTAGGCACCTAGGTACATGCTGCAGAAAGACTTAGAAGAGCTCGTGAAGTGGTCCAAAAAATGGCAGATGAAATTAAATTTTGGTAAGTGCAAAATCATGCATGTATGCAGGGGCGTCGATTTGTATCCTTTTGTGGGGGCTATGGCCCCACCAATGTTGATCTTGCCCCCCAATGGTGATTTGGGCCCCCCCAATAACCTATGCTATTTTATGCTGATAAGAAAGCTAAAGGGAAAAAATGAAAAACACCATGCTAAGTAGAAACATTGATGTTAACCAGCACATTTTGTACTGAATAGAAACAGATTTGGATTAGATAGTGGACTGACTCTCCACCTTTTGCTGAAAAAATGTAAAATTGTGTGCAAAAACAAACAAAATAGCTGGAATTCTCTCCACTGTGGAAGTACAGCTTACATCTTTCTGGGTTGGTTGGTTGGTTATTTGGGTTTACGGCCGCATTGACTGCGTTGGTCATACAGCGCCCATACAACTTTTCTTGTTCCCACCTTAGAGCACAATAATACCCAAAAGTTTCCGGAAAAAATTTACAACCATGTTCACAAAAAAATATAATTTTTTCTTCAAAATCAGCTTGGGTTAGGTTAGGCTCTGTTAGGTTTCTTTTTTAAGGTTGATAATTTTTAGAAAATAAATTAAGTGACATTTTAATTTAGTTTAATTTTTTGTTCTCAAAAGATAGGTTAGGGTAGGCTAGGTTAGAGTTTGTTGCATTAAAAAAAAACATTTATGTTTATGCTATGTTACCGAACTCAAAGCCTTTTTGGCATTATTTTGCTCACAACCTGAAAAGTAAGCACAGAAAATATGTGGGTCCAATCATCTTAGTCACCTTCATAAACATGGTATTCGGCATATTTTTGTTTTGTTTTAAGGGAAAAAAGAACACCTTAGACTGCAAGGTTACCAAATAATTTGCAATTTTGGGGGGAAACTTTTTTGGAATTAAAAAAAAAGTTTTCCAACTTGAAAAGCCTAAACTAACCTAACTTAACCAAACCTAACCCATTTGCTTGCTATATGGAGGCAAATGTGTGTAAAAACTTGTCTTGTTACCACCTTAAAACACAATAATACCGATTTGGCTAGGTTAGGCTTGTTTAGTTGTTTACCTTGGAAAAATTGTTCAATCATTTTCAAAAATAAAATAAAATCGGAAATTTTCCTTCAAAAGCAGCTGACATTAGGTTCGGGTAAGTTGGGTTCGGTTGTTCAATTTATAAAATTTTCAGAATATATATTGCTTAATTTTTGTTTCTATTTTTTTCTCCAAAGCAGGGGCGTCGATTTGTATCGATAGACACGAGCGCGCATTAAATGTCACAAATCGTGATGGGCGTTCCTCAGAACATCCAAAATCGTAACATCCAAAGACAAAATTCCAGTTACAGAAATTCCAGCGCCTAAAGTCTAAATTTGAGGTTACAGTGACAAATGTGACGGAGGTAAGACATTTGTGGTGCAATTGCGCGCAGTGTTTAATCCGGAGGCCAATCTCATGTGGCGTCGTACTGATTTGTTTTTGTACTTCGCACATTCTGATGTATCTGCGGATTGGTGTGATTTTAAATAGTGAATAAATAGCTTGCTGATATTTAATTCCCAAAGGAACAGTAGTTGAAGAAGTTGGCAGGTAAGCTTGAAAAAGTCCAGTCCATGCTTTTTTTCTGATTTGTGCTCAGGGTTTCCATGTTAATATCACATAACTACCACGTTTGTCTTCAAGAAGAGCTGTTTTTAGTTTACTTGTATTAATATTGTCATTCCACTGCTCTTAGTGCCCTTTCTGCCCAGGATTGGGGCACCTGGTGTTGCATTTCCGTCCAGGGGTTGGCACACCTTTTGGTAAATTTACAGCTTAAAGTAATTTCTGCTTAATTTTTTTTCCATGCAATGTTTAGGAATGTGATGAACATGATGTTACTGCTCATTTTGGTAAATATGTGTTTTAAGGTGTTTTATGAATTCGTGGAATGTATCATTTCAATGCAATGTTTATGAATGTGACTCAGATGATGGGACCACTCATTTTCTATACAAATGCCTACATTTCAGGTTGTGAGCAAAATAACACGAACAAAAAGCTTTGAATTAGGTGACATAGGGTAAAGTATTTTTTTTAATTAAAAAAATGCAACATAACCTAACCTAACCTAGCTTAACCTCCCCTTGGAGAAAAACAAAACCAAAACATCAAGTTGTAAAAATTTCAAGCAATGTATTTTTTTTTGTCTTAAAAAATATAACCCAGCTTAACCTAATCTAACATAAGCTGCTTTTAAAGAAAAAATATATATTTCTTTCAAATTTTGGAACAATTTTTGCAAAAATGTCGAACTTAAAACACTTAAACTAATCTAACATCACCAAACATAGCCCATTTGTTTGCTTTATGGAGGCAAATGTGTAATAACTTGCCTTGTTACCACCTTAAAGCACAATAATTCTTGTTAGATTAGGTTGGGTTAGGTTT
Organism: Ashinkailepas kermadecensis; assembly: GCA_034440615.1. Taxonomy (NCBI): domain Eukaryota; kingdom Metazoa; phylum Arthropoda; class Thecostraca; family Neolepadidae; genus Ashinkailepas; species Ashinkailepas kermadecensis. Next base: position 61,932 of record JAOTOM010004107.1, on the reverse strand, counting down.
TTTCATTTGTAAAATTTCAAGAAAATAAATTGCTAGATATTTTTCCAATCTTGTTTTTATAGTTGTTTTCTCCAAGGTCAGGTTAGGCTAGGTTACGTTAGGTTATGTTGAATTTTTAATGTATTTCTTTGAATTGCTATGTTACCTAACTCAAAGCCCATTTTTAATGTTATTTTGCTCACAACCTGGAAAGTAAGCATTTGCACAGAAACTGAGTAGTGCCATCAGCTTAGTGACATTCATAAACATTGCATTGGAAATTTAACTAAAAAAATATTAATAAAACACATAAAAGCACACATTTAATGTCCTTTCCTCTGCAAATGCATGCCTTTCAATTGGGAGAAAAAAATAACACCAAAAAAAAGAGTGTGGAGTAAGGAAATATAGCATGCAAATAATGTTCAAGATGTATGATAACCTTACCTAACATAGTTCAACTTCCCATACAAGAAATTAGTGGTTTTTAAATTAAATTTTCGAGGCATTTTCTAAAATATTTTCAACTTAAAAAGCCTAACCTAAGCTAGCCTGATCCGTTTATTATTCTTTTGTAGAACAATTATTAACAAAAATTATTTACCAACAAATGATTTTTTTAAATAACTTAGCCTAACATAACCTGACAAACCTAACCCCTTTGTATGCTTCATGGAGGTAAAATGTGTGTAAAACTTGTCTTGTGGTTACCTTAAACTGTGATAATACCTGGCTTTTTGGGTAATTTTTCAGCTCATGGTGCTCTCTAACTTCTTTGAATTTCTTTTTAATGCAGTGTTTGTTAACGTGCTGATCATGATGTAACCGCTCATTTCCTCTGCAGATGCACACTTTTCAATTGTGGGGAAAAATAACATGGCAAATTTTAGTAATATAGGATGAAAAATAATGTTCAGATAAAAAAAATGTAACATTACCTAACCTAACCTAGCCTAGACTTCCATGCCAGAAATTATTATTTTTATGCCCAATTTCCCGCCCCCCCAAAAAAAAAATTTGTTCTCATTTTCAAAAACATTTTCAACTTAAAAAGTCTAACATAACCTAATCTAGCTTGAACTGTTTTTGAAGACTTTTTTCATTTACTAACTAACAACAAAAACCTAGCCTAACGCAACTAGGCAAAACCTAGCTCCTTTGAATGATTCGTGGAGTGGGTGTAAAACCTGTCTTGTGGTTACCTTAGACTGCAAAATATCTCTTTTTGTGCTACCTGGTGCACGTGATGAACCTCCATCTGCATGCTGCATGAGAGCATTGCACTTATTGCTTCACAAAGAACAATAAGATGTTGAAAGTACTATATTTTCAGGAATGCAATCCTGTGCTGATAACATTTTCTGAGTTATAAATTTGCAGATCAGATCCACTTGCAGATCATTTGTGTTAATAAATATGAGAAATTCATAGAAATGCATACACCGGTTTGTGGACAAGAAGTTATTCTGATGATTTATGATGTATTGGAAAATGACAAATTTCCATGATGGAAGCAGGCAAAGTTAAAGTACTTATATCTCAATAAGTGGTCAGTTCACTAACAAGACAGCAAATTCACTCAAATAGCACTCAAAATGCCAGGCGGCCCACTCTTTTTGCAAGTTTAAAATCGATGACAGTGCTTTCTTGAATCATGTTTAAAGCACATGAAGGAAATGTATTGCTGACACTTGTTAGGAACTGATGTGTGTAACGTTAATTAACATTTCTAATGTCCTGATGTTTGTACACAAAATAAAGCCCACTATTCCAAATAGCATGGGAAGTATGATGCCATATATCATGGCTAATTTATGGTCATACTGTTATGCAGCAGATTCCCTGCATTGTTACTTAGTTATTTGGGCTTTAGGGCACATACCATGTTGCTCACATAGCTCCCTGCATTGTTGTTAACTGATATATCAGTATGTTTGCAAATTCACTTATGAGTGAATCCATACCATTCTCACTGGGGTATAAAAGCTACACTATAACATTGCTTCTACAATGCATATAACAGAAACCCATCTCGATTGTCCTACTTACTCAGGACACCATAGAAGTCAATGAAGCCAATGAAAACCATAGAAGTCAATGAAAATGCTACTTCATCCCCTGTATTGTTAATGGAAACAAGTCTCTTGAATCATATGTTATGTCCTTCACAGTGTTGCTCCATCCACCTCCAACTCCAACCCTGACCAAACTTCAGGAGCTCATCCATCTCCAAAGCAATCTGTTGAAGAAGGTATGTATTGCAGCATAACTACTGTGACAGGGATTCCATGGTATCCATGTTGCCTTACAATCCATCCTTGCTGATCCATGTAGCAGATGTTTGACTTTCCTCAAACTGTCTGGATAACTGGGGAGTTGAAATCACATGTGAGTGATGAAATAGATGAACTATTCCTGGATTCTTATGTTGCATCATTGCATGGCACAGTGACATACCGAATGGGGAGGGGGAATTGTGGGCAGTTTCCTCACCCCCCCCCCTTCCTGATAGGTTGTGGGGCCCCCAAGAATCCGCCGAGCTTAGGAAAAAAATGCGCTTTGCTCCATAAAAATTTCACTCGGTTCACCAAAAATCGCACCAGGGCTCAGAAAAATCACTTTGGGGACCCCAAACGTAGCGCAGGGGCCCAGATAATGACGCTGGGGCCTCAAAAGTTTGCACCTGGGCCCCTGAAAATCACGTTGGGGCCGCAAACAAGTCGTGCCGGGATTCAAGACAATCACGACGGGGGCCACAAACGGTCGGGCCGGGGCCTCCTGAAAATCACGCCGAGACTGGGGTACTAAGAATTATCACCCGGGCCCCTGAAAATCACGCCAGAGGCCTGACAGGTCCCACCGGGGCTCTAAAAGTCTCGTTGAGATCACCCAACAAATGAAGCCGGGTAAATGAAAAACAGTCCGGACACGGAAAATCAATCTAGGATCTCAACAATAGCTCCAAAAGCCCAGAAAACTTGTTGGGCCCCCACAAACGTGTCGTAGCCACCGCAAGGGATCCCAACAAGTGACGACGGGGCCCCAAAAATCTCACTTAGACAAAAAAAATTCACGCCGCTTCTCTTGAAAATCTCACTGGGGACAAAACGTCGTGCCGGAGCCCCACAAGTTGCAGCTGGCTTCCCAAGTACCAATATATACCCAGAATGTCACCTTGCGGACGGAAAAATTGCGTCAAGGATCCACAAAATAAGAAGTTGGACGCCGGAAAAGAAACGTGTTTGGGCACCGCAAAAAACGCACCGAGAGCCAGAAGAATCGTACCGGGTTCCAAAGATAGCCTGCAGGGGGCTTCAGTGGCGCAACCAGGATTTCAGTTCGGGGGGGCGGGCAGGGTTGGAGAGCGGGCCCCCTCGCAAGCGGGCCCCCCTCATGTTTTTAAAAACTCTGCGGAAAACATGCACTTACTTTTGAGCGGGCCCCTATGTTTGTAAAACTTCGCAGAAATAAAAGCACTTTTCCTTTACGTGCCCCTTCCTCCTAGATAAATAATATGATATATGTATACATGCAATGTATACATGCATATTGGTTCAACGCGGGCCCCTGAATCAAAATGGGCCCCGGTTCGAGGCGGGCCCTGGTTAAAACGGGCCCCAAGATTTTCAGTTGGTTCAAATGGCCCCTGATTCGAGCCACAGATCCGCTTCGCGGGCCCCTAGCCAGGGCTCGGAGCGGGCCCCCAAAAAATTTCGGGGGGGGGGGGCATGGCCCCTTGGCCCCCCTGGCTGCGCTACTGGGGGGCTTATACAAATAGACTTCACCACAAAAACCACAAGAAGACTCCATCGAATCGACCAGAGCACCGGAAAATTAAGAATGGGTCCCGAAAGAAAATTATCCGAAGGGCCTTTCTACTCTCGATCGTGCAATCTGTGGAAAAAAACACGTTCAGCAGCCGCAGTGGCGTACTAAAGGGAAAAATTCCCCTCCCTAACGTTAGGCACCAAGGAAATACTTTCACCCATCGTCATCACCGTTCAGGTCTGCTGTGCTCTGATGCTTCATCAATGCCGTGTGTTTTAGCCTGCATCTGATCGCTGAAGTATTTTTATTTAAGCCGGTGTGTGTTTGTTGGTGCGTGGAATGAGGAGGAGGGTAACAGTGACGGTGACGATAGATCCGAGCCCACTATATGGAACTGCAGTCGCATGCTATTACTCAGAGTTGTTATGTTGGTGAGTTCGAGTCTCACCTGTCGCTACTCTTCGCCCGCGACCAATCGGCGTGAGAGATTGGCGACGCTATATGACACAACGGTCGACGTGTCGTAGAACCAATAACCAACCAAGAGTTGTTATGTTGACATGTACTGAGCACTGCTCTTTTAATTATGTGACTTCACCAGTTATTGGACGATTTTCCCCGTTGGTGAGGATGCTGAATAAACATAAACATACACATCGTCGAATAAAAAATCAGAATTTCTTAGATCTGAAAATATAGTGGGCTAAATCCGATGAGTTTTTTTTTTTGGGGGGGAGGTGGGTCTAGTGCGTTGGCACTTCGGCCCCCCAATGTTCTTCAAAAATCGACACCCCTGTGTGTATATATATATATATAGATATATATATATATATATATATATATATATATATATATATATATATATATATATATATATATATATATATATATATGTATGTATATGTACCTATACCTATTTACCTACCTAGGTACGATGTTGGTGCGTTCTTTGATATCTGGTTTCACATTGGTACATGTCTTACCTATACAGGTACCTAAAGCGCAAACTGAGAACAACGGCGACAACTACACCAGCGTACCCACCTGCCCTCACCCCGACCCCGACTGGCATAACTACAAGATTGCGTGTTCAAAAAACAGAACAGCGAGTGCCCGCGACCCGCCACTGTTACTTACGCAAGAAAAGTCACAGGTATAATACTAACATACAAAATCCACGTCTTTCACGTCCTCATTTCCGGTCGCACTGCATATTTAATATAACTTTTGTATAAATGCCTACGAAACATCAGGAAGTTTAGTAAATATTCCTACTAAACTTACTTCCCCTCTTAGTAAATATACCTACGAAACCTTCTCGAGGATGTGCTGGCTGCATCATGAAGGGGTGTTGTTGTGTGGTCTGTGCTGTGGCGTGACGATTGTTGGGTAGGCTTGATTATTAGGTAAGTTATTAGGTACTCACAACTTACCTAGTGCGTGTCAGTAAGGAGGAGGGCCATGCGCACGTTTCTACAAAATGTAACAGGAAGTAAATATCTGGAATATAACGTGATATCGTCTAATTATCCAGGTAGGTACCCAGTTCGGTATTCTTTTACTTTCTGCCGTAGCGTTGTTTACACTAGATATCTAACCGAATGTGCCGCATATGGGCGGGAAATGTCGCACTGTTCAAATATACCACTGGATATGGATGCAACGTTTTGATGACGTCACAGACAGTCACAAGATACGGCTTTTTCGCCCATCTCCATTGCTTTTTCGCCCATCTCCATTGGAGCTATGCTATGAAGTCATGCCATGAAACCATGCCATGCCTTGAAACCGTGCCATGCCATGAAACCATGCCATGATCCAGGGAACATATTCTGGCGGTATTTCCACATGGGGATATCAAAACGTGCATGACGGCAGAAGGTAAAACAAAAGGTTATACCACATTATGTATAGGTTACCGCAGCGAGAAACCACCATGAAGCTATCGCAGTGGGTTGAAATCATCAGGACCTCATCCAATAGATCCAGGGATCATATTCTGGCGGTATTTCCACATGGGGATCACGAAAAGTGCATGACGCCAGCAAGTAAAAGAGACGGTTATACCACATTATGTATACGTTACGGCAGCGAGAAACCACCATGAAACCATAGCAGTGGGTCCAGATCATCAGGACATCTTCCAATATATCCAGTGATCATATTCTGAAGGTATTCCCACATGGTGATTGCGAGAAGTGCATGACGGCAGCAAGTAAAAGAGACGGTTATACCACATTATGTATACGTTACGGCAGCGAGAAACCACCATGAAACCATCGCAGTGTGTCCAGATCATCAGGACATCTTCCAATATATCCAGTGATCATATTCTGACGGTATTTCCACATGGGGATTACGAGAAGTGCATGACGGCAGCAAGTAAAAGAGACGGTTATACCACATTATGTATACGTTACGGCAGCGAGAAACCACCATGAAACCATCGCAGTGGATCCAGATCATCAGGACATCTTCCAGTAGATCCAAGGATCACATTCTGGCAGTATTTCCACATGGGAATCACGAAAAGTGCATGACGGCAGCAAGTAAAAGTCGGTTATACCACATTATGTATACGTTACGGCAGCGAGAAACCACCATGAAACCATCGCAGTGGGTCAAATCATCAGGATTTCTTCCAATATATCCAGTGATCATATTCTGAAGGTATTTCCACATTGGGATATCAAAACGTGCATCACGGCAGAAAGTAAAACAGGAGGTTATAACACATTATGTATATGCTAGGGCAGCAAGAAACCATCATGAAACCATCGCAGTGGGTCCAAGTCATCAGGACTTCTTCCAATATATCTAGGGATCATATCCTGGCGGTATTTTCACATGGGGATCACAAAAAGTGCATGACGGCAGCATGTATGTCTGTAAGTAAATGTATGTACTTACATACTTACATAAATGTAAGTATGTCTCTAATAGAAGTAATAGAAGATGAATAGAAGTATGAATAGAAGTATGATGAATAGGAGGACTATGTCCACTTCTATTCATCCCACGTCGACCGGGTTAAAAGTGGCATTGTCATCGGATTTTTTCTGAGAGCGTTTCGTATTTGTAGTGATGCCTACATTGCAGACGAGATTGAACATATATATAGCACATTCCTCAAGTTGAAGTACCCAAAAGGCTTGCTTATCAAACTCAAGAAAAAAGCTGAAGAAATAAAGAACAGACGTAAAGTGGAACAACGACCGAAAGAAAAAGAAAAATCCACCAAGTGTTTAACAATTCCATATTCAAAGCAGGCTATTGTTATCGCCAAACCCCTGAAAGCCGTTGGAGTACAGGTGTCCATAAATTCCGGAAGGAAAGTGGGCGACATCGTCACTGGTAGATCTGCTAGTGGTCCCATGCTACCTAATAGTGTAGTATACGAAATTCCTTGTTCCGGTTGCTCAAAATCATATGTTGGGGAAACCGGAAAGGGGATTCAGGCGCGAATGAATGAACACAAACGCGATGTGAGAGGTGACATATCAGAATGTCCACAGCTCGTAATGTCCACAGCTCGCAGTGTCCACAAATTCATAATGTCCACAGCTCATAGTGTCCACAGGCCACAATGTCCACATGTTCATAACTTCCACAAATCACAATGTCCACAGCTCATAATGTACACAGGTCATAATGTCCACAGCTCGCAATGTCCACAGGTCATAACGTCCACAGCTCACAGTGTCCACAGCTCGTAAGTACCACAAGCTCACAACGTCGACAAGTTCATATTGTCCACGAATTCATAATATCAACGCGTTTGTAATGTCCACAGGTCATAGTGTCCACAGCTCATAATGTCCACCGGTTCATAATGTCCACGAGCTCATAACGTCCACACGCTCATTGCGTTCACAGTTCATAATGTCCACAGCTCATAATGTCCACAGTTCGTATTGTCCACAGCTTATAATATCCACAGCTCACAACTTCCACAGCTCGTAATGTCCACAGCTCGTAATGTCCACAGGTCACAATACCCACAAGTTCATAATGTCCACAGTTCATAATGTCCACAGGTCACAATATCCACACCGTGTCTGCGAAAATATGCTCCGTGAAATCATTTTCGACCTTATCGTACTGGCGTGGCAAACTGGCAAATTTAGAGACCTCTAGTTCAACTCTAGTCAACAGATGGCAGGTCGATGAGTTCGTGCAAAATGCGGCAGGCCGAGGAATTCATACCAGATTGTGTCTTGTGATCCAAATTGGGTATTTTGTACCTTTGGTTTTGAGCCTGACATGTTTAGGGTGACATATCAGAATGTCCACAGCTCGTAATGTACACAGCCCGCAGTGTCCACAAATTCATAATGTCCACAGCTCATAGTGTCCACAGGTCACAATGTCCACATGTTCATAACTTCCACAAATCACAATGTCCACAGGTCATAATGTCCACAGCTCGCAATGTCCACAGGTCATAACGTCCACAGCTCACAGTGTCCACAGCTCGTAAGTACCACAAGCTCAGAACGTCGACAAGTTCATAATGTCCACGAATTCATAATATCAACGCGTTTGTAATGTCCACAGGTCATAGTATCCACAGCTCATAATGTCCACCGGTTCATAATGTCCACGGGCTCATAACGTCCACACGCTCATTGCGTTCACAGTTCATAATGTCCACAGCTCATAATGTCCACAGTTCATATTGTCCACAGCTTATAATATCCACAGCTCACAACTTCCACAGCTCGTAATGTCCAAAGCTCGTAATGTCCACAGGTCACAATACCCACAAGTTCATAATGTCCACAGTTCATAATGTCCATAGATCACAATGTCCACACCGTGTCTGCGAAAATATGCTCCGTGAAATCATTTTCGACCTTATCGTACTGGCGTGGCAAACTGGCAAATTTAGAGACCTCTAGTTCAACTCTAGTCAACAGATGGCAGGTCGATGAGTTCGTGCAAAATGCGGCAGGCCGAGGAATTCGTACCGGATTGTGCCTTGTGATCCAAATTGGATATTTTGTACCTTTGGTTTTGAGCCTGACATGTTTAGTCCTTATCGATGGATCATAAATCGACCGACTATTGTCACTAACTTCTTAAATAAAATGTGATCGAGTGTAGACCCATTGGTAGCTTTCCGATTCTCCTTCATATTGGTGGGGCGATCAAGAAGTCGACCCGCTAACTTTTTGTTTCTAAACCGAATGGCATGAAATCTAGTGGGCATTATTGACGCCTGGGGACCTGTTCACGCTGAAAGATTCAAGATAATATCTCTTATGAAATGTAAGTTGCGAAATGGTTATTACGAACATCTACGGGAATCCACAAGCGTTTACGGGCAATTACGCATGTGCCAGGGCCATTGCCAAAGTCTGCTGCACCTTTGAACGTTTGCGGTCCTTTATGCACGTCCACGGGCCCTAACGAACGTCTACACCAATACAACTAAATGTTAGCAAAAAATGAGTGAACAAACACAGCAAAATGCATAATTAACCAAATGCTTCGTAAACATCCCCACTCCTATAGCTCGGATTTATAGTTTTTCGAAGACAAATATATCAATATCTCTCTTCAACGAGTCAAAATACCGACCACGATCACAACCGAAGAATACCAGACACATAGGTAAGCACGCCATACGCAATTACTGCCCACATTTTCGTGCGCCTTTGGAGTGGACAAAACTAATCTTCCGATGCAGAAATATTGGTGAGCAATATTTTAACAGCGGTTCCTCTTCTGACGCCACATGCACACAAAATTCACAAAAGTTGAAACACGCCTTTAGCGCGATAAAATGTATGAAGCCTCCGGAGACCCAATACCACGTTGGTTAGAAATTACGGTTTGGTTAGCAGTCAGGGAGTTCGAACAGAAAGGCGAAGGGATAAAATGATAAATGCCTATTTTAGGTAGATTCTGTTAGATTAGAAACGGTTATGCAACATTTACCGGAAAGGTGTGCTAGGATACTTTTGCGGTGCTGTTAGATCTTCCACAAAATGTTGTCACTCCCCAGACACCAATTACATGTTGAGGTCATCCTGTGCTACTGACCTAGTGTCCCACTGACACTGGAAGTGATATTTAGCGCCGAAAGGCCATCATAGGTCATTGGCCTAAGCTCACTCTGAGATCAGCCATTCATATGTTGCACATTAGCAACGTCTTGCAACGGTCTCATCGTTAACCTAGTTGTATGGGTACCGGCAAAGAACCGGCGCGTTTGACTGGTGCCGGCACCGGTATCGAATTTCGGACAATTTCGGTCATCATTTCCTGATAGCGGCAAAGTACCAGCATTGTCAGCCCGGCCACCACTCCGATACCGCGGGCACTATTTCGGTACCGGTTGCCGCAACTGTTGTACTAAAATTTTACATTACGTTTGTGAATGTGGTTGGCGTTGAGATACGCCAGGTATATAACATTATCATATATTAATTGTATTACAACATAATTATAATATTTCCGGGATATTATATACGCCGTCATGGCCGCCGGTGTATACCCAGAGATAGGTATAGGAACATTGGCTAAGGCATAGGCAGGGGGGACCGTGGGCGCCATGGCAGCCCCCCCTCCCAAACACTTTTCGTGAAAGCTTCACATTAACCCCATGGCGGTGCATCTGAGAATCGAACCCAAAAGGCCAAGTTTTAAACAGCGAAGCAGGATTTCTGAGGTTGGCCATAATTCCCCTGTCATTGACAGAACTCACGTGTCGGACCCCCACCCTCCACGCAACGGTGTCGCAAAGATAATCAAACCCAAACAACATTTAATAATAATCAGAATTAATGTGTTAATTAACGACGTTTTCAACTGCAATGGTTATTTAGCGTAGGCATCTCTCACGCCGTGCCCGCGGGGGGATAGGTCCTGCAGGTGGTAGCGGGATTCGAACCCACACAATATGGGGCACGGCCGTGAACAAAACAACAGTTGATGCATGTGCGCAAACGTGTAGGCAACATTCGGTGCTAAATACAGGCTCACAAGCGTTGCTGGCACCTGGCCCGGGTTTCCCCATGTAATTATATGACCCATTGACCCATCACTCATGAGAAACGACACAATTACCGTTTTCTTAAAACTCGACTTTGCGCCTATCCCCTAACCACATTTCATTCTCGCGTTCCGAGCACGCTGGACACACCCGACGACACTCCGTTGACCTCAGCCTTTTACTGGGGCTGCATATACTACATCTAGCTTGCCCGCCACTTGCAGCATTTTGCTGGCTGGAGTAAGTTCATGATGAACCTCATATAGCAAACAAGCCACTCGCCAATGCAAGTCATCGTTTCTCGCGTGACCGCGAACTTATCCATAAGTTAGTTTCGTGTTGGCTCGCCGACGTCCTACCAGTCAACGGACCGCCGGTGGAAGTCTTCAGCTAAAGCTCAAAATCATCTCATCTAGCATAAACGCCAACTCAGTATTCTACGCCATCTAATCAGGTCGTTTGGTTGAACAAATGCATGAACATTGAACAAATAAAGAGCTTGAACCATCAGAACATATTACGTCGGTCGAAGTGTGGTGGATAAAAAACGTTGGTAATCCGTATTGGTATTGGTGATAACCACGTCCCAGAGATTACGGGTGACAGATCAGGATAGAAAGGGGAGACAACTCGGGTCTGAAGGGCAAAGGGACAAACCTGACATAGCCTGTTTTTAAACTGAAAATCGGACAGAGGGAGAGAGAGAGAGAGAGAGAGAGAGAGAGAGAGAGAGAGAGAGAGAGAGAGAGAGAGAGAGAGAGAGAGAGAGAGAGAGAGAGAGAGAGAGAGAGAGAGAGAGAGAGAGAGAGAGAGAGAGAGAGATAAAAGAGATATATATATATATATATATATATATATATATATATATATATATATATATATATATATATATATATATATATATATAAATATATATATATATTATAAATATGCTTGAAGATCTGCGCACTCTGTCTTGATTTTTTTTCATTCAGGTGCCTTGCAGTGTCAGAGCTGATGATGATGACACTTTCAACCCCTCGCAAATTTGTGTTTGGCGAATGTCCGTGATCTGCAATCGTTATCTGGTTGATAAGCCAGCAGCAAAGAGCAGTGCCCGCGCCGAGCGCCATATAATGGATGCTGTCCGCCAGAATATATGGGAACCCCTCTTGGAAACAGGACTGGGGAGTCGTAGTCGGAGTTGGAGTCGTGTCGAAGCCATGCTACCCAGACTCAAGATGATTACAATGAAGGAAACAGAGACCAAAGCCTCCGTGGTGCAGTGTTATGATATTTTTTAGTTGGTTGTATGTTGACAGGTAATGCCAAATGTTGGCATCTACCTCTCCCCCAGCCGTGCGAGGGTTAAGACAGAAAGACATTAAGATCAGTGCAACAATGAGCCACAGGAGTCATATGTGGCGGAACAGCAGGGGCACGTGGATACCGTGCCCCATCTTAAATCTGAGAGGAGGTATCAATATTAAAATGTCCCCCTTAAATTTGCAACAGGGAAAAAATGCGTTACGAACTTTACTGTTCACTCCTACAGCGCCCTTGCTATAGTTCCCTCAAAACGTTCATGATGTAAATTAAATTGGGAAAACGATGCTGCGAATATCTTGCTGTTTTAGATTATCGGTACGTTTTGTGAAAACTTGGGTCATAGATACAGGCATAGGGACGCTTTATTATCAGGAATTCGTATGATCCCCGGGTCAAAGTTTTGTCTACCATCACACCAAGTGCTTTTGCCGAAGAATGGGAGGATTGTCTACGTTTTCGGAACTAATTGACACAAATTTAGACTGGGTCGTCTCTGGCGCTGACGCAACCTTCTGGGAACAAAATCAGATTTCTTGAGATTAATCGTTTTGCTGATTTCAACAAGCAAAACATTGGCGGCTGCAAGTGCCTACCCCACGAGCATTTTCAACTGTCGCTTCATCAGATGGACTGGAACGAATTAACTGAACATCTTCAATGTGCACGATTAATTTGGTTTTTAATATATGTGTTGGGAAGACATTCACGAAGATTAAAAACAAATTTGGTCCCAATCAGGGCGCACTGAAAAACATGGGTGAAATTTACTGCATAAAACGAGTATGAAGGACATAGTTATTTGATGACTAGAACATATTTGTGTAACATTAAGGGGATATATCATATAATGCGAAATTGACGGAATAGCCATTCGACAACACATATGCTGGAAAGAAGGGTAAGATATACTCACTATGCGAGAGAAAGATGCTAAGCGAAGTAGCTCTGCTCTTCTAAGTGAACGATCACCAGGCCGGACCACTTCCTAACTGTCCTGGTATGAATCTCTCAAGTATGACCGATTGAAGCTTATTAACATATTAAAGCTGGTTAAGTGCTATGCGGCAAAGTCACAAGCTCCGATCTGATTTCGCGTTGTAGCTTTTATTTTTAGGTTTGAAATTGATATTGAAGTTCAGATTTTTCCCCTCGCCAGGGCTGTTTCGGCCTTGATGCAGCATTATGATACACGCAGATTAGCTTACTCATGTCCGCTTGGTCGCTTTAAACCTGACGCGACGGCTAGGAGAAAGTTTGCTACCATAGTGATAACCGAAAACAAGCCTGCCGTCTCTGTTAGGTCGTTCTAAGCAGGCCACGACGGCTTGGGGTACTTTTCTTAAGGGTGGGTTGGGGTAAGATAGTGGATGTACCAACGTACCCCGATTATTAATGCAGTTTTGTTTTTCATGAATTATGTGTTGCATCCATGTATCAAGTATCTACTAAGCATCTATTGCTATGTCCGCCGGCAACTGTGAACCGCCGATGCATGGAGCATACAGTACTATTCGAGCGCAATATCGCCAGAGCCCACTGATTACTCCGCCGTGCCAATTTTGGCGTGACTGACTGCTGGTTATCGCAAGTTCTCTTCTTTTCTTTTTTTTCATTTTCGTGGGGTGACATCCGTCGCTCTTTTCTCATTTATTTTTATTTTTGTCGTCGTCGTATTTCCGTTCATTGAGTTTCTGTGTGTCCATTGTCTTATTCAAGTCACATCAGGTAGGACCCTGAAAAGTCGCGTTAGACCACTGAAAATTCACGCCGGGCCGCCCGAAAATCACGCTGGGGCTTCAAAATGTGCTGGCCGGGCCCCTGGAAATGACGCTGGGTGCTCAAAAAGTATCGCCGGGGCCCGAAAAAATGGCGTTGGGGCCTGGTTATTGTTTTTTTTACGACACGTCGACCGTTGAGTCATGTAGCGTCGCCAATCCCTCGCGCCGATTGGTCGCGGGCGAAGAGTAGCGACAGGTGAGACTCAAACCCATAATCAATCGATTGTGAGACGAGGATCTTACCCTTAGACCACTCATCCCCTCGCGCTGGGGCCCGAAAAAGACAGGCCGGGCCCTTGAAAATCACGCTGGGGCCTTAAAAGTTCGTACTTGAGCTCTTTAAAATCGCGTTGGGGGTAGCAAAAAATCGTGTCTTGGTTCTTAAAAATCACGAGGGGGACACCAAAAGGTCGGGCCAGGGCCCTGAAAATCACGTTAGAAGCTCGACAGGTCTCACCGGGGCCCCAAACCCTGATCGGGACCATCCAAAAAAAATTAAGCCGGGGCAACGAGAAAACAATCAGGACATCAAAAATAACCCTGGTGTCCCAACAATTGCTCCGAAAGCCCTAAAAACGTGCTAGCCCCACCACCCCCACCTCCACCCCAAGCGTGTCGGAGGCACTAAAACTCGTGATAGCAATCCTAACAAATGACGACGGGGCTAAAAAAGATTACTTAGACCAAAAAATCACTTAGTCCCTGAAGTGCGCGTCAGGAGTCCCAGATAAACACAACGGGAACCCCAAAAGAACACAACTGGAGGCCGAAAATGCACCAGACCCTCCCAAGGGTACCGATACCTGCAAAAAAGGGCACTGACGTAGAACATACGTTGCAGTTCTAAATAAACACACAGAGAGCTCTAGTAAAAAAAAGCACCACGAAGACCCTCAAAGCACACCAGGGACATGCCGCCACATAAGACCTTAAAATAGGCTGGGCCCTCAAAGAGCGGCAGGGTCCTAAACACGAACAAGAGGACCGGGCACTAAGTAAGCGCATCGGGGTCCTCGAAAATGCGCCGGTATTTTAAAAATACCGTCGGTGCACAAATAGGCACAAAACTCTATAAAAAAAAAGAGTCGGGTCTCAAAAGTGTGCTGGGCGCCCAACAAAAATTGGCTGGAGCACTGAAGCACATCCGTAGTCGAATAATAGCGCTTCCGGTCCAAAAAAAGAACACATGGTTATGGCCTCGGTTCGGTGGCCTGTCTTGTCTTTAACAGAGGCAAAGTGCCATCCGCTAGATATTTGTTACGTTAAAGAAAGGGTTACGTTAAACCGGCTTATGTGACATCCGGTGATATAAAACAAGCAAGAGAGGAAAGATTAGAGACGCCGGGAAACAAAGAACGTGGCGTAAAGGGCCGGTATATACATAACATACGGTTTGACATATAAACATGCATACATACATATTAAACAGTAGAACATTTGGATGGTGGACAGCTTCATAGCCTTCATAGCATCTGAAACGAAACGCAGGCCCATCGCCCAAGGCGAGCCGTGGGTGTCAGCACTGGCGGATCCAGGGGGGGGGGAATTCCGGCCATGCCCCCCCAAGCGCTTGAAAGGGGGCACATAGTGTCTTTTGCCCCCCCCCCAAACCAACAAAAGTGAACTGAATTAAAATGCAGTAACCTTTGCTGAGGTTAAAAAATAGCGTTCCGGGTGAAATAATCTCCAATTTTAAAGGTATTTTGTTATAATTGTTTGGTCAGCCTCCCCCTCCCCCTCCCCCAGATAGGGGGAGGGGGAGGCTGACGCCGTAAACCGAAAGATTCCCCCCACCCCCCAAACCGGTGGGCTAGATCCGCCAGTGGGTGTCAGGCTCGACCTTGAATGTGTAGATTTATGTTTAAGTTAGAGCATGGAAAAACCTGAGAAGAGGAAAACCAAGCCGCTTGGATAACACGTAGGCAAAACATCAAGCGCAATCCATAAGGAGAACCGTCCGTTTTCGCCAAATTGGATTGGTCCCTGCCTACCTAATACGAAATAACCTATATGTATGTGGCTTATGAGAGCGGAGAGGATGATAGCGTTTGGCTTTAAATGACTTGTTCTAATTTGGTGCCATGCAATAAGGTGAATAGTAGTTGAAGGAGCTCATAACTGAGAAGGATGCTCAGTGAAAGTGGAAGCGATGTTTGACAATGTACGAGAGGAGAGGGCGACGCTGCAAATCATATTTGGGGCAGGAAAGCAGAAAATGTTGGACAGAGTTACACATATTACACAATTGGCAAGGCGGAGCGCGGCGAAGAGGGCGAAAGAGGTAATCATGTGTGAGTTCAGTGTGTCCGACTCGGAGCCGGGAAAGAAGCACCGGCGAGTGTTGTTGGGAAGACGGCCATTTTGAGAGAAAGGGTTTAATGTGATGTTAGTGTGTGGTGTTGTGATTCCAGAATGTCTGGAGATGCTGAGTGTATAATATATTTGTGAGTGACAAAAGGTCACCGGGGGGGGCACCGGGAGGTGGGGGCGGGTGGGAGGACGATCGCTCGACGAGCGAGTTCATCCGCCCGCTCGTTGCCCGGTATCCCCATGTGGCCATGGACCCAGAGCAGTGTGAGTTGGAGGTGAGCGAGCGTGATGGGTGTGGTAGAGTTGACGGATAGCGTGGAGTGTGGGGTGTGCGGTGTTATGTATGGCTAACTCCATTAACCCCATTACCCCATTACGATAGAGCTATTTTAAAACTAAATATTCAATTTTAATCTGAAATCTTCCTCCACATCCCCAGACCTGGGGACTCCTGTGTCTCTAGGGTCTTCCGACAGCCTACAGACCACTGCACTCCCTCGGCTGTCCCGTGTCAACCGTGACCCACACACAGTCCCGTCACGATGTGTGGATGGTGACCGTGACCCCCACATAGTCACGTAACGACCAGTTGATGGTGACCGTGGCGACCACAAGGACAGTGGCCCCCACATAGTCACGAAACGACCAGTGGGTTGTGACCGTGACTCCACACTAAGTGTGACCTTGACCCCCACACTGAGTGTGACCTCCACAGCTCCGCATGACTGTGTTCCTCCCGTCAGGCGCACGACAGTCCCATGGTGTGGTCGCGCGGGTGGTGACCGGCGACCACGGCTGCTACGTCAAGTAATGACAGATAAACATGAACAACGTCAATATGATCCAGGTCCACAAGGTTCCTGGCGAAGGGTTGGAAGTTCCCGGAACTCCAAGTACCCTGCCGAGTAGTCGGTAAATAATGTCAGCCTATTGGTGTGGTCCAGCTAACCAGGAGGTGGTAGTGATGGATTACACGTCAGTCCTCCGTGCATGTCGAGGATCTAACCCAGCTTACCACACACATGTTAAATACTGTCTCTTTAGCAAATACTGTTCTTTTAGCTTCAATGCATGGCTGCCAAGTTCTGAGCACATGATACATGATGGTTTAGTAAATGGTAAATTCGCAATGCAACGCATGTACCGTACGTAGGCTTCGATTGTGAAACAATATAGGTTAAGAAATATAACGAATATGCCTCGTGAAGGAAATATGGAATTCAATACACTACCATCAGATTGGACACATCGAAATCCCATATATCTTTTCACACGAAATGCACTATTTTCGAGTGAAGAACAGAGCATGGAACATGGCACAGAGAATGGGGCACGGCACGGCGAAAAAATGTCATCTGGTAAGGGTTGCGGGCATCAACGATTGCAACCAAATTATTTGCGATGGGGAAAATCCGAAGGAACCGTGGGCATCACAAAACTTGGGGCTATCTGCGCATGCAACTTTCTCCCTGAAATGTCATCGGGCAGTGGTGTGGGGACAGTGTAAAGCGGAGCTGGTAAACATTTTACGACCAGGCCCCCGGGCGGCCGGGCCGATGGCCGGATGTGGCAAATCGTCGGTTGTGCCGGGCAGCCGACCAAAATATCACAATAACTTTAATTATGTCAGGTATATTGTCTTACAATTTTTAGCGTGAGCAAGTCCCAATGCATCAATTGCGTCCACCAAATTACATGCCATTCGGATCAGAAACAAGAAGTTAGCGGGTTGGTTTCTAGAACCCGCCACCAATACGAAGGAGGATTGGGACGTCACCAATGCGAGGGTTAAGACTAGATCCCATTGCATTTAAGAATTTAGCCACAAGAGTAGGTGCATTTGCCTACTATGCATCGATATTGACTAAGAAACGTCAGGCTCAAAATAAAACGCAAGCCAATATCCAACTCGGATTACGAGAAACATCTTGAATGAATTCATCGTCCTGCAGCATCTCGCGCGAATTGATCGACCTGCCATCTGTTAACAAGAGGTGAACCAGAGGTTTCTACGTCTTCCCGTTTGCCGCGCCGTCAAATGCCATAAGGTCGAACATGATTTTACGTAGCATATTTTCGCGGGAACGGTGTGGACATTGTGACCTGTGGACGTTATGAACTGTGGACATTATGCACTTGTGGGCATGGTGACCTGTGTACATTACGAGCTGTGGACATTACGAGCTGTGGAAGTTGTGAGCTGTGGATATTATAAGCTGTTGACAATATGAACTGTGGACATTATGAGCTGTGGACGTTATGAACTGCGAAAATAATGAACGTTTGGACATTATGAGCTCGAGCTCGTGGACATTATGAGCTGTGGACAATATGACCTGTGGACATTATGAACTCGTTGATATTTTGAACTCGTGGACATTATGAACTTGTGGACGTTATGAGCTTGTGGTACTTACGAGCTGTGGACACTGTGAGCTGTGGACATTGTGACCTGTGGACAGTGCGAGATGTGGACGTTATGAACATGTGGACATTGTGACCTGTGGACACTGAGCTGTGGACATTATGAATTTGTGGACACTGTGAGCTGTGGACACTGTGACCTGTGGACATTATGAATGCCCCCAATGTGAGATATCATAGGCAGTGCAGTGCCATTGTGGTCCATATCGACGAGTGTGAAAATCTACAAAAATTGGATGACGTAAGAGCTTTAGAGAAGAGTATCAAAAACGAACAAGAAAAGCATTAGAGGCAGCACATATATGCAGACGCGACACAATCAATTCAAGAGTCGGTTTTGTTACCTGGGCAGGACCTGCAGCGAGATTATCTATTGCGAAGAGCCGGACACGAATCAGCACTTCATTATTACGGCAGAAATGTGATTTGTTGCCTGCTTGATATTGTCTGCAGTTGTGCTCTATGTTTTGTACTGATGAAGACCTATTGAGGTCGAAACGTTTACATTAAAGTCATCTCCACATAATTTGTTTGTTTTCATCATCCATCCTCATTCATATATATATATATATATATATATATATATATATATATATATATATATATCTCTCTCTCTCTCTCTCTCTCTCTCTCTCTCTCTCTCTCCCTCCCTCTCCCTCCCTCTCTCTCTCTCTCTTCATGCATCTCTCTCACTGATTGTACATTCCATGTCAATGTTCACAACGCTACACGTAGCTCTACATACTGATATTCCTATTCAGGTGTCCACACAAACCGGGCGGAGGGCACCTGGTCCCTCCTGAAAACACGCCTGAAGGTCATGCGAGGGACCAGCCGGGATATGCTGGCGAGCCACATAGATGAATTCATGTGGCAGCGTCGGCACCGCGGCAACGTAAGTATAATGGTGTTAAATGTGAGCGCAGATGTCAATCAACGTTTAGCGATAGACGAGGAAGAAGAATAGAGTACGCAGATGTAATAGAATACAAAGAATACGCAAAACGTTTATAATCGTTAGGGATAAAACTGGAACGGAATACGTAACTTTGGGCTGTTGCAAACAGTTATGTTATACACTTTTCCGCATGGATAAAGATTTAAAAAAACAGACGAACTGCCAGTAATGAAAAAGAAGGAGTATGGATTATGGCTCCGGCAGTACTCCCTTTCGTTAATCGGCTGGTAAGGAGTTATGTGTGATAATTTTGGAAGGAACTGGGAAATATGTGAGCTGAAATGTTCCAAGTGATCGGGGATGCACAAAATATGCTTTTGGGATGACAAGTATGGAAGATGCGTACCAAAGGTGTATTCTTTACTTGTGATTAATTTTCAGTAAAGCCGCATAAAAATAGCATTAAAAAATTGACCATCCCAGTGGTATCGGCATTGCGTTCGTAACATGTTTTTTTCCCTCTATGCACATACGGCCTGATCTGTTGACATGACTATGACTGTTGGCAGGAGTTCCAGGCCCTAATCAGCGCCATCGCGGCCAAGTACCCGGTGTGGGTGGCCGCCATGCAATGCACGGCCTGATCTGTTGACATGAATATGACTCTTGGCAGGAGTTCCGGGCCCTGATCAGCGCCATCGCGGCCAAGTGCCCGGTGTAAGTGGCCGCCCTGCCAAAGCCCGACAACCAGCCCCGTCCAGGAGTTGGGTGGAAACGCCAATACTGCACCAGTCGTTGTTCATTAATACATCTTGTTGTTGATCAATACCGGACTTTCATTCCAGCTCTGAGGAAACGACCACTAGCGGATCCAGGGAGAGGCCATTCCGGCCATGGCCGCCCGAAGCGCTTAAAAGGGTGGGGGTCATAGTGTCTTTTGGCCCTCCCCGAAACCAACAGAAGTCAACTAAATTAAAATGCAGTAACCTTTGTCAAGGTAAAAAAAATAGCGTCTCGATGAAAGAATCTCCAATTTTAAAGGATTTAATAAAACAAATAATTGTTTGGAAGCCAGTATGGTAGCATAGTAGATTCTGACACACATCGAGGGTTCCATGCTGCTCAAGTTCTGCTTTAGCAAGAGTTGACAAAATCGGATCCGCCAGTGTGTACATGCAGTGAAAAAAAGTAACCATTTTGCATGGAAAATCACAGTTAATGAAAGTTTTAGGTTTTCATCCTTGGTGATGACTTTCATCTTTTCATAAACATATTACAAACACAGATGGTCATTGTTGTGATGGAAATAAAGTGCATGTTTGCAATGTTTTCATCCTTGTCATGTTGCAATGTTTTCAGCCTTAAAATGTTGCAAGGTGTGGACAGGGCAGGAATTATGGATCCAGCACCCAATTATATTGGCATGAGGACAAGTTTAAAAGAAACTATGAATTTACAAAAGAAGTAGCTAAAAGAAGTAGCTAAAGAAGCATGAAAGGTAATGAAACTATGAGCCACAGGGGCCAATGGCATAGGAACAGGGCAGTTCCCCCCACCCCCTCAGGCTTTGAAGCTGGTGGGCATTACCTGCCATCTTTTCATGGTCTGAGCACCCAGATCTCTCTCCCCCCACCCCCCAGTAGAAAACATTTCAGTCTCATAGCACATCCTGCCGCCTCACCCCCCCCACATAAAAAAATGTTCCTCATGGCCCTGACAGGGGCCATCTTGTTACACTTTGTGGACACTAAGAACTAGTTGTCCACAACATTTGTCGATTAGTTATCCATGAAATAATGAAAGGAAATTCTTTTCTCATTTTAATACCAGTCTATGCTATTTTTATAGACTGCTATGCATACTGACAATGCCAATTGTGCGTGATAGCTGGTTCCAATGTTAACTACCCTGCTGGTAAAGAAAGACTGTCTTGTCTCTATCCTGATATGGTTAACTTTGATTTTGAATTGATGGTCTCTAATAACCAATTGTATAATTTTTATTATCCTAGAGATGGATCTGTTGCTGACCATGAATAAATTTAAATACCTTGATGAGACCTTCCCCCTTATTTTTCTGTATCTAAGTGTACACACATTCATATCTTTTTTAATCTTGTCTTATATGGTAGGTTGCTCAAATTACTAATCCTCGTTTGCACTCTCTCTAAATATTACCAACTTTTTCCATAGCTATAGGGGATCAAGCTCCATTATTTAAAATGTGCCCTGAACTTTTGTTATTGCTTCTTTTGTATGTTGTCCATAATTTGTGGACACAATATGATGTACACAATTTTGTGTTCACAATAACATCTAAGTCCTTCTGTTGAGTCACAGCTAGTACTTGGCAACCCATCAAGTATGGATTCCTGATATGATGTCTACCTACATGCATTATTCGACACTTATCAAAGCTAAATTTAATTTGGCACTTTTTATACCTTTTCAATACTATTTACGAATATTGTGACCAATAGTGGTTCCAGTACTGACCATTGCAGTACTTCACTAAGAGCATCTTGTCATGAAATCTTCATGCCACCTAGCACCGGGGACGAGTGGTCTAGGGGTAAGATGCTCGTCTCACAATCGAAAGATTGTGGGTTCGAATCTCACCTGTCGCTACTCTTCGCCCGCGACCAATCGGCGTGAGAGATTGGCGACGCTATATGACTCGACGGTCGCCGTGTCGTAAAGCCAATAACCACAACCACCACCGCCACCTAGCACCACTCTCTACTGTCCATCTGAAAGCCATAGCTCAAACTGATTTTCATATCAGGATTAAATCAATATGATGTCTTATCACACTTGTCTGTAGCAAAATCCAAAAAGTTCAAGATATTTGTCAGCGAGATCAACCTTTTCTAAACACATGCCGGGTGTCTCGAATCAATATGTTCCCTTCCAGAAAACAACCATTATATCCGTAATAATTGGTTTAAGCAGCGTATATCCTAAGGATGTTGGTCCTGCATTTACATAACTTCATTCAAAATGGTGTGGTCCCCGAATTGTCCCGACTAGACGCTGCCTCAATCACGCCGTGATCTAGTAGAGATCGCGGCGCCTTGCCCGCGGTATTAACTGCAAAACAATTATCGCACCTCTACCACTGACCCACACGAATCTGTATCTGTTCTTTGACAGTAACGCCGCTGCTGCCTCAATCCTGTGTGCCGGGATCCTGCTATCCTGGTTTGGTCTGGCCGCATCGTCCGTCCATCACCTACATCAGACCTTCCTGCCATCCTTCTGAGGTTGGTTTTTTTTCACCTACATCCTGTCCTGTGTTCTTACGTCGTTGACTTGCTGCTTGGATCCGTGGGTATCAGGCATGGTGAAAATTAAATCTGATGAAGCTGTCGTATGCTATATATGTCTTAGAAATATCAGAAAAAGTAATGCTAAGCGACATGCGCAAAACGTGCACAGGGTGGGGGGAAAAACTTCAGGACTTTAGCAAGGCATGTGAGAGAGAGACAATGCGACGGAAGAGGCGGGATCGAGATGTCCGTCCAGACCCGATCGGATGTAGCACTGCTGTGGGGACGTCTGGAGACGATGCCACGCCAACTGCACCAGCAGCAACCACTGACTCTGCCTCCCTCGACTCTGACAGTGATGTAGACGATCCCAGCCCAGCTGCTGTCGAGCCGGAAATGAATGACGAGCCCACCAGTGACCCCATGGACGAGACGAGACCGACAAGGAGAGCGGTCATGGACACAGACGATGCGATTATAGCGATTATATTACTCAGACTTGAACGGTTATGGTTGTTGATGCAATAAAACTCATATTTTATGTTCCGAGTGTGTACTACATCATTAGCGTTGAAAGAACGTGGAACGATGGATAAAGACAAGAGAAGCTGTTGCTTCAGTTCAACGAATCCAAGTTGCGTTGGGGATATGCAAAATAATTATCTCCGTGAGATAGTACGATGTTGGTTTCGCTGTTGACTGGTATTCGTAGAAACTATCCACATTTCCAGTCACACTCGCGATCATATCGATTCGAAGTTCAGCCATGCACAATTAAAAGTTGTTATTGGCTTGGTTAGTGCTTCCGTTGATGGCGTCGGTGCTGACTGTTCAGATGCCTCATTTCACTTTTATATTAAATGTTGATGGTGTGCTGTATTATTTATTTACAAAGCCCAGCTGTTTGATCGAGTTGCGGCATGGCCTTCACCAGAGATGATGCTCCCTTGAGACCAAATGACTAAGGACATAAAAAAATCACAAAAATCAAAACAAAAACAGTGTCAGTATTAGTAACATTGCCGTAGTTACGCTCCAGTTACAGCCGAAAAGCAGACGTAGAAATATGCAGGCAGATGATTCGAAAGTGCTGTCAGACACCGACACTGAACTGGTGATACGGTCGTTCTGCGGACACTGGTTCAGCATTTGAGGACGTGACAGGTCACAGGTATGATGACAGTTATCTGGATTGCATAGGTCAGCACCGCCACCCAGGGATGTAGGCTTCGTGATCAGGTCTGCATGATGAGGACTGGTCAGCGAGGCAGTGGCCAAGGTGGATGGTACCTGTAACACAATACCAACCAATCAAATACACCCACATGCAGCTCATAGCATTTGGGTGAGGCCATCATGCACATTGTACATGCAGGTTTAAGTGGCAGGTGCTAGATGTGCGACATTTATCTTCTCCAAGGGACGGAACAGTCAATTACCTCGCATTTACCTTTGTACCTTTGCACGCATCACGGTCTGCCATCATACACATTGAGGAAAACCACAGCCATCAAGCACCCGGCATGCACAGCTGAAACAAACACGTCCAAGTATAACATGCAATGTAGGTCTTTGATAGGGCGGTGCACAGGTGTCCTTCCGCCATGTGTGGCCAGATTAATGTGAAGAAGTACCGAAGAATGGAATTGCCTGTTTCATTTCAAGCACCGCGCTACATTCATGAACTCAATAAAGAAAGGAAGAAGCAAAATGAGAAGCATGTGAAGGTACTGACCCCAAAAATGTGGTTCAGGAAGAGTGGACGCAACATACAATTTGTCCAAATTTGTATGATTATGTTTGCCACTCTGGCCATGTGTTTATTTTATTAGTATGATGGCGCAATCTGGGTTTTCATCATGATGCATCTATTCAGCGTTTTTCATCTTTCACTATCTCAGAGTGATTTTGTTTTTCATCCGCACAGGTATTGAAAAAGTAATTTTAAGACACTGTGTACATGTGCACGAACGTTGACGTGGTACAAGACGTTGAACGTGAACGTGAACGTTTTGGTAAACAAGAACAAAAATCCGGTAAAATAGAAGCGGTGGAGGTAGGCTGGGCCCCTACACAGGACATTATGTTACTGATTATTATTTTTATTTTTATTTAAGTTCAATTTTAATTATTATTTTTAAAATGGGCCCCTTTTGCAAATAGTGGTCGAAATCCGGTGCTTTAACCGAAAATATTGGGAGAATGGGCAATCCGTTCGACCCCTTCCCTGATGCAATTCCTAGGTACGCCACTGGGGAGGGGGAGGGGGCTGACGCCGAAAACCGAAAGTTGCCCCCCCCCCCCAACCGGTGGGCTAGATCCGCCAGTAGAAACGACACTTCACCACCAAGAAAATAGCAGGATGAAAAATATCCGCAACCAACAATCACAGTGGTATTTGCTTATACACATGCATAAATTAAATATATATATATACATACCTTCATACATAATCGTGCAACACATTTTCAGTTCCTCCTTGCCGTCGTACACTTTTTGGTATCTTTGGAATCTTTTGGTATCTCAATCTACCTACCGCCAGAATATGATCCCTGGATTTATTTGAAGAAGTCCTGATGATCTGGAGCCAATGCGATTGTTTCATGGTGGTTTCACGCTGTCCTAACGTATACATAATGTGACATAACCTTCCGTTTCACTTTCTGCCGACATGCACTTTTCGTGATTCCCATATGGGAATACCTTCGGAATAGGACCCCTGGATCTATTGGAA
Organism: Ashinkailepas kermadecensis; assembly: GCA_034440615.1. Classification (NCBI taxonomy): domain Eukaryota; kingdom Metazoa; phylum Arthropoda; class Thecostraca; family Neolepadidae; genus Ashinkailepas; species Ashinkailepas kermadecensis. The sequence goes on along the minus strand of JAOTOM010004107.1, from coordinate 36,465 downwards.
CACGTCCTGATGACTTGGACTAACTGCGATGGTTTCATGGTGGTTTCTCGCTGCCGTAACGTATGCATAATGTGATATAACCGTCCCTTTTACTTGCTGCCGTCATGCACTTATCGTAATCCACATGTGGAATTACCGCCAGAATATGATCCTTGGATATACTGGAAGAAGTCCTGATGATTTGGACCGACTGCGATGGTTTCATGATGGTTTCTTGCTGCCCTAGCATATACATAATGTGGTATAACCTTCTGTTTACTTTCTGCCGTCATGTACGTTTTGATATCCCCATGTGGGAATACCTTCAGAATATGATCACTGGATATATTGGAAGAAGTCCTGATGATTTGGACCCACTGCGATGGTTTCATGGTGGTTTCTCGCTGCCGTAACGTATACATAATGTGGTATAACCGTCTCTTTTACTTGCTGCCGTCATGCACTTATCGTAATCCCCATGTGGGAATACCTTCAGAATATGATCACTGGATATATTGGAAGATGTCCTGATGATCTGGACCCACTGAGATGGTTTCATGGTGGTTTCTCGCTGCCGTAACGTATACATAGTGTGGTATAACCGTCTCTTTTACTTGCTGCCGTCATGCACTTTTCGTGATCCCCATGTGGAAATACTGCCAGAATATGATCCTTGGATCTACTGGAAGATGTCCTGATGATCTGGATCCACTGCGATGGTTTCATGGTGGTTTCTCGCTGCGGTAACGTATGCATAATGTGATATAACCGTCTCTTTTACTTGCTGCCGTCATGCACTTTTTGTGATCCCCATGTGAAAATACCGCCAGGATATGATCCTTGGATATATTGGAAGAAGTCCTGATGATTTGGACCCACTGCGATGGTTTCATGATGGTTTCTTGCTGCCCTAGCATATACATAATGTGTTATAACCTGTTTTACTTTCTGCCGTGATGCACGTTTTGATATCCCAATGTGGAAATAATTCAGAATATGATCACTGGATATATTGGAGGAAGTCCTGATGATTTGGACTCGCTGCGATGGTTTCATGGTGGTTTCTCGCTGCCGTAACGTATACATAATGTCAAGGCGATATATACCAGGTGGCGTCGTCCCTACTGCGCAGCTTTCTGCGCAGGTCCTTAAATGACGTCATCAGGGGTACACCCTTAACATAGGCCCGACCGCTAACACGCTGACGAAGATATGCAACGTATGTACACTACGGGAGATAAATGAGGGGTTAAGAGGTGTAGGTGCAAAAATTAGAGCACTGTAGTTCTGGAAACGATCTCCAATACATTTTATATGCATATTATGCCTGAATGAGCCCTCAAAGGTTCAGTCAATATGATAGGATGTAGGACAGGTCAAATACGGCAGAGAATTAACATCCTCCCGCGGCGAGATGCAGTAAGGACGTATCTGAAGCGTGTGCGTCGCTATGATGGGACCAGGTGGGGAGGGGGAGGCAAGCCCCCGATCTTCATCAAATTTTGCATTGGGCTTATGGTGTTACATGGAAGAAGTAATTGACCGAAAACACCCTTGAATCCCCTCTATATGTGGCAGTGCGTCTGATTTATGGGAAAGGAAGGGGACAATTGTTTTTTTTCCACATCGATAGGACCATAGGGAACGCGTGAAAGCCAGATACTCCTTTTTATTGGGGAATCTGCGAGCCTCCGCGCCAGCTCAGCAGCAGGGGTGGAACTTCCAGAAAATGATTGGAAGGACGCAATGCATGGAGGTAACAAGAAGACATTCAGCCGAGAAGCCCCATTAGTGCCACATGACAGCTAAAATCTGAAATTATTGGGGTCAAGGGGGTGGGCTCACGCCAGTCTTAAAGGGGACTGAACCGCTCCCAAAGTATGTACAATTCCACTCTAGTTAGCAGGCTACATTCTGCGGACGGACTGGAAACATTGGGCACCAAAAGCGGTCAGACATGTATTGTTGGCATTTCCTAGCAATGCGTTCAAGATTAGATCTGGCTCATTCCAAAACACCCCTAAACGTCGGCGTAGTCGACCTAGTCGGCGTCTGTGCTGGTTCCGGTTCAGAGCATGAATGAATGATCGCAATCAATGTTCGTGGGGAAAGGGACTTTGCATATCGTTCCTTCCAATCAATGCTGATAGGCCACATTATAAATATCAGAAACAATGAAGTGGCATACGCCACACCTGCCACATAGCAGTACCAGAGCTGGGAGCAGTGCCAAGTGCCGCCAGGACGGGCCGGCATAGGGAGTGGCACCAGCCTATCCCTGGTCACAGCGGCAGGAGCAAAACACTCCGACAAGACAGAGACCTGGCGATACCACAGCAGTGCCAAGTGCCGCCAGGACGGGCCGGCACAAGGAGCGACGCCAACCCGCCAATGGTCACAGTCGCAACAGAAAAGCACGCTAACACGCTGAAAAACGGGAGGACCGGGCGACACGAAAGCAGTGAAAAGTGCCGCCAGGACGGGCAGCACAGGGGACGCCGCCAGTCCGCCCCTGGTCACGGCGGCAACAGCAAACAGGGAGAAAAAGGCATAACCGGGCGACACGACACGCCACAGCAGAGACGGTGACAGATGACCACAGTGTGAGGGTGGCATCCTATCGCTGGCTGGTGACATGCTGGCGCACCTGCCTAGCTGCTCGCCTCTGCGCTTTGCCGAGCAGAGTTCTAGCGCAACCAGCCAATGCGCACATGCAGCCCAACTCGAGTTAGCCTCCGTGCACACGGACATCTGGCCTCGGCTGCCGGCTACTGATGACGTCTTCTAGGCGCCTCACGATATCGTCCTCGCCGGCACAAGTTGTGCATATGATGGAGCAGAAATAAGAATTAAACTGGTCTACCACCGCCATCCAACATGTCTGTGGCACGCAGAGCCGGCCGCGACTGATGGTGATAAGCCAAGAGCTGGACATAGCGGTCAGGAGCACCTCGGGTGCTTCAGACGTCGGGCAGCCAAGCGCTGGATTGACACGCCTCATTTTGTAGGTGACGAAGCCGGCAACAAAGGCAAGACCGTCACATTCCAGTCCCAGTTTGCTGATGGTGGTCACGCTATATTCATAATGTGAATTGAAGTGGTGTCAAACTTGTTGAATTGGTTCTTCATTTAGCTACACAAGGATAAGATGCTCCAAATTGCATCAAGCACACCAGACATGCATGATTCAGCACTTCATACCATTAAGATCCGGTAGGCAGGTTAATTAATGGAATGGCACCAGGCTTCAGGAGAGGCAAGTGTTGCTTTTGTGGTATCAGCTTCCGCTGCATCAGGTAGTCACAATCATAATCATCGGAGGTAAAGTGGTTGGAACAAATTAACAAGTTTGTTGGATGAACTCCATCAGCTCTTGTTCACTTTGCCAACCAAATCTTACAGGTATTTCCATCTCTTGGAAACTTAAACATGCTGATTGACAATCTCTCTCCTTTCCAGATTTTTCTTCCCACATCTTGCATGTTGCTACAGCACAAACACTGTCCATTGCTATTCACCTGGAACCTGACATTCATACAGTTAGATATGTTAATTGAAAAAGTTAACCAACACATACCCTCATGTAGTTGTCTTCTTGAATGGTAGAACAGGTGAAGGTTCCACCAAAGCATTGAACTGAAAACCAATCCTGAACTGGGGATGGCCTGGCTAGCTGTTGTAAATTTTTGTCAGTGTCATGCATAAAACTGTTGATCATATTTCAATTTTGCAGTGAAAATTATATCACTGGACATATTTAAACACCTTTTACCTCCATGAAGCATACAAAATGGTTGGGTTTGGGTAAGTTAGTCTAGGTTAGGGTTTGTGGTAAGTTACAAAAAAGCTTCCTTTTTCTTGGGGGGGGATTTATGCCCCCAAAATAGTTTATTTTCCTTAAAAGCTGTTAAGGCTAGCTTAGGTTAGGTTTTTAACTTGAGCATTTTTAGAGCAAAAAAATGCTTGGGAATTTCCAATTTTTACAAAAACAATTCCCTTTTTTGCATGGACGGTTAGGCTAGGTTAGGGTAGGTCATGTTGCATTTTTCTTGATTTGGAACATTACTTTTTATGCTAGATTACCCAACTCCAAGCCCCTTTTTGGGTGATATGCTGCATCCCAACCGAAAAGCATGCATTTGCAGAAGAAATAAGTGATCACATCATGCTCAGTACATTCATAAGATTGATTAGAAAAAAGAAATTGCATGAAATCAGAAACTACCTTCAACTGCGAATTTACCGGATTAGCGGAATCAGCATATTAGGTATAAACTTAATACGGAACACACCTCAATTTCCATCACTAATTAACTACAGCAATAGGCTATAGCTAACAGTGCAACTACACTTAAGATAAACCACGACACAACACAATACAATAAAACTGCAACCAAAAACGCTGCGACAGCAAACACGACGTGTGATGCTATACATAATACCTACGAGATAGATATGTAAACAACTGCGCCATTTATGACTCAACTGCGTCATCTAGGAATTTGAGAAAAAGCGTGCCCCTAAAACGCTGCCTTTCGTAATGGTGGTCGTCTAATTCGCAGCCTAACTGAAACTGATAAAATAACAGTTAAACATGGTTCTAAAACCATACACGCGATATTAAAAGATTTAAAAAGTGAATTGAATTTAAAATATTTTTATTTTGATGTACATCAAACCAATAAAACGGCCCAAAAGGTGTACCCCAGATGACGTCATTTGTACCATTCGAGGCGACACGCAGGAAGGCATGGGGATGACAACGGCCTGCATAATGTGGTATAACCTTTTGTTTTACCTTCTGCCGTCATGCACGTTTTGATATCCCATGTGGAAATACCGCCAGAATATGTTCCCTGGATCATGGTATGGCATGGTTTCATGGCATGGCATGGTTTCATGGCATGGCATGGCATGGTTTCATGGCATGGCATGGTTTCATGGCATGGTTTCAAGGCATGGCATGGTTTCATGGCATGACTTCATAGCATGGCTCCAATGGAGATGGGCGAAAAAGCAATGAAGATGGGCGAAAAAGCCGTATATTGTGACTATTTGTGACGTCATCAAAACGTTGCATCCATATACAGTGGTATATTTGAACAGTGCGACATTTCCTGCCCATATGCGGCACATTCGGTTACATATCTAGTGTAAACAACGCTATGGCACAAAGTGAAAGAATCTGTTTTTTAGACCCTTCCAAAGAATACCCCTAGTTCCTCGCTGCTCTGCTCCTGCCCACCGAATTCCACGCATCGTTCAGAGACGAGGGGAGAATTAGTGAGACAAAACTTGGGCATTGCAGGTTAGTGGAAGGAGAATTGGAGATTGATTTGTAGATACTAGGTTCAGCTAAGTAAGTTAGGTTAGTTAAATTTGGGTAAGCTTACAGTTTCAGCTTTTTTTCGTCTGATAATTATGAACGTGATGTTATGTAATTATGTTATGCTATGTAATGTAATTATGAATGTGACTAGGTACCTAGTTTTACAGCAGCTTTTTAGTCCCAGGTCACCTGGGCTCAGGAACAAGATGGAGCGAGGAGATCTGGCATAATGATCAGAGTGGGAAACTTACTTTCCAGGTTGGGAGTTGGAGTGCATACCGATTTCTTCCGGAGTACATTTTCATGTAAATTATTTTTATGCATGGAATCTGTTTACCAGGAACTGACCGGAAAAACCTAAATCAGTACCTAACTACCTACATGATATGCATAAGTAATATCATTCTCATTTGTGGTCAAATCAAATGCCAAAACATACGAACAAAGAAGTGAACAATGGATGGCACCGCCCGGCAGTGACCCGTAATAATCAGCACTGTTTCGTTTCTTATAACTCACAGGAGAAATACGTTTTCCTTTTACTGTTGGTCTCAGTACAAGGCTAGCCATATGAAAAACAAACAAAAATACTTCACACTTCACCCTCAGCTCAGAGCACATACCTACCTATGCAGCCAATTTCCCACGTAATACGAACGCAACTCCGCTACCGCATACGCCACAGTTGGATGTGATCAAAGCAAAGGATCAGTCAAGGTCTTGTGTTTACTGTTAACTTGTGTGGACACTGTTAGGCCATGTTTTCAAAGTTGCTAATGGTTATGACGTCATATACAAAATACCTTGCATTGATTGGTTGACAGACAGATTTCAGAACAGAAAATGCTAACGCAGCCAATTCTGACCGGTGGCCTCCGGGACTCCGGAAGATGTCTCTTAAGACTGTCAAAGTTTCCCACTATAGGGTGGCAGGAACACAGGTATTCCGAGATGTGGCTCCAGAGCCAGAGAACAGTGTTCTCAGTGTGCATGCACATCATCTTGCAAGTTGCTGTTGGTGCATTGTTGTCGGCAATTCTGGTGGTTGAGATTGATGGAGTGTGTGAAGCTGTGGTCCGGCTGCTGACTGCTACAAAAAGTGATTAGTTTGAGTGGTGACCGTAAGTGGAATAACCAGCGTTTTTTTGGGGTGTTGTTCTGTTTGTTTTTATTGATATCTTTGTTCCCACATTTGTGTCAGAGTACATGTGAAGCCCATCCTATCCAGTATGAACCCAGAGTGCAAAATGTTATCAGAGATAGAATCTCTTAAGAAGTGCCTTAATTCCCACCCTGATAATGATCCACATCAATTAGAAGTGATCACTGATTGTAATTCCCATAACAGTTTCATTAACTAAAGAGTGTTTCCTTTCAACACTGCTGAAATAGGGAAGTAGAATTTAACTTGCTATCATCAACAAATAACAATATGCTTTCTTATTTTTGTTGAGATTGCACTGAGCTCTACTGTATCTGGCAGCCAACATATGACTGCTGGAGGACAAATTGGCACCATGGTTAAATTAGAGAAGGCTACAGTAATATGCAAATTTTCTGAGCAACAGTAGATAAAATGACAACAAAAGTATACTTCAGTTGATACCAACCAAGTTTATACATCCATACCTGATACTCTTGACATCAGAGTGGGAAACCTATCTTCTGGGTTGGGAGTCTGAGCATGGATGATGTACACCTGGATTGAAAACTCTGTGTTGGCACCTTTCATCTGTACATATCAGTGCACGAACCTGCCACCTAGTGGAGGGTAAGCAAAAACAGAAATGCAGCCAGTTTTAGGCCATACGCCTATGGGAGTTCGTGGGTACGCATTTTGTATTGGCATTTTTTTCCAATCGATTCATCCACCCCAGGAGGATTGCATCTGCCTTTCATGACACAGAATTGATCAAGGAACCTTACCATCCATTCCTTATTTATTTATTATGCTCCGTTCAGAAGTTGTTGTGATGCAAAGTGAAGGCATCTGTGAGAGGGAGCCCAAAGTGTCAGCCCGTCAGCCCACTGATGTTGATTTCTTAAAATGATTGGAGGGGCAAAGTACATGAGGGAAATAAGCAGACCAAATTGCATAGAGGGGGGGGTACATTCTATAGGCTCCCATATTAGAAGTTGAAATTATTGCTGGTGGGGGAAGCAAGCATTGAGGGGGGTAGTCTCACCCTCAAAGATAATAATGGGCAGTTCTGCTTTTGCCCCCACCCTCATTGCTCTCTAGATATTTGGTGGATATTTTCCAGGGGAGTGGTTTACACAACTGAATAGGAGAGTACAGACTTCAGCATATCCACCAATCCACAGAGGATTGAGTGCAAGTTCCATGGAGGGTACAATCCCCCTCCCCTACACCATACCCCTGACATATTTATCATTTTGCCAAGGAGGTGTCATTTCTCCAGAGGGGTGGCTCTCATGGTCCAGAACATTTGGACGGTATACACTCCGATCTACTAGAGGGGCACCATTTATTTTTGTCTGAGGAGTGCCTTTTGGCAGAAATTAATGGGGTGCATTTGGACTCCCAGAGGACTGCCATTACCAGGCTGAGGAGCATGTTGTGCTGAGAAATTCGAGGGAGGGATACACTGGAACCTCCAAGAGAAATGTCCTACGGGTCATAAGGGGTGCCACTTTCGAGCTTTCTCCCCCTTGGATCAGCCCTTGCAACATACCCTAGCTGGCAACGCCACTACCTTTCACCAATGTTCTACCACTTGCCAGTCATTTGACTCAGGGGTGTTGTTTTATATATCTGAGGTAGAACTGCCACCTGAAATGTTTGCTTAACCCACCCCCACAATTATTTAAACTTCTAACATGGGAGCCAATGGAATGTGCCCCCCAATTCATTTTGGTTTGCCCATTGCCTTCATGCACTTTGCCCTGTCCAATCATATCAAGATAAAGATAGGGAGATAAGAGATAAAGATTCAAGATAAAGATCATCAAGATATCAACATCGGTGGGCCGACCCTTGGGGCGAGGCGGGCTCCCTCTCGCAGATGTCCTCACTTGGCACCACAACAACTTCTGAATGGAGTGTAATAAATAAATAAGGAAAGAACGGGAATGTTTCTTCATCAATTCTGTATCATGAAAGGCTGATGCAATCCTCCTGGAATAGCTGAATCAATTGAAAAAAGGCCAATATGAAATGGGTACCCTGAACTCCCATAGGCGCACAGCCTAAAACTGCCGCGTTTCCGTGTTTTTACTTACCCTCTGCTAGGCGGGCTGATACGCAAACAGCTGTTGGTTTCCAATCCAGGCATGCATGATCCATGGTCAGAGTAATGTAATGTATTTCGGATCCTCCCAAGCAGGTTTTTTTCAGTTTGTTACAGAAGTGCACTAATGTGCAGCACAAACCATCATCACGAGCATACACAATAACAACGAGTGGCATCACAGTGCTGATGTAAGCGATGTTCCGGAGACCGGAAATTAGAGCCCGGACATGCTCAGCATGGCCGAAGGTCTCCGTCTGAAAACATTGTAGCCACCTGAGTTCCTCACATCTGGAGGCAGATTGTTCACGTTCGGCAAGCTCTCGGTATGAAGGAGCGGCGCGCAAATTCTGTACGGCATCGTGGTACCTGGAGCTCACCGTTAGCCGTGGACCTGGTGCTCCGTTGCGACACAGTTGAGCGACAGTTTAGTTGACCGCGAATGAGCATCTTCCTCGGATATGAAGTCCTCGAATTTGAGCCATGCTAGTTCTATCAACGTTGGCGACACATGATCCCGGTAGTGCAAGCCGGCGACAATCCTTGCACCAAAGTTGATGCATTTTTGAATGCGTAGTTTCTGGGCTCTGCTACAGCTTCCCCCAGACAGACACACAGTATCTTATGTGGGGGAATACGAGGGCCTCAATTAGCACCCGTCTCATAATGTGAGAAAACTTATGACGCAGTCTAGCGAGTCCAATGAGTATGCAGTTACACAGTCGCACAACAGTAGATACATGCACATCCAAGGACAGGTGGGAGTCAATTTTCACACCAAGTAATTTCACAGACTTCGTGGGTACTATTTCCAACTGGCCTAGACGAACAGATAATTCTACAGGCGTATGCTGTCTAGAAGAATGGAGAACAACCATCTCGGTTTTGGAGAGATTTACTTTTAGTCAATTCTGGATGTAGCAGTTAAAGGTGACTGACAGTGATTTATTCAATCGTTGGCTAATAGCTGTGATTTCGTTTCGCTTCCCGGAGTCGATGAACTGGACATCATCGGTCTACATAACAATCTTGCCATGTGGGATATGTTGTGGGATGTCATTGGAGAATATTAGGAACATAACCGGGCCCAAGATCGAGCCCTGCACCGCACCATGTGTTACCGACAGAGGTGTAGAATCCTTCACCGTTTGCGAGCGGCCCTCAAGCCACGCTCGGAACCATTCGGAGTTGACGCCGTACCATCCGAGCTTGTTCATGAGGCGACTATGCTCCACGCTGTCGAACGCCTTTGAGGTGTCAGCTGCAACCAGTGGAGTGATCTCGCCTTGGTCGATTTTGAGGGTAGCGTGGATGACCGTGTCTAGCAGAGCCATCTCGGTAGACAGGCCGGGCCGGAAGCCGTACTGTTCTGGGCACAGTGGATGATGACTAGTCAGATAGTGTATCAGTTGTGGACACACGACACGCTCGCAGAGTTTTTCACCACTGGCAATATCGATATTGGCCTGTAGTTGTGTGGGTCGTTTGTGTTACCACTTTTGCGCAGGGGTGTTACCATCGCCGTTTTCCATGACGGTGGCAGTTCACAGCTTGTGATGCATGAGTTGATAATGTTTAACAGGTGCTGACCCACCATGCTAAACGCCATCTTAAGCATCTGGATGGTGATGCCATCAGCTCCGGAAGCTCGTGAGCCACCCATGCGCTGCAACGCGTTTGACAGCTCTGGCATCGTCACAGGATACGGTGTGAATGCGCCGCTACAGACACGTGGGGGTCTTGGCCAGAGGGGCTCTCCGGGCGGCGCCATCGCCAGATCAGCAGCTACCGCGGCACCGACGCCGGTGAAATGCCGGTTGAACCGTTCATGCCAATCAGGCGTTTGAATGGTTGTGCCAGGCTCTTCTATCGTTGACTTGCTGGAGGCGATAATGCACTTGCGAATGTTCTTCCACGGTGTGCGGGTACCAGCAGTATGAAAGTATTCTGCACATTCGTGAAGTTGAGCCGTTCGGAGTGCGCTCTTGTGCTCACGGTATTTCCGCTGGGCTTCTTCGCTTCGTGCTGCATCTCTGTGCTCGCGCGCCTGTTTCAGTGCTGCCCTTGCTGTATGGACGTCATCATGCTGCAACCAAGGCGGCGACCGGTTCTTCAGCTTGATTTCACGAAGTGGCATGTGATGTTCGATTATTGGCTGCCATGCAGCCAGCCATGCGTCCCACTTGTCCGAAGGGGACGAGTGGTCGAGGGGTAAGATGCTCGTCTCGCAGATCGAAAGATTGTGGGTTCGAATCTCACCTGTCGCTACTCTTCGCCCGCGACCAATCGGCGTGAGAGATTGGCGACGCTATATGACTCAACGGTCGACGTGTCGTAAAACCAATAACCAATCCCACTTGTCCGAGGTGGTGGTCGCATGGCTCGGACTCTTGATCGCAAGATTGTGGGTTCAAATCTCACGGCCGACGGCATTTACCGAGTCCACCCGCGACCAATCGGAGTGAGAGGTTGGCGACGCTACATGACCTAGCGGTTGAATGTGTCTTAAAAGAACCCAAGGATGTTGATGTTAACTGGTTATCAATGTTAGTTCATGTCAAATATATGGGTTTTGAATAAAAAAGTTATGAAAATGGCAAACCACCACCCAACAGTCATTATCGCTCAATCTGTCCCCATGTAGCAGGATATGAAGCTTGGTTAGTGGCTGGAATTCTGGAAAATTCTGGCAGAGATGTTGTGAAATGTTGCTGAATAGTTTATTTTGGGGGCCAATGTGATTTGGACAATTTATAATTAGGTGCCGGATATTTTCGTTTTGGCAACTGCAAGAACATTCAGGAGATGCACGTTTTTTTTACTTGAAATAGATGGGAGTTTAGAAGAGACATATCAATCCTAAGTCGGGAATGGCGGGAGTTTCCTTTCTTTGATCAAAATGAATAGAATTTTGGTGGACTGGGCACACTGGGCACATCTGCTAATAGATAGATTGCACACAAGATTTGTAATGTTCTACAATCCACTGATGCACATCTGTGAGCAAATTGTATTGAATGTCCATGTGTGTCTGCCAATGGTGCCAGCACAAACATGTCGGGGATCTTAATGGCAGAATGACCATTAACAAAATCTTCCAACATTTGATAATGTCTGCTAGAATCAGTCTACCTTTCACAGAGCACAAATCTGGTTGTCATAATCTGGCATCATAATCCACACCTTCCATCCCCTCTATGTTCTGTGTCCACCTTCTCTGTACTGATTCTAGTCACCTTAAATCACCTATGTATCCTGCATTCCAAATACACTAGGAAAACTCCAAAAGAGGCCTGGCATGAGTAATACACAGGGTTTTCATAAATACAGGAGAATGACATATAGTAGAACTTGGTAAGTTCCTGGCCAGACTTCCAGCGTTATGCACTATGCCAGCAATGTGCTGATGGGAATGCAAGTTTATATCTACTGTGATGCCTAAGTCAGTATGCATCGCCACAAAGCTTACCTGAATTCCATCCAGGTAATAATGTGCATAATGGCCAAGTATTTTTCCAGTCATACAAGCCATGGTGTGCTTTAAGAACTGCACATTTGTTGTTCCAGCCAGCCAGCCAGCTTCAGTTTTATGTATATCTTTAGGTCATCTGCAAAAACCTTAAACTGGGAGTGTATACCATGAGGTACCTAATTCATGTAAGTAAAGAATAACACAGGACCTTATATGGAGCCCTGGGGTACTACACTGATAATTTTTGTTTGGTTTGCTGGAAGAGCCAGAGAGATGCACTTTCATTTCTCTCCCAAATAAAAAATTTTGGATCCAGATGAGTATTATCTCTGAAATTTCCATAACTCTCAGTATTGCTAGTAGCAGAACATGATTAACAACATCAAATGGTCGTCAAAATATTCTGTCAGCTTCTCAACAATTAGGCACTCCGGAATTTTACATGGGACATGAGTAAGACTCACTAGGTGACAATTTAGTGTATTGTGCCTTAAACCCTTTTAATAATTGGAATAACTTGTTAACTCTTCCAAAAGTGAGGAAGACTTCCAGTAGAAAGAGATGATTTAAAAATCATGAAAGATGATTCTACGAGCTCCTCACAACAAGATGCAAGCAATTGAGGGTAGACCCCATTGGAACCCATGCTGGAGGACCCATTAACCTTACTCAAAATTATGAGCACATCAGCTCCTGTAATCCCAATGCTTTGCATTACTGTTTCAATAGTTTGGTGTGGGGCTGGGTTTATTTGTCTGTACATTAAGACATAAAGACATAAAAGATCAGTGCAACTATGAGCCACAAGGGCCCTTCTTGGTTGCACTTTGGACACTGAACCAGTTGCCCACCAAATATGTCGATCAACCCTCCCTGGAATACAGAAAAACAAGCCCCCTATTCTTATAATGATTGTCTATGCCGTTTTTAAAGATGTTCAGTGTGTTGCTACTGACAATGGTTCCTGGCAGCTGTTTCCAGTGTTCTACTATCCTGTTGGTGAAGAAAGACTGTCTTAACCTTGTCCTGCTGTGATTAACTTTAATTTTGAATTGATGACCTATAATTGCATCATTTCTGTTAAATTCAAACATTTCCCTGAGATATCCCTGTTCCTGACCATGAACAAATTTAAAAACCTCGATGAGATCTCCTCTCAGCCTTCTATATCGAAGTGAAAACATATTCAATTTCTTCAATCTTTCCTCATATGCCAGGTTGCATATGGGGCATTCCACGTCAAATCGCACAAGAATTGGCTATTTTGAACCCGACCCCCTCCGATTTTGATGAAAATTGACACACCTGTAGTGCCAAGTGAACGAACCTCACACGCCAACTTTCAGCCCTGGGTGACCTCTGGGGTCAGATTTAGAGGTCATCCTAGGTCGCCTATTTTTACCGACTTGACAACAATCAAATGCATATATCTTAGATGTTAATTAACTTAGCGGAACGACATTGGTGTTAAAGTGCGCAGAAACCCTTGGCCATTCAGAAATATGGCAAAAGTTGCACGTGACATCTCCGTGACCCTTGACCTAACGAGGTCAAAGTATAAAAATTCATTTTTATATATGTTTGCCTGCCCCTAATTCGACTAAACGTGGCTGAATTAATGGTCGTGATATTATCTAAGAACGTGCAAAAAAGAAAGGCGGAGACTCTAAAACGTTTTGAGATATCGGCCATTGAGTAGGTATTGTCATAGGACCAAATCGAAGCATGCCCCGAGGCTATTTACCATATCATCGATGATAACTCTGGTTTCCTTGGTCCGATTATCGTCAAATTTGGTGGGCAAATCATCGGTGGCAAGCTGAACTATTTTTCCAGATTTTCAAGTTGACCTGACCTCACATGACCTGGCAGTGACCTCTCCATTACAAGCCAACAGGGAAACAAAAATATTTTCCTGAACAAAAAACGCTGAATTTGGCTCGTACAGGCTATATTACCTAGTTTTAGGTTAGGCTACTCCAAACGAGCCAAGTTTGATTTTGAACAAGTGTCCTCTGCAAGGTCACGTGAGGTCACTATGAGGTCATGTCACACTTTCGTCAATAACTTTATATAGAATCAAGATAGAGAAATAATTTTAATGCCACCGAGATCCTCTGGTTAATCATGATGTATAATATGATCTAGCTAGGTCATCACTTGACCTCGGTTTAGGGTGACCTGGAGGTCAACTGGGGTCAGGATCAAATGTTCAGCTAGCTAAGTCATGTGATACATCAATCAACGCGGCCTGACGAGGAAAATACGATTGTAACAAAATTATATTTCTATCTTTATTTTGGCAAAAGTTATTCGCAAAAAAATATGTTTCCTCGGTTTTTATAGCCTGAATATATTGTTTCAGCTCGCGTGCGTTTCGTACTAACATTTTATCGAGAGGGCCAGTAGATTTTTCTGAGATGCAAATAGCCGCGACCATAAAACAAGTTGAACAGCAGTACAGTATATTCACGAAGAACTACCAACCTTTTTCGCCACACGTACCTCACGGCCCGTCTCGCTGCCGGAAAACCATCTCACAACCACCATACCATTACGTGGAGACGGAGTAACACGATGGACATTCCTTGTTCCCGGTATTGTGCGAGCAGCTGCGAATCTGTCATTCAACGCTTTGGTTTCTTTGACCCACTCGGTTTTGGGAAAATACTCCACGCACGTGCCGGTGGCATGGTTTTTTACAAACTGATAAAACTGGTCCGGGGTCTCAATCAGAGTTCCTTGCAGACTTGCCTTTTTAGCTAACCTTTTCAACGTCCCACCAATGCCATCACACGGTCCCTTTCCGTGAGCGGTTGCGAAGAAATGCCACTCGGCGTCTATTCCAAAGTCGACGGAATGCTCTGCCAAATTTAGGAAATTCTTACAATTTTTGTATTGCGAGGCAGCCCCATCTGAAAAATAAAATATCTTCTTGGGGCGCTGGCCTAATTCTGCTTCCAGGCGCTCAATGAGCTTTCCTTGAAACAGGTGGACAGCCACAGTATCATGCGTCAGGCAGTCGGAAATGGCAGAGTAAGAAAAATGTTTGAGGTCCCCTGCGTTGTTTCGCCAATAAGCCACAAACGGATGGATTGTCACCTGCAGTTTGTTCCAGTGATGGGACTGTACCTCATCCTGTGTAACCATAGCGTAGTTTTCGGAAAAATCTCCAATAACAATTACCTCTGCAGGAGCTAGTGTTTCCTTTAGGCCTTTCAGATAATTGCCTTGGGCACGGGCGACAAAATCATGCTTTACAAGTATTTCCAGCTGCTCGCAAAATGATCGCACAAAATCTTCAGAAGTTTGCGTAACCACCTCTAAGGTGGACCTATCAGTATTAGTCCACTTTCGGTACTCAATGTTATCGATTTCTCGGTTATCATACTCAGCCAAAATTTGTTCGCCGAATTCCGACACTTTTGGGCATTCTTCACATTTACGCTCCTTACAAAGCAACGATGGCGGGTTACACTGAACCTGAGCCAAACAATGATGATAGGATGCCAGCTGAACCCCATTCACAGTGATGTCGCTTACCTTGCCACCAGCCATCATTAACTTCACGTTCTCATGATGCACGCATACGCACACACAATGGGTACCGCTCGCACCTGCCAGTACACATTCCCCCGGACGTAGCTCCGCAAATTTGGAAAAACCTATTTTTTGTTGCGGGTACAGATCCTTAAAACACCGATAGGCCTCTTTTAGGTTGCAGAGGATAAGGCGTTTCTGTACTCGCTCCCTTTTGCCTGTAATTTTGCTCCGGACAGAAACGAAGTCTTTAGTTCCAGGCATTGCACGACTCACGTCTTCGCTTCTGTAGAAGTCCCTCACTAGTTCTGCAGTCTCACTTTTAAGCACTTTTCCAGGCCTCGGATTCGGAACCGAGAGGCACCCTGACGCTTCTTGCAAGCGTTTGGCGCACCTTGCTTGATGGTGCGACGCACCAAACTCTTCCATCAGCTTGCGAATTGTCCATGAACTTGGCGCTACCGTCAATATTTGTATTTTTTCACTTAATTTATCAGTGGTTCTGAATTTCTGTCGCAGCTGCTCCATCATTTCTTCAAAACTTTTTGCTTTCTGTTTTTCGTCTTCGTCAGTGCAAGGGACGGACTCTGTATCGATACTTGAAACTCGTTTCTGGAAAGCCGCTGTGATTTTGGACATCTTCGTCCGTCTGTACTTCTTTGAAGTTCGTAGCCGTTTCCGCTTGATTGGGGTCTCACCAAGTGCCTGTGCGGACTGGTCTATGGCATCTACTGTTTGGTCTACATCTGTAGAATCGGTATTTGAAGGTGCTGCCTCTGCTTGGAGAGATCCGTTACTGTCATCGGCCGTCTGAAGCACTGATGTTCCCGGTTCCGCTGGTGGCTGCTGCGGCTCCCGCTGTTCGACTGGATCTGACGGTCTTCTCTTCGAAAGCGCCAGTCGGCAGGAAGTGCATAAGTATTTGCTCCGATCTAAGTCGAGATCCGGGTTTTGTTCGATCCATTTTGTAATCACCGGTCTACAGCCATGTTTTACAGTTTTACCCCTGTGTCGAAGTAAGGGATCACAGCACTTCGTCCACCTTTCACTTCGCCGCTCGTATCCAGACGCCTTGCCCATTTCGACCTCCGACTTCCAGGGAATCACAACAAACACTGAGCATGGCCGACTTTGCCACAGACCACCACCCACACCTCCATTGTGTCGTTATCTTTCTAAAGGCTTATCTACTGTTGTCAATACACGCACCTCCACCTCCCCTCTCACGAGCGGCGCGTGTAATCTCTCCCTCGCCGCCCGTTCCTTATCACGCCGCGAACGCATGACGCCCCCCCCCCCGCAACCGACGTTAGGGTGCAGCATTTTCATTTCTTGGTCACCGGTCCAGTGTCGGCCTCACCTGCAAAAGTGCCACAAATAGTTAGTTGAAAATTACTGGCGTGAATATTCACGTAAGTTGCAATATTGCATGTATTTAGGCAATACAAACTTCCCAAGGTCATGTTAGTTCATGTGAGGTCATGTCAACCTGAAAATCTGGAAAATAGTTCAGTTTGCCACCAATGACTTGCGCACCAAATTTGACGATAATCGGACGAAGGTAACCAGAGTTATCATCGATGATATGGTAAATAGCCTCGGGGCATGCATCCATTTGGTCCTATGACAATACTCAAAGGCCGATATCTCAAAAAGTTTTCAAGTCTCCGCCTTTCTTTTTTGCAGGTTCTTAGATAATATCACGACCATTAATATAGCACAGTTTCGTCGAATTAGGGGCAGGCAAACATATATAAAAATATATTTGTATACTTTGACCTGGTTAGGTCAAAGGTCACGGGGAGGTCACGTACAACTTTTGCCATATTTCTGAATGGCCCAGGGCTTCTGCGCACTTTGACACCAATTTCATTCCGCTAAGTTAAATAACACCTGATATATTTGCAATTTATTGATGTCAAGTCGGTAAAAAATCGTGACCTAGGATGACCTCTAGATCTGACCCCAGAGGTCACTCTGGGCTAAAAGTTGGCGTGTGGGGTTCTTTCACTTGGTACTACAGGTGTACCAATTTTCATCAAAATCGGAGGGGGTCGGGGAATTTCTTGTGCGATTTGACGTGGAATGACCCATATACCATCAACCATTTTTGTTGCCCTCTTTTGTACTCTCTCTAAAAGCCAACAATCTTTCTCATAACTAGGGGACCAAGCTTGGACACAGTATTCCAAATGTGGCCTGACATATGCACAGTAAAGCTTCCTGATGACCTCCTCACTTTTGTATGACACGTTCCTCTGTGTTGCCCCAAGCATTCTTAGTGCCTTCTTCCTGGCTTCTTTGGTCTGTTCTGATGCCCCCAATTTTGTGTTCAAAATAACACCTAAGTCCTTCTCCTGTTGAGTCACAGATAGTACTTGGCCACCCATCAAGTATGGAGCCTTCATATGCTGCCTACCTACATGCATGACTTTTCACTTATCAAAATTAAACTTCATTTGCCATTTTTCGGACCACTTCACTAGCTCGTCTAAGTCTTTCTGCAGCAAAACCTGCTCATTGTGCCCTGTTATTGCCCTATAGATCTTCAAATCATCCGCAAATTTCAAAACCTTACTGCTTAGGCCACATGCAATGCTATTCACATATATAATGAACAATAGTGGCCCCAGTATCGACCCCTGGGGGACTCCACTAAGAACATTTTGCCATGATGACTTCGTACCATTTAGCATCACTCTCTGCTGTCTATCTGAAAGCCACAACTCTATCCATTTTAGGATGCTACCTGCAATACCATGGACCTGAAGCTGCATCATTAACCTTTTATGGGGTACCTTGTCAAAGGCCTTACTAAAGTCAAGATATGCTACATGAACCTGATTTCCCTGATCAAATTGTTCTGTAGCAAAATTCAAAAAGTCCAAGAGATTTGTGAGACACGATCGCCCTTTTCTAAACCCATGTTGAGTATCTTGCATCAATCTGTTTCCTTCCAGAAAACTAACTATTCTATCCTTGATAATTGATTCGAGTACCTTGCAGACTAGGGATGTGAGGCTTACTGGCCTATAGTGTTCAACTTTCCGTCTTTCTCCTATCTTGAAAATAGGAACTACATTTGCCCTTTTCCAATCTGTTGTAATTTCATTTTGTGAAAGTGATCTACAAAATATTATACTAAGTGGAATTGCCAGTTCCTTTTCAGCTTCCCGCAATACCCTAGCATAAATTCCATCAGGTCCTGCTGCCTTGTTTGGCTTTATTTTTCTGATATAATTGAAAACAACATCACTATCAATGAAATCAACATCGTGTATCTGATCACCTGTCACTGAACTGTGGTTCACGGTTGGCAGATTAGTCACATCCTGCACTGTAAACACTGATTTAAACTGCTTGCTCAGCTCCTCAACCATCTCACCATCCTCACTCAATATAGTCCCATTTACTTCCATTGGACCAATTTTGCTTGAAACTTTACTTAGCTTGTAGAAACTAAAGAACTTTTTACTGTCCCCATTACAGTTCCTAGCCAAATCCAATTCTTTTGCTTGCTTTGCTGCTCTGGTTTTCTGCTTCACAGCATCTCTAGCTTTTTGATACGACCTTAGATTTACGATATATTTGAAGCTTCCTTAAATACTCTAAATGCATCTTTCTTAGCCTTCATTGCTTTCCTCAAATCTCGTGTAAGCCATGCTGGCTTTCCTACCCTTCTTTTGCGACTTTGCTTTTGGGGGACATGTCTAATCTGAATTTCCCTCAAGTAAGATTTGAACTTTTCCCACATTTCACAGGCATTTAAATCAAAGAATTCGTCTTCCCATTTCATGGCACTTAAAGCCTCTCTCATGCAGTCAAAGTCTGCCCTGTTAAAATTTGGAATCTTTGCCAAATTATCCTTGATTGTCCCTGCTATTTGTGCCTTGAATCTCACTATGTTATGGTCACTTCTTCCCAGAGTTTCTCCTACACAGGGGCGTTGATTTGTATCCTTTTGCGGGGGCCATGGCCCCCCAATGCTGATCTTGCCCCCCAATGTTGATTTGGGCCCCCCAATAACCCATGCTATTTTTATGCTGATAAAAAGCTAAAGCAAAAAAAAGAAGAAAAACACTGTGCTAGGTACATAGAAAATTTAGTTGATGTTAACCAGCACATTTTGTACTGAAAAAGAGCAGATTTGGACAAGATAGTGGAGTGAGCAGGGGCGTCGATTTGTATTCTTTTGTGGTGGCCGTGGCCCCACCAATGTTGATCTTGCCCCCCCAATGTTGATTTGGCCCCCCCAATAACCTATGCTATTTTATGCTGATAAGAAAGCTAAAGGGAAAAAATGAAAAACACCATGCTAGGTAAGTAGAAACATTGATGTTAACCAGCACATTTTGTACTGAAAAGAAACAGATTTGGATTAGATAGTGGACTGACCCTCCACTTTTTGCTGAAAATGTAAAATTGTGTGCAAAAACAAACAAAATAACTGAAATTCCCTCCACTGTGGAAGTACAGCTTACATCATAAAATGTCGAGATTAGCGATGCTGATGCATTTTAAACCAGATTTTCTGAAAGAAAATTTGCTAAGCAACTAAACACCAATTGCATGGTCATACTGATGTTTGTACACACCAGCAGGGGTGTCGATTTGTATCCTTTGTGGGGGCCATGGCCCCACCAATGTTGATCTTGGCCCCCCAATGTTGATTTGGGCCCTGCCCTCAATAACCTATGCTATTTTTATGCTGATAAAAAAGTGAAAGGAAAAAAAGAAGAAAAAAACACTGCTAGGTACATAGAAAATGTAGTTGATGTTAACCAGCACATTTTGTACTGAAAGGAAACAGATTTGGATTACATAGTGGGCTGACTCTCCACCTTTTGCTATGAAATTCAAAATTGAGTGCAAAAAAATAGCTGGATTTCCTCCCCTGTGGAAGGACAACTTACATCATAAAATGTTAAGAATAGCTGATGCTAATGCATTTTAAACCAGATTGTTCAACAAAAAAAATGTTCAGCCACAAAACAACAATTGCATTGTCATACTGACGTTTGTATACACCACCAATGGCAAAATCACATGCATATGGAGCTTGAATAAGGTTCATTCCATTCTCACTTTCCAGTCATTGTCAAACTTGCATACCAGTGAGTGAACCAGTGAACAACAATCACAGTTATCATTGAGATTGTGGATGTGGACAAACTAGAATTATCTTCAACAGCCCACCCATCACACCATCAGCTTGATATTTACCTGGTGCCTACCTAGGTACCTACATGCCCAGTGACAATGTGGATATTCTTTTACTTTCTGCCATAGCGTTGTTTACACTAGATATGTAACCGAATGTGCCGCATATCGGCAGGAAATCTCGCACTGTTCAAATATACCACTGGATATGGATGCAACGTTTTGATGACGTCACAAACAGTCGCAGTGATACGACTTATTCGCCCATCGGGAAACCGGACGATGTTGCAACATTACATATGACTCAGTGCAGCGTGAAACTGCCATGAGACCATCGCAGTGGCTTCAGATCATCAGTACCTCTTCAAATAGATCCATATGCATGCATTCAATTTTGATATGGGGAATCCAAGTCTCAAACTGAACCAACGAGAGCCATGTGTGAGCCAATCTGCCAGCTTATGACACCATGAAAGACAAAACTCAGCAATAAGCTGCATGGACACTGCATTATAATTTATATTCCTGAGCAATATGTACTAAGTTATGGCGCACATGACTTCCAAAGCAAACCTTAAAAAGGTACACCAAAGTTAGCCTTCAAGCCTTGGTGACGTCGCAGCTTTTTCCTCATATATTGCAGAAATTGGTAGCATCAGGCATGTTTCAATTTCGCTGCGCATGGGGGGGAGAGTGATTTTTTAGGGCGTGCCGGACCATAAAGGTCATTTGCGCCGCCTCTAAAGCGAGTACGTTACATGCCTGTCTATAATAGCGAGTGTTTGCTATCAAGGTGCAGGCAGGTGAACATTTACGTTAAGGGAATTTTACGTTATAGTTTGTGTGATATTTTAGGTGCTGAAGGCGGGGGTTGATATGGGGACATGTCTAAATGGTTTTAATTTTACTTTGCTCCTCCACAAAATAATTTGTAGTTTTGGTGGGGGTGGGGCTGCGCATGCGACGTGCGAAGTTTATGCATTGCCCATATAGTTTTGCACGTTACATGATTTTTTCTCGACAAAATGGAGGACTACCAGGGGGGGTCGATTTGTATCCTTTGTGGGGATCATGGCCCCACCAACGTTGATCTTGGCCCCCGCAATGTTGATTTGGGCCCCCCAATAACCTATGCTATTTTATGCTGATAAGAAAGCTAAAGGGAAAAAATGAAAAATATCATGCTAACTAGAAAGATTGATGTTAACCAGCACATTTTGTACTGAATAGAAACAGATTTGGATTAGATAGTGGACTGACTCTCCACCTTTTGCTGAAAAATGCAAAATTTTGTGCAAAAAAACAAACAAAATAGCAGTATTTCCCTCCACTGTGGAAGTACAGCTTACATCATAAAATGTTGAAATAAGCAATGCTAATGCATTTTAAACCAGATTGTCTGAATAAAAAAATCCGCTAAGCAACTAAACAACAATTGCATGGCCATACTGATGTTGGTACACACCACCAATGGCAAAACCACATGCATATGGAGCTTGAACATCATTAATTCCATTCTCAATTTCCAGTCGTCAAACTTGCATGCAAATCATGGTTATCATTGATATTGTGGATATACAAACTATAATTATATTCAGTAACCTACCCATCACACCATCAGCTTGATATTTACCAAGGTACCTACCTACCTACATACCCAATGACAATGTGCATTGATATTGATATGGGGCTACCCAATCTCAAACTGAACCAACAAAAGCCACGTTTGAGCCAATCTGCCAGCCTATGAAAACACGAGAGCAAAGTCAGCAAGAAGCCGTATAGACACCTCATTATAATTGATATTCCTGAAGAAAACAACAGCTATTGCCACACATGACTTCCTAAACAAACCCTAAAGAGTCATACAAGACCAGTGTCTGGTAGCGGCCAAGGCCTGTAGCGGCATTAAATTCCCCCCCCCCCACGATACTATTACCTTAGAAGGTACACCAAAATTCGCCTTCAAGATTTGGTGACGTCATAGCTTTTTTTCTCTTATATTGCAGATATTGGTAGCATCAGGCGTGTTTCAATTTCACTGCGCATGAGAGAGTTATATAATTTTTCAATTTTCAATTTTCAAAGTTTAAAGAACTTAACCAAGCCGAACCTAACCTATTTTAAGTTGCTGTTGAATAAAAATGATTGGTAAACTTGCAGTTCAAGGTGATTTTTTGTTTGTTCTAATTTTTCTTCAGAATACCATGTTCATGACGGTGACTAAGACGATGGGACCACTTATTTTCGGTGCAAATATATTTAATTTTAATTTGAAAAAATGACAAATTGTCCAACTGAAAATCTTAAACCAACCTACCCTAACCAATCCTAACCAATTTGTTTGCTTTATGGTGACAAATGTGTGTAAACACTTTTCTTGGTTGGTTGGTTAGTTATTTGGGCTTACGGCCGCATTGACTGCGTTGGTCATACAGCGCCCACAACACTTTCCTTGTTCCTTAAAGCACAATAATACCAAAAAAGTTAAAAAAAAAAAAAACAAACATGTTCAGACTTTTGTTTTCTTCAAAAGCAGCTTAGGTTAGGCTAGGTTGGGTTAGGTTTCTTTATTAAGGTTGAGAATTTTCAGAAAATAAATTAATTGACATTTTTATTTTGTTTATTTTTTTGTTCTCAAACGATAGGTTAGGCTAGGTTAGGTTAGGGTTTTGTTGCATTAAAGAAAAAACATTGATGTTTATGTTATGTTACCGAACTCAAAGCCCTTTTTGGTAATATTTTGCCCACAACCTGAAAAGTAAGCATTCACAAAGAAAATAAGTGGATCCAATCATCTTAGTCACCTTCATAAACATGGTATTCTGCAGAAAAATTTAAAAAAAGGAAAAAAAGAACACCTTAAACTGCAAGGTTACCAATTAATTCGAAATTTTGGGGGAAACGTTTTTGGAAATTTTTTGAAAAGTTTTCCACTTGGAAAGCCTAAACTAACCCAACTTAGCCAAATCTAACCCATTTGTTTGCTATATGGAATTAAATGTGTGTAAAAACTTGTCTTGTTACCACCTTAAAGCACAATAATACCGGTTTAGCTAGGTTAGGCTAGTTTAGATGCTGAACTTCGAATAAAAAAAAAAAATTCAAGCATAAAATAAAATCGGAAATTTTCCTTCAAAAGGAGCTGACGTTAGGTTCGGTTAGGTTGGGTTCGGTTGTTCAATTTATACAATTTTCTAAATGTACCTCGCTTAATTTTGGTTTCTATTTGTTTCTCCAAAGCAGGGGCGTCGATTTGTATCCTTTTGTGGGGGCCATTGCTCCACCAATTTTGATCTTGGCCCCCTCAATGTTGATTTGCTCCCCCCCAATAACATATGCTATTTTTATGCTGAGAAGAAAGTTAAAGAAAAAAGAAGAAAAAACACCATGCAACTTACGTAGCTTAGTTGATGCCAACCAGCACATTTTGTACTGAAATGAAACAGATTTGAATTGGATAGTGGATTGACTCTCCACCCTTGCTGTAAAATTGACAACTTTGTGGAAAAAAAACAAAGGAGTTGGATTTCTTTCCAATTTGCAAGCACGACTTACATCATAAAAGCAACCTTAATCCTTGGCAACGCGGTACATAGTTTATAGTCGCTTTACCGAGGCTTATTTACTGACGCACCCGAGCAGAAATCGGGCATATTCCAAATTCGGTGGAGAAATTCGGCGCAGCCTGGCAATCGCACTCGTGACGTCACAGCTCAGAAATATTGGCCTGTGGCGGCTGCAGAAGTGACAAACACCTGCTTGTAAGTTATATAAGGTCAAAGCCCATCACCAAATGTGTCTGGAGAGACTTGATAGACACTTGCGCGCAATAAATGCCACAAATCGTGGTGGGCGTCCAGAACATCCAAATAAAAAATTCCATTTACAAAAATTCCAACGCCTAAAGTCTAAATTTGAGGTTGCAGTCGACAAATGTGACGGAGGTGAGACATTCTTGATGCAATTGCGCGCAGTGTTTAATCCGTAGCCCAATCTCATGTGACGTACTGATTCGTTTTTGTACTTCGCACTTTCTGATGTATCTGCATATTGGTGTGATTTTAAATAGTGAATAAATAGCCTGCTGCTATTTAATCCCAAAGGAACAGTAGTTGAAGAAGTAGGCAGGTAAGCTTGAACAAGAACATCCAAATAAAAAATTCCAGTTACAAAATTACAGCGCCTAAAGTCCAGTCCATGCCTTTTTCTGATTTGTGCTCAGGGTTTCCATTTTAATATCACATAACTATCACGTATGTCTTCAAGAAGGGCTGTTTTTAGTTTACTTTTATTAATATTTTCACTCCACTGCACCTGGTGCTTTTCTGTCCTGGATTGGGCACCTAGTGTTGCATTTCCGTCCAGGGGTTGGCACACCTTTTGGTAAATTTACAGCTTAAGGCAATTTCTGATTTCTTGATTTGTTTAATGCAATGTTTAAGAATGTGATGAACATGATGTTACTGCTCATTTTGGTAAAGTTGTGTTTTAAGGTGTTTTATGAATTCGTGGAATGTATCATTTCAATGCAATGTTTATGAATGTGACCCAAATTATGGGACCACTCATTTTCTATACAAATGCCTACATTGCAGGTTCTGAGCAAAATAACACCATAAAAGGCTTTGAATTAGGTGTCATAGATAAGCTATTCTTTTTAAATAAAAAGAAATGCAACATAACTTAACGTAACCTAGCCTACCCTCCCTTTGGAGAAAAACAAAACCAAAACATCAAGTTGTAAACATTTCAAGCAATGTATTTTTTACAATAAAAATGTAACCCAACTTAACATGTTGAAATGTAAAAGAACAATAACATGTTGAAAGTACTATATTTTCAGGAATGAAATCCTGTGCTGATGATATTTTCTGTAATAAATTTGCAAATCAGATCTACATCATTAGTGTTAATAAATATGAAAATTCATAGAAATGCATGCACCGGTTTGTGGACAAGAAGTTATTCTGATGATTTCTGATGTATTGAAAAAAATGACAAATGTTTCATGATAGAAGCAGGCAAAGTTAAAGTACTTATATCTCAATAAGTGGTCAGTTCACTAACAAGACAGCAAATTCACTCAAATAGCACTCGAAACACCAGGCGGCCCACTCTTTTTGCAAGTTTAAAATCGATGACAGTGCTTTCTTGAATCATGTTTAAAGCACATGAAGGAAATGTATTGCTGACACTTGTAAGAACTGATGCAATCTGCAATCTACTCGATCGGGCAATCCGGGAAAAAAACACGTTGAGCAGCCGCAGTGGCGTACCAAAGGGAAAAGTTCCCTCCCTAATGTCAGGCACCAATGAAATACTTTCACCCACCGTCATTACTATTCAGGTCTGCTGTGCTCTGATGCTCCATCAATGCCGGTGTGTTTTAGCCTGCATCTGATCGCTGAAGTATTTTTATTTAAGCCGGTGTGTGTTTGTTGGTGTGTGGAGGAGGAGGAGGGTAACGGTGACGGTGACGGTGACGATAGATCCGAGCCTACTATATGGCACGGCAGTCGCATGCTATTACTCAGAGTTGTTATGTTGACATGTACTGAGCACTGCTCTTTAATTATGTGACTTCACCAGTTATTGGACGATTTTCCCCGTTGGTGAGGATGCTGAATAAACATAAACATACATATCGTCGAATAAAAAATCGGAATTTCTGAGATCCGAAAATATAGTGGGCTAAATCCGACGAGTTTTTTTGTGTGGGGGGTCTAGTGCGTTGGCACTTCGGCCCCCCAATGTTTTTCAAAAATCGACACCCCTGCTCCTACAGTCAAGTCTTGAACTAAATCACTTAAATCTGAGAAGACAAGGTCCAAGAATGAGCCCTGCCTGGTTGGTTCCGTTACAAACTGGTGTAAGAACAAGTCCTCTTCAAGGCATTTCTAAACAGTTTACATGATGGGGAGCCAACACCAACATGTTCATATCCTTTTTAGATTAAAGTCACCAAGAATAAGGCATTTCCTCTGAAAGTTTCTACTGACTTCCTCACAAATCACCTTATCGAGCTCCAGTTGCTGAGAATGTGGCAAGGTTCCTGATCGATACAAAACCCCTATCCTCAGTTTATCGCTGTTGCCTTTTCCCACAGCAACATCAAGCCAAATGGACTCCACAGACACATTTTTTACCCCCTCTGCTACTTTTTGAGAACTGTATAAGCTATTCACATAGAGCATTACACCACCCCCTTTCACTGCTGGACCCCTATTGCATGACAATATATTGTATCCCTGGATCTCATAGTCCTGCAAGTTATCCCCAAAATATCCTCACTGACCCATGCCTCAGTAATGCAAACAAAATCTGGTTTCTCCTCAGCAACATAACACTTGAACTCATCAAATTTGGATCGAATGCTCTGAGCATTAAGCATCATACACTTAACAAAAGTTCCATAACCCTCTTTGGCTTTTTTCATGTTGAGTAGGTCTATCATCTCTGGATGAGCTACCACTCTGCCCCCTTGATCTACTGCTATCCCTATTTGCTGACTGTGAGGTTCTATTGCCTATGCTGGTCGCTATTGGCATATCCCTGAGATGGCGATGCCACTACTTCCCTCCCCACCCCATTATCTAGTTTCCCTGAAGGACATGTTCATATACTTTGCTTAACACTTGCACCCCCTTCTCGGAGAAGTGCAGGCCATCCCTCTGATAGAGGTCCCATGAGCCATAAAACCCGCACCACTTGTCAACAAAGGTCAAACCTTAACTCATTGCAGAGGCTACCTACCTACCTACAGAGGCATTGGCTGCTAGTGCCCTAGAGCTCCACTCAGGGGAGACTCCAGCCCTAGGCAGAATAGCTGTCACAATAACTCTGCTATTGCTTTGCTTCAGTGTGGCCAGAAGGGCCCTGTAGTCCTGCAGCAGCTCCTCACTCCTAGCAGGACCTATGTTATTCACTCCTACCTGCACTACAACTGCACTAAACTGGTTCTCACTGGTGGCCTGTGCCACCACTGGGACCAGGTCTTTGACCTTGGCACCAGGCCTGGTGATGCACCTCCTGCTTCTACGACCTTTACAGAATACCCTATCTAAATGCCGCACACGAGAGTCTCCTACGACTAGCACTTTCTCCTTGCTGCTATCCTGGGGCAGTCCTCCAATACCTGGAATCTATCTGCTGTTACTACACCTGCCTGTTGAGCTGCTTGACTAGGTTGCCTCCCACTCTTGCCACCTACCACCTGCCACTCACTGCCCTTGCTTAGGCTCACGCCTCCAAATCCTCCACCCCTGACTTTAAACCACTGCCCCTCCTGTGAGCTACAGCTATAAATATTATGTTCACTAGAACACTTCTCTCCTTCAGATATCCCTGCTACCTCCACAGCAGGGGAAGCTTCAGTTACCTGGTGGCCTGTGACCACCTGGGCTTAGGATGCCCCTGCTACAGACTGACCCATTTTTTCATTTTCTTGCCTGCCCTGTGCAGCAGCAGGGAAGCTTTGAGCTTGGAAAGCTCTGCCTTAAGGGCCCTAACCTCCTCTAGTGCCTGCATCCTGGTATTAACCATCCTAAAGGCTGCAGCTTATTCCTAGATTTTGATTGAAAAGTAACTTGCTGCAAAATGAGTTACAAAATAACAGAGCAGAGCACAATAACTGACAAAGCTTAGGTGTATGCTAGTTCCTAACTATGCAGCACTTACAAGGTAATCGCTGTGCAGAAAGTTGACTGTGGTTTTAAAGAAAGAAGAAATCACTTGCTAAACAACTGCCAAAAATGAAATAAATAGCTGAAAACACTGATACCCTAGACAAAGACAGACAACCTAGACAAAATGGCGCTGGGCAGCCTCGCTAGGTGGAAATAGTCTAATCTGCTTGTTAAAAAGAAACTTATGAGATAAAAACTATGTAAATATGTGCACAGAAGTAATTGCTAAATACCTATCCACAGTTTAGCCGAGTATACTGCCCGGTTCTGCAACGACTTACCTGGTAAGTAGGAGCTCCACACCGACGTGCTTCCACCTTGACACTTTTCCAGCCAGATGCACATTGTACTGAGGAGAATGCCCCACAAATATCTCAACAATTCCTGACAGTCACTTGTGAGCACATCAGTTGGTTTCCTCAATGCCCCCAGGGATGTTCTGCCAATTTTCTGGTGTTGTATGTATAAATGAAATTCCTTGATGATGGCTTATTAATTAATGACAACTCATACTTGATCTGGGATTGAATACTAAAGTTTCTACACTGTATTTAAATCTTTGGATGATCTCATTGAAAGACCTGCCTGTGTAGACTGTCTCCCATATTGGCTTCTGTTATGTTTGTACTTTTTCCATGCATCCTTTCACCTGCTTAACACGCGCCCTGTAGGGCCTCTGAAAATTACGCGCACTGGAGGGGCGGGTGGATTCCGCCCCCCCTAAGATCTCGGCTCCTATTAAAGCTGAAGGAACGAAATTCGCAGCGTGGATGGGTACGGTAGTGAACTCTACTGTGTGCAAATTTCATGACCTTAGGTCAATATCTTCCAGGTCAAATGAGGTCACATTTGTCAAAATTTTTATTGTTTTGCGTGGCTTGGCTTGTCATTGTTATGGATCGCTGTGGTTGTGTTTAAATGCTCCAAAATGGACATCGATGATGTTTTGGACATTACTAATGATGCAATACAGATGCTAGACACGACATTTGACTTCAGGTCACCTATATAACAGCACTTTATCAGGTCAGTTACCTGTTCCAGTTACCGGAACCGGGCCGCCCGCCCGACTGCTCCGTCGGGCAGCTCGGCGCAATCGGCTTCGCGAAGAAAGGAGTGTATGTATGTACATGAATAAAGTATGGAAACGCAATAACAAACAGTACACAATGACAAACAGTAGTGCATTTATGACAACATTCCAGTTGACCAAGTTTGGTTCCATTAACCTATCATGAACTTGGACCTGACTTGACATCGGTGACCTAACATGACCTTGAAACTATATAGCATATCAATATACATCAGACAAGTCGCTAGTGTTGCCAAGAACACTTCACTTTTACGGATATACGGGAAGCGCATCGGCGCCGATTTTTGTGGTCTGGCGCTATTATTTTTTTAAACTTTAACGGCCCCTAACTCGAAAAAAAAAAAATTCGGCCTATTTCCATTTTTCTTGCTTTAAACGACGCGCCGGTCATTTCTAAGCAGGTACGCAAAAAATGGCGTATATCGACCGGTAAAATCTGGAGTTATGTACGAAAAATCGGAGGGGTGGGCGGATTTCGCCCCCCCCGCCTCCAGTGCGCGTGTTAAACGACTTTGAGTAGGTCTGGTTGGCCATGAAGGATTTACCTTTGGCACAACTCAACTGAGCACTTTGGCACAACTGAGTATGTATAAGTCTAATATTTTTATCTGATCCGATCTGATAATATTTTTTAAGGCCCTTTGCACACACCACTAGTGTCTAGATGCTGAAACTCAAGGCTCCAGTCATATTCAGACAGGTATTCCTTAATAACGATCTAACTCCTCCATACCAACACCATTTCAGTGTCGTATTACTAGGTATGGTTGATTTGCTGCCCGGAAATAATAACAATTAGAACAGGACAGTGCTGGCATTGGGAAAAGGGGGGGCAAGCTAACTAGTCCCATCCTACCCACCTCAGATATTAAAACTAAGTCCAGGGTGTTCACAGAAGTTACAAAAGTAGGCTGGTGAATCCATTGAGTCAGTCCAAGAATATGAAAACAGTGAAGAAAAGATCTATCGGTGGCAGTAATACTCACTAGCCTCGTTTCCATGGCAGGTTTGAATTGGCATTGGATTTCCACAATGAATCGGATCCGGATTACAAGGAGCGTTTCCATGACCATTCGCGGGGAAATCAGGATTACATGTAGGATTTCCGAATCCGGATTTGGTGGGAAATCCCGGATTTGCTGACAGTTGCGGCGCACGCGACACTTCCTTCAATACCCAAAAACGTATGCCACATCCGCGTGGGCTGCGTCGTTGCATGAGAGACTCGAAGAGGGCTTGCTGTTATTTGCAAACAGCACATGTGAATTTCCGTGTATTCCCGAACCGAACAGCGATGTTCGTAATACGGCACGTGCATTTGCGCCTGCTAAAACGAGTGCGCTGAATTCGAACACGGACTTATTTACCATTTTAATCCCAGGATTTAAGCATTTTAAAGTTTACACTTGGCAGGGGCGGATCCAGTGATTATCATTGGTGAGGGGGTACATTTCCTCGAGGGGTCTTCGGCGGAAAACTTCGCTAATTGGGGGGAGGGGGGTACACTGGAGCATACTGAACGGGCACTTTCGTCCCTTAGGGGAGCATTTTTCTCTGAGAGATGCGTTTGTGGCTAAGAAATCTGTTGAGCATAGGGTAAATAAATTTGTCATGGATTATGATCGGAAAATTCCATAGAAACCTAAAACGAACTTTCGTCATGAAATAAAACATTTATGTACAGGTAATCATACACAAACACATTTTCGCGTTCCGAATATGGCACCCCACTACGAAATAGTTCTGTTTTAAAGTTGCTCTTTGTGAGTGGTTAGAGGATTTTAATCGAAAGGAACTGTATGAATATGGATCGCTTGTTCATTTCTGCGTTCGGTAAACACCGTACAATTACTGGTTCGGCAATGCAGAAGCAGAGGTAGAAATATTTGTTTGCATGGTGTCTTAACACGCGCACTGGAGGGGGCGAAATCCGCCCACCCCTCCGGTTTTTCGCAAATAACTGCAGATTTTACCGGTCGATATACGCGATTTTCGGTATACCTGCTTAGAAATGAACCGCGCGTCGTTTAAAGCAAGACAAATGGAAATCGGCCGAAAATGTTTCAAGTTAGGGACCGCTAAAGTCAAAATGGTATAGCGCCAGACCCCAAAAAATCGGTGCTGATGCGCTTCCAGTATACT
The DNA here is from genome assembly GCA_034440615.1 of Ashinkailepas kermadecensis. Classification (NCBI taxonomy): domain Eukaryota; kingdom Metazoa; phylum Arthropoda; class Thecostraca; family Neolepadidae; genus Ashinkailepas; species Ashinkailepas kermadecensis. Next base: position 4,811 of record JAOTOM010004107.1, on the reverse strand, counting down.
CGACAAAAGGGAAGTGTTCTAGGTAACACTAGCGACTTGTTTGATGCATATTGATATGCTGTATAGTTTCAAGGTCATGTTAGGTCACCAAGGTCAAGTCAGGTGAAGTTCATGACAGGTTAATGGAACCAAACTTGATCAACTGGAATGTTGCCATAAATGCACTACTGGTTGTCATTTGTACTGTTTGTCATTGCGTTTCCATACTTTATTCATGAACTTCACTCCCTTCTTCACGAAGCCGATTGCTCCGAGCTGCCCGACGGAGCAGTCGGGCGGGCGGCCGGTTCCGGTAACTGGAACAGGTAACTGACCTGATAAAGTGGTGCTATATAGGTGACCTGAGGTCAAATGTTGGGTCTAGCATCTGCATTGCATCATTAGTAATGTCCAAAACATCATTGATGCCCATTTTGGAGCATTTAAACACAATCACAGCGATCCATAACGATGACAAGCCAAGTCACGCAAAACCGGAAAATTTTGCCCATTTGACCTTGAAGATATTGACCTGAGGTCACGAAAATTGCACACAATAGAGTTCACTACCGTGCCCATCCACCCTGCGAATTTCGTTCCTCCAGCCTTACTAGGAGCCGAGATCTTAGGGGGCGGGAATCCGCCCCCCTCCAGTGCGGTAATTCTTAGAGGCCCTCCAGGGCGCGTATTAAGTGTTCGGCAACCCCCCGCCCCCCTCTTCCCCTACTTCCCAATAAACATATGAAGATCAGCAAGTTGATCTAGCCGATAAAGTAGTAGTTTCCTGCTACAAGCCCACGGGAGTGGTTTGTATGGTTCTGAAATAACAAATTGGTATGCTAAAAGTGAAATGTTTGTTCATAGGGAAGAAGGGTCTCACCGGTGTTGATGGCCTTGGTCTCACTTGTTGCTGTGGGCAAGATGCTCTTCAACGGAATTTCCTGGTTCTTGAACCAACACTTCTAATATTGGGCAAAACTAACTTTTTGAAGTCGTTGACAACAGCGGCCTACCATAAGATCTCTGCAAACTAACGTATCACAAAATGATTTTTAACCTTTATTCTGCGTAAACCCGGTCACCCTTCACCAAAAAACCTTCCAAAACGACGCCGGCGCTGACGACAGGGGAAGCAGGAAAAGGACGCGTGCTACCATATGCTTCCAACTCCTGGGAAATCCGGGATTTCCTAGGAAATCTTCTTTCTAAGCCGGATTCGAAGTCCAATCCAGTTAGCTCACGAATGCGTCTCCATGACTTCGAAATCCGGATTGGTAAGGAAATCCGGATTTGCTAGTGTCATAGAACCGGAGCTACTGTGTCAGTAACACCATCTGGCCAGTGCACTGATGATAAGTTAAAATTTCCTAGAATAATTATCCCTACCATCACAAAAAATTAGTAACAAAAGGTTACAAATGCCTGGTTCTGGCACTCGGAATTTCAGGGAGGGTGGTGAACACAGAAATCCTTCAGAAAAATAACATGAACATTGGGAGCGGAGACACTGATTGATTCAAACTTAGTTCCATACTTCACATATAAACAAACAGCATGCTTGGGGATGGGACCAGTTGTGTCAGCTCTCACTATCTTGTATCCTGCTATATCTACAAACAAGATAGGCACTGTTGGCAACAACCAAATTTTGTTGACTGCCAGTATTTGTAATTTGTACTTGATTTAACTTTGATTTGTATTAGCTTGTGCCTAAAGTGCCCTTGAGACCTGAAAACGTCCACCCTGAAGTCTAGCAAGGGCCGTCAAGACAAGAGAGGACCTGCCCAAGAGCTGGGAGTGCCGATGCCAGTTGGAAAGAGGCAGCCTCAGCTGGAACTGGCCCCTAACAGCTGAGGAATACACAGGGCATGAGGGTGTGAGAAGGCTGTGATGTTCTTTGGGTTTGAAAGGGACCCTGGTGGATGAACAAGGACCCTGAGAGCTGAAGAGGACTAGCGAGAGGCCCATCTCAGATCTGAAATGTCCCTAGAGAGACTAGCAGGACTATTAACTGTGAGAGATGTGATGGGCCCCTACAAGCAGTAGAGGGCCCTGAGTGATGCAGAGGATCTCGTGAGAGTCAAAAGCACTGGTATCGAATTCTCCTGAAGTTGAGAGTGGCCCCTAATGGATGAGCAAGGTTCCTGAGAGGCAAACAATCCATGTTGGCTGGCAATTGAGGTGAGGAATACCAAAGGCCAGCTCTGAGCTACATGTTCTCAAAACCATAAAAGCTGTTGATAACTAGAAGGGTCCCAAGCAGCTTGATAGGGTCCTTAGGGCCTAACAGAGCTCCCTGAGAGCTAAGAAGAGTCCCTAGGTCTAACGATGGTTGTGATGAATACCAAGGGCCAATGTCATAGTTAGAAACCCTTGAAGCTTGGAAGACTGTCAAGGACTGGGAAGGGTCCTAACAGCTGGAGAGAACCCCTGACGATTGGAAATAGTCACTGAGCGCTAGAGAGGACTGAACTGGAATACCCAAGAGGCTTGGAATGTGTCCCTATGAGATGACCAGGGCCCTGAGACAGTGCTACATTATTCGTAAAGTAGGGTGTAATAAACCACTTATTGAACACTGAATCGACATCCTTCCCAAAGATGTATTGACACCTTGCTTCTTGGTGTGTTTTGTAAAGTCTTCATGCCTGGTTTCTAACAGTATCCCTTTTATAAGTTTTATACTTATCTCACGATAATAAATCTGGGATCATGATACTGAACATCCTGTAGTGTAATTATAGGTAAAGGGAGTATTTATGGTGTGTTATGTTATACAATACCAGTTTGTAGCATAGGTAGCATCTGTAGCATACGTATTTGCATCGCTGTCGTTGATATCGATATTACCAAATTAGGTACCTCTCAAAACACGCAAATCGGATTCAGTCATATGTATTCAATTGTATAAAAGTGGGATTTGAATAACTTAACAAGTATTTGAACTAACATTATTTCCATTACGATTTCGGTATCCTGATGTACTAGTAACGAAGTTCTTACATGCCCCCTGCTTGGTATTTCTATTTATATCGGGGAAACTTTTTATAGACGGTGATAGACTATGGACCTCGACGTTGGCGATATTAAAGACCCCGGTTATGTTCAATGGCTCTGTGTTTCTTGTCAGAGCTCTGATCCAAACATCTGTGTCAGGCACCACATAAAAATCCAGCATTAAGTATTTTCGTCAAATTATTTATTTTTAATAGTGCAGCGTGATGGACGAATTATTGCAATAGCCTCGTTTAGCGCAGACAGCTTCAACTGCTTCACATACGACTCTTCAGTAGGTCGCCACGCATACCAGCACTCACGGTCTTCATACAACGCCTCGGTCACGTATTCTCAGCCTCCCATCTCTCATTAACTAGTTCCAGCGTTCAAACATTAAAAGAGGCAGCAGCTACAACAGATACTTCAACTGGGACATACTGACCGGCCTTCATACGTGTTACAACTCTCATATCAATGGACTACATGTCAGCAGTCATACAGCGATTCTCAGACAGAATCCCACGTACATCTGACGACTGGCCTGGACAGCCAGTCGCCTTCGCTGGAGGGCCATGCTCATCAGGAGCCTTATGATCTCCGGGTCACATCGAGAACAATGGCCCGGACTCGACGAACTCTACCGCCGTCCCTCAGACCTCAGAGACATTCTCAGTGCTCTGGTTACGAACAGAGCTCGGTCGCTCGACTCTCAATGCTGCCCTCAGCACCTCACAAGATAATGGTGATCCAGTAACAAGGTCACCAGACTGCTAAGCCAGCTGCACGCAGGCAGCCGGGCAAATCGGGCTTTACAGCCCATCTGTCATCCGGACATTTCATAGTAACATTAATCCAGCAATCAACCAATCATTCATCATCCTTGCACACATGCATATACCATACGTACATCTATCTTAACGTGCCTCTGACGGCACAGACACAATTCAACATTAATCACGGAGTATGACATCTGTCATACCCGTTGCGTATACCCACACACACACACCTGCCCATTGATTCCCAGAATAGAATCAGTGACATATATCACCCACTGACGGTCACATCACCTCACTGGCATTCACACTCACGTCAGATATTTCATCAGACCAGAGGCGGCGGCTTGCATCGAGGTCACCTGTCAGACGGCTGTGCTGGTACCCATCCCCTGGTCACTGCACCTCGACACCTGACCGGGACATTGGGGAGGGCAGTGGCTAGAGTCCGCTGTTTGGCCTCGGCCGCAGCGGTGGCTTGCCGACGTAAGCTGTGAGGAAGCTCGGCCGACCTGTGGCATGGCATCTGCCGGAAACTGTCGCGACATGAATTGAAAAGGTAGAGGCTAACTTTCTGAACTCAAAGGGTCCTCAAAACCAGCTTTTTTTACATCCTCGTTTCGACATCTTACACCTAACGAGAAACCATTATTTTAACACCACTTTGAGATCTAAAGAGAGTCCCTTAGGGCTAGCGACTATATGATCAACATGGTCGACGCGCCCTAAAGCCAAAATAACTAACTAAGGGCTAGCGATAGTTGTGAGGAATACTTAGAGCAAGTTTCAGAGCTAGAATGTCATTATCAGCCCGAAAAGCTGTCGAGGACTAGGGAGGTCACCTGGGAGCTAGAGCGGACTGGACTCTGATGCTCCTGAGGCTTGGGGAGGAACATTAAGGGATGAACAGAACCACCTAAGAGCTAAGGAAAGTTCCGAGAGCTGGCGATGCTTGGTGAGCAATTGTGAAGCTTGTCTCAGAGCTGTAGGATTCTCTGGAAAGCTAGACAAGTTTGTCGAGAACTGTGAATAGCCCATGCAAGATGGAGGGGGCTCGTGACT
>JAOTOM010004106.1:137500-223161 GCA_034440615.1 Ashinkailepas kermadecensis | reverse complement strand
CTCTCTCTCTCTGTCTCTGTCTCCTGATATTCTCCCAACTCGCGACAATACTCCTTTTACATGGACGACCACTTAACCGACGACACCGGTTAACTACGTCACGCATTTCATTCATTCACACAGATATTTTCATGTAGGAATTGTTCCCCACAGTCGAAGAAGACGAGCCCAACAACTTCTCCGAATTTAGACGAGCCCTACTTATGTACCCTACGTAACTAGAAGATGAACGAACCATGTTGGCACATGACTAGCGAGGATTGATAGTCAGTATAACTGCCAGATGCATCGTCTGGACAGTGCGATGTGCTACGTATTTACCAATTGTGATTCATAATCCGAACCAAGTGTTGGAACACTCAATTCATTGTAATAATTATGGCCAGCGATATAATTAACGTAAGCATGGCAGTGAGGACAACTTATAAATGAGCCACATAGATATGCTTTACATTCACCAAGACAGCTAACTTGACCTTGAACTAAACATTTGACCACTGCGGGTGAACACGATTTTCTGACTCGGAATGCCAAACAATGGTTGCTTTCTATTATTTTAGTATTGTTCGCAAAATAAAGCACACACCAGCATGATCGTCCACATTTTTTCAGCAGAGTCGCCAATTGTGTGCACAACTTAATGGTATAATGAGATGTGTTAGCTGTTCATGTCTGGATGCCAGAAACAGTTCAATATAATCGTTATTGGATGTAACTGCCATTGGAAATCGCAGTGGTGTGTTAGCGGAGGTACCATCCCTGTAAAGATAGCAAACCACTGGAATTAAAGGCTTAATAATTAAGGAATCCACTTTCGTGTGCACTGTGCAGGAGACACGTCAGCAAGAAAATAATGACTGTTAATCATCTCCGGACATGCTTGCAATGTGCTCTGTTGCTCTAATAGTTATTATGTTCTTCCTCAAAACCATTTGGTTGGCTCAAATCATTATTAATTTGGGTGGCTGGAGCCATCCCAAAAGTGTGCAAGACGACACCCCTGCAAAGTGTATATATCTGACTGGCTTTGAAAGCTCACGGAAAAGTCACGAAGTTTCAAAACTCCAACATAGCGCATCAAGAAGCGACGAGCAGAAAAACCTCAGGAGGGCTCCAGAAGCTCCCTCCCTTACATAATAAAGATAAGATAGCAGACACAAATAATTACAATCGAAATCATAACAGCAACATTTTTGTTTAATCACCGATGCTACGGAAATCACGAGAACTAAATTAAGAAAAAACATTGACAACTAGCAATCAGTCTGCATGCCATTCTCTCCCTGCAACAATATTTACCAGCTCAGTTTGGTTGACGAATGCCCTTTAACAGTGGCGGATCTAGGGTAAGGAAATGCAGGGTCATGCCCTACCCTCCCCACCCCAGATGGCCTGATTTGGAGGAAAACTGGGCTTATTCACGATTTTCATACCGGAAACATGTTAGGTGAAAAATTTTGTTCTATCCTCATGCTCTCTCCTAAGCTATCTAAATCCGACGAGTTTTTGTGAACATTTTCAGTAATTCTTCTATTTCGTCCCCCTCAAGTTGACTGGCTGTATCCGCACCTGCCAATTAATAGATGCCAGGTTGAGCAACTTCGCGAGCGATTTCGCCATATACCGATGTGCGCCATAAACCCACCCTTGACTGACTGTATGTACCTTGCTTTCTTCCCGTTTGGGTATCAAGTGTGGGGAGAGCCGAGAGAGGAGGGCATACAGTGTCCCTTTTCATCCGCATGCTGATGCAGAACCTATTTCTCGCTTGAAAGTTATAGCATACTATTTGGCTGCTACAACGTTTACACCTGACACTCATTTCATGTTTCGGAAACAGCTATAAGTGTGTTTACCCCAAGAATCCAAACATTGAGAGAAAGGGGTTAGAGAGGGAGACATGGGACTTGCTATGGAAAACCTGGGACGGAGAAAAATAGTATGTGATCACAATTATACTATCACGATAGTATAATTGTGATTACATACTATCTTGCTGCCTAGTTTCCCCACTGTACGTGCATAGTTGCGCCGATATATCGGCGCGACGATGTACGAGAAGCGTCAATAAAAATATCCCGGCTCCCTTGAACACCTGAGCATGAAGTAGTAATGCCTGAACTCACGGTTGGACCAAGGAATTTTCATGGAGTCTCATGTGGATGGGTGCCATTTCCTCAGAGGTGTGCTATTGTGCAAGTCTCTTTACTTAAACAAATTGTTGAGCAGGGGTGCGGAGTGCACTCGAACATACTATGGGGAGGCTTGCATTATTTTGCCGCCAATTTTTCGATTCTGCCAGTCGACAGCATATCGCCAGCTCGGCGGCCGAAGCCGCTCGGCTCGGCCGGTGGGCTCGGCCGGTGGGCTCGGCCGGTGGGCTCGGCCGGTGGGCTCACCCGGCTCAGCCGGTCGGACGTCGCCAGGTATGCGAAACAACATACGGGGTCGGCTAAGGCACACCCACCGTTATTGTTAGTGAACGATGCAGAAACTCAAGCTCGGGCACATGGCGAGGAGAATGAATGGTGATCTGGAGCGGCGGAGAGCACGAACCGTGACGAATCGCCAATTTTTATCGGAGCCCTGCACCTGTCCCTCTACAAGCCTGGACCCAACAACGAAAGGGACCAAGAAAATTAGGCTTGTCGACCCTGACTCAAGCGACCCACAGTCTGTGGGAAATTCCGATCGCCACCGGCTCGAAAGGACAAAGGGCGGTAGCAGAATTCCACGAGGGCCAAACCAGTATCAGTCAAGACATCGCTGCAGCCAACTCAAAACCAAAATGCAATTGCTCACCAATCAAAATTCGAACTTTTTCCATGCAGAGTCCAGGGAGTGGTGAGCAAACTGGAAGGCTCAAAGGGGCGAGGTGACAAAGAGATCGACAGGGACAGGCCGAGCTAGATGGCCACAAACAGTCATGGAGTGGAAGGGTCGGACGGAGGAGCCAACTGAAGATTGACGGGTAGCCGGAGGGCGATACACGTCGACCATGTGAGTGCCGTCTGCCGCTGTCATGCCTGCCATGGCTTCATCCTAACAAAACCGTGCCTGGACCCACTGCTACTGCCCCTTCAACCTCATTTCCGGCCCACTTGGCTGAAAGGAGCGGCCTGACTTGTGGAGGATGGGGCACCTACTAGGCTAAACTCAGAGGGTGGAGTTGTGTGTGCAGTCAAAATGTGCATATCCTGTGTATGATGGCATAAGCATATTGCGTTCAGTTGGGTGAGTTTGTGTTCAAATAGAACCGGCCTACGACTATTTGATGCAAATACCGCTGGTGTTACACAAGGCTTAATAAGGAGTTTCTTCCTTTTATGCTTCTTTAAATATGGAAATTGTTTAATGCCCTCATTGTAGACAATGATTATTTGCCAGCAGACCTGCTCTGGGTCAGTTTCTGGATGAACACTCGGTAGGCTAGTTGGAAGCTGTAGTTTGAGTTCGTCAATTTCCCGAAAATCAAAACATACCATGTCTGTTTCACGATTGTTTGTTTGTTTCCCTCCAATCATGGCCAAAGAAATATGCTCTGAAAAGTGGTGAGAAAAGAGTACGTTGATGACACCAGAAGGAACCATGTTTCTTAGATCATTGCAAACAATATTGTCGATTAAGGTAGCCGAGTTCGTGTTCACCTTGTATGATAAGCATTCTTCCATTTCATTTAATAATAATACATTTTGTGATGGAGGGCGATATCTTTGGCATATGAGAGCTGTCCGTTTGCCTTGAACATTTCCTAAGAAAATGCTTTTAAATGCTTTCAGCTGTTGTAAACTGATTGGAAATATTATTTTAGGATTGAACTGTTTCATGGCCTATATTGCTGACCAACCCCTGATTTGTCTGTACGGCTTTAACAAAAAAAGTTCATATTAATCACCAAAGTTAGATGTATGTTCATTGTTTTCCTGAAGCCAAGTTTTTGTGACACTTACAAAGCCCCAGTGCAAATTATTTGTTATTTCCAGAAAACACAAAGCTCATCAAATTTGTTTAACATATAGATTTCAATGCAACATATTGAGCACATTCTTATTTGCGATTTGCGCATCACATGGATTATGAAATTTACATCGGCTTATGATGTTTTCGAGCTTAGAATAACATAGAGCTATATCTATAGCTATATTGGGCCCACGTGACTCCAAAAATAGAGCAATAGTCAGCTGTTATGATGCATTGTGCATCGCTGAGGGAGGGGCAAGCGGGGGCCAAATTGGGAACCAAGCAATTTATTAATTATCAAGGAGAGAGTGGATGGGCCAGAGAATGTAGGCGAATGAGGAGAATGAATGTGCGCAAGGTAGCATTAAGGACCAGTGGAAACTGCTTCGGGCCGAACACAGGCATCAATTTCGTGTGGTACCATGGCACAAAATTATGTTACTATTTGCACAAAAAAGTCCCACATGGGGACAGGCCATTCTATTCACAAAAAATGCTGTTTTTGCTGATACAATTAATCCATTCCAGTTTTATGAGTGGCCCTCACTTGCCTATGTGGTATTCCCCAAAAATTTGATATCGCAAACATATAAATGAGTGTAAGGAAGGGTAGTGCACACAACATTAAGCCGGTTAGGGTTGGGCAATGAATGGTGCAGGTGACGGAGGATCAAACACAGCAACGCACTGGCACCTAAAGGTAAGGGACTTCCCCAGTTTTAATTTTCTTTTTAACTACCCACGAAAGCCCACAACCCAATCACCAAAACCCAATTGACCCCACACCCCGCTGACTGCAAGAGGCCCCCTGCAGCAAACCGTTTTTTTCCTGCGCGCTGTTCCTCTGTGAATTACAATCGGCATGTGGCTGAAAATCCATTGAGCATGAAGGCAGTAGAATGCACTCGAGCTATTGCAACTATTGCATGCGCCTCTGAGGGCATCGCTGCGGCAGGAGCAGCCCTACCTTGTGGTCCTGGATACGCTAGCTCTCCGGCAGTTCAGAACCGCTCAGTAAAACGCTGGCAGGAGCAACCCAGAGCACATGCCACCGAACCACCGCACGGGAGGCGCACTTGGCCTGGCCCAGTCAAAATAAACACGGTCAGACAGCATCGAACAAAGGTCTCACTCACACCCAGTGGCAGATTCAGGGTGAGGGGCATGGGATCAACGGGCCGTTGAACAAGTTGTGTTTTAACATATAGGTCGTGACGAAGCACACAATACATTTGCCGCTCAATAGGGCATTTGAACGACCGGAGAGGGCCCCAGTGCCGACAATTGAAGGGCCCCTGAGCCAACGTGAAGGGCTCCTGGACCGATGGAAAGGGACCCGAGCTGATGTAGATGGTCCCGAGCCAATGAAGAGGGCCCCCGAGTCGACGGAGATTTCCCAAGGGCAGACGAGAGGCCCCACAGGTCATGTTGTCGTTTTGGAATAAAGAGATACAGTCATAAAACTAAAACTATATGATAGAACGCATCATTTTCTATGAATAATTTCTCTTCCGTTGTGACCTGAAACTCACCGTTCACCTACTATACGAGCCGAATCAGGCCATCAGGTCACGCAGGTTTGGAGTTCAGCCGGCATTCATTGTATTCTTTCTACTGACGAACGTTAATAATGCATGAGTGTCGGATGGAACTTTCTGGAAATGTTGGAAAGGATATTAAGACCGATAACCCTCACGCCATGGGCGTGATGCTAAATTGTAGCAAAAGGGGGAGAGGCAGCATCCACGAAAAATTTGCTAAGTTCCAGCCGGGCAATTAATCATGTTTCTGAATGGATGATACTACGTAAAACTACATAAAACGAACGTGTACATTGAAACGTTTTTCTTCACATTAGTATCCAATTTTGTCCATGGGTCAACTGGTAGTTAGTCATTTGGGCTTTAGGGCTCGTCGACTGCTGTGGTCATTTTGCGCCCGTGTGTCAACTGGTAGCCTCACAAGATCACGAGGATCATGTCGATGCAATTTGTTGCTTGCAAGGATGACGCGTAGACTGTGGCGGGAAATTATTGTGCAGCAGCAAGCATTGTTTTAGGTAGACATGTACACTCGCCTTCGGTGGAATGTGCGGGGGTACCCTTAGCATGGCTGGCTCACTAGGAACGTAGGCTGTGACGCTCCACACCAAAAATTACTGGTAGGCTGCGCCGTTTCACAGTTATGCCTTGCGTGACAGTCTACCAGCTTCGCGACAGGTCAGCGTCCGAGCCATAGGATTCGCGTGTGTGGTCGTCACGCGACCATTTGCCCTGCAGCCATGCAATGGTAAACAGGGGTCTTCACTGTTCCCGCCTTGCATTCCTCTGTCGGCGAAACAACATTGGCAGTTCAACGAACAGGCTACTAGACTTCTGTCGACAAGCAACAATTGATAGTTGCGGATTTCTGACTGCAGCAACACAGAATGAGCGGGAATGGTTGAAAAAAACTCAGTTGCAAAGATGTAGCGAAAGGAGATGGGAGGTTTATGATGTCAATAAAGTATTCTCTGGCCCCAAAATACTAATAGAATGTCCAACATTTATACGTTTTAGAAATGTAGTTCGAACTCTTGCTGGGGTGGCTTTATGGACCAGGATCCAATTGCTAAAAAGAGCTGGGTGCGTGAACCCTGGCCATGATTCCATGAATTGCAGTTTTACAGTCTAAATTTGGCAAAGCGCTTCACGTGCCGTCAATACACCTACACGGCGACCCCGGCAGCTCGCTCTCGACCTTATCGTGCTGATTGCCAACTGACCCTCCCAGCCGGGGACTAAAAGCGAGCGCGCGAAGCGACTCGAACCCAGCATTGCCAGGGCAGCGGAGACAGTTGCAGGACAGTGCTCTAGCCAACTAAGCTACCGAGGCGGCAAGTCACAGGGAGGCACTTGCTTGCTTAATTCAGATTCATTGACAAATACATTAGTTACGTGATTAAATTGCATCTACTTCATTGAGAATCACATGTTTTAGGGCGTAAGGAACATGTTGCATGATATCATATTATTTATTGCATATGTTGTGCACTGTACTACAAGCGACATATTCATAATTCCATGGGGTTAAATATTTCTTCACGCGGATACCATCCGACTATTTTACCACGCAAAGATTTTACTTTATATTGCTTCAGAACGACATGTAACCGAAGGATCTGTCATTTTTGGTGTGAAGCCACCGTTAATTATTTGAAGACTGTGGAGGATTTAATTCCATAGTCTATGTTAAATTGCAGCATCAGGAGCATCAATAACGCCCCAATGGGTCAGTGAAATACGCTTTCCAGCACAGCATTTCAAGCTTTTGAAAAATGTTCGGATCAAGGACCAACTAATTTGCACCAACCTGATTCGTTTACCAGATTAAATGGGTTCAACGATGTGGTGTGTGGATGTGTGTGTGTGTGTGTGCGTGTGTTTGTGTGTGTGTGTGTGTGTGTGTGTGTGTGTGTGTGTGTTTTTTTTTTTAACCACCTTCTATGCTTTTGTTTCCTACCCGGTTTCGTCTCTTGGTAAAATGCACGTGTTGGCGCCGGTGCGCTGCATCACAACACTGCAGTGGCTTTTATATCCTGCACGAACATCAATTACTTGGAAAAGGTCACCACATTGCACTCATCAAGGCATTGAGTCACAGTTCACATCGAACAACCAACGAAGAACAGGACGTTGTGTGAAAATTTGCACATTGATGAAGGGAGGCTTCCAATTAGCTCGATGTCATACGAGTAGAAAAAAAATTGGTTAACATGCACGGAAATAGCGAACGATATTTTCTGCATGTAGTAGTATAACAATAAACATAGAATGAACGTTATATGTGGTATTGCATGTAAGATTCCAATGTTGGTTGATAAATGTGCAACGATTCGATGATGCACCTTTCTAAAAAAGAACGGACCAATGAAAGTAGATGTTCAGTTCGTAAACCTGAATCAGCGGAATGCTAGGATTGGGCCTGACTGTCTACTTTGATGTTTGATTTCCCTTCAGAAAGATGCCACACCGAAGCGTTGGGTATTTATAAAGTAACATTTGGAGATAAAATGAAACACTACATATAACAACCATTCTATACGGATCCAAATTGTCTCACTACTACAATAGCGTGACGACGGATTCATGGACCACCACCGAAGCACGGCGGGATTTTCCGAATATGGAAACCCACACCGTTGAAAGTCCACCATTGTTCTAAGCCATGCCATCCGAGTATAGTGAGAGCGGCTAAAGACTATGAAGTATTCTGCTGAAAGGTAAGTGAAGTGACAAACAGGCATACCGACCAGAAAAACGATATGATGTTTCATAATGAACAATTTTCAATCACACATTGTTTTTTTTTGTTCCACTCCAATAGAAACTCAGGCAGCCCTCCATGCCAGCTTTATATACCACTAAACGATGCTCGGAAAATAATTGTGATGTCAAGTTATAAAAAAGAACACTTCGCACGAGACAGAAGGTCGAGTGCAAAACAGATTTTAGAACGAGACGGTAAAATAAAATCTACAGCACAAGTTTAATAAGATATTTATCATACTATCAGATGTTTAACTTCAATAAATGGGCTACATAGGCAACCTAACACTACACTGTTTAGGCTCTTAATTACAAAAGCCATAAAACATACAAATAGCATGCAGGAATGAATGACATATTGCGAAATGTAATTAAAAACGTAATATATGTAAAACGACCTAATGGATGATGCCGAACGAGAGCGCAGAATAACAATTTTCCACACTGTATTCTGCATTCTACAAACATGCCACGTAACACACAATTATATTTTGACGGTATGAGAAAGGAAATTTTGTGCATTTCATTATCCAGCCAATGTAGCTGACAGATAATAGTCCGCCCGATATATACCCTTTGTTGTCAATACCGTCTTTGAGCTGGCGTAATTCTAGGGCCTCGGTCTGACCTGCTGCGTGAAAACCTTCGAAGACGCAGCGAGTTAGCTTTCCATCCTTATAGTTGCGGCGTGCGGTAAAATAATTTTACCACAAGAAGTACACAAAATCAGCTAATCCGTATGTGGTTTACAGTATATTAAACAGTATATTATGAATGATTTATATATCATGTTTAAACCAATCGCCTCCTGCTCGTGATTGATATAAAATGCTCCACTCACGATCGGTATATTAGTTGTCTCCCATGCCGGCTTTCATGTGAGTTTTATGTAATTTCCAATTTAACCGTCCGTGCAGTTGTGGAGGATGAATAGCAAATGGACTGGCTCTACATGTCAGCACTTAGGCACTGTATAATATAAAAGTTATTGCACTCCAGCTTTGTATAATATAGGCCATTGCACGGTAAGATTAACACCAACCGTGATATTAATACATTATGTTAAACCACGGTTTTGCAAACCTACGCGACCCAAGAGTAATCGTACTTTCTGGCATGGGATAAGCCAATTTTATTATACACTCAAAAAGCAGACATGCACTTTGACCAACATGCTAAAGACGTTCATTTCCGTTCCGTGGATTGCCGAGGCGAAACATGGGATTAGCATTTTGCTCATCCAAGTCAACTGCGCTAAATTGTTACCCTCTCACCAGTTGATTTCAGTATCCCATCGGTGTGCTCGTTAACATTTGCGGTCAGAAACGTACAGTAAGACACAGATCATTATCATACGTGGATGACAATACATCATGTGCGAGATACTATTGCAACAAATTGTTGTAGCCTGTGGAATCGTGAACATCACATTCCCTGCATTTTTACTTGAGCAGGGGCGCAGCCAAGCAGGAGGCGGGGGTCCACCTCCCCAGCCTAAGAATCCAAACATACATGAGATCAAGCGATACATTTTGGCATTTTTGCGCGACGCAAAACCCAAAGTTTTCGGCGTACTTCGCCCGCCGAAAGCTTTCTGTTTCTTCACATTTGGTTTTTATCGGCCCACCCCCTTCGGAGAATCCTGGCTGCGTCGCTGCACTTGACTCGTGGCGCACCGAATAACTTTGTGATGAACCTATTCCAGATTCGAACGCACCCACACCCGCCCAAGAGCCCGGACTTGAACGTCACGCTATTGTAACATTGTTCAGTAGTGAGACAATTTGGATCCGTATAGAATGGTTGTTATGTGTAGTGTTTCATTTTTATCCAAATTTTACTTTATAAATACCCAACGTTTCGGTGTGGCACCTTTCTGAAGGGCAAATAAAATATCAAAGTAGACAGTCAGATCACCATCCTAGTATTCCGCTCATTCAGGTTTACGAACTGAACACCTACTTTAATTGGTTCGTTCTTTTTGAGAAAGGTGCATCATGGAATCGTTGCACATTTATCAACCAACATTTGAATCTTACATGCAATACCACATATCACGTCCATCCCATGTTTATTGTTACACTATTACATGTAAAAAAATAACATTCGCTATTTCATTGCATGTTAACCGATTTTTTCTACTTGTATGACATCGAGCGATTCGATGCCTCCCTCCATCAATGTGTGAATTATCACACAACGTCCTGTTCTTCGTTGGTTGTTCGATGTGGTCTGTGACTCAATGCATTGATGAGTGCAATGTGTTGACCTTTTCCAAATTGATGTTCGTGCCGGATATAAAAGTCACTGCAGTGCTGTGATGCAGTGCATTGGCGACAGCACGTGCCTTTTACCAAGAGACGAAACCGGGTAGGATACTGTCTTCAAATAATTAACGGTAGTTTCACACCAATAATGACAGATGGCCCGGTTACATGTCGTTCTGAGGAAACATCAAGTAAAAAAAATTGTGGTAAAATAGTTGGATGGTATCCCCGTGAAGAAATATTTTATTCCCACGGAATTCTGAATATGTCGCTTGCCGTAAAGTGCACAACATATGCAATAAATACTAAGATATCCTGCAACATATGCCTTACGCCCAACATTTTGTGATTCTGAATGAAATAGGTGTAATTTAATGAAGTAACTAATCGACTTGTCAATGAATATGAATTAAGCAAACAAGTGCCGCCTCAACGCTTGCCGCCTCGGTGGTTCAGTTGGTTATTGTGCTATCTTGCACCCGTCTCCGACGTCCTGGCGATGCTGGGTTCGAGTCGCTTCGCGCGTTCGCTTTCAGTCCCCGGTTGGGAGGGTCAGTTGGCAATTGGCACGATAAGGTCGAGAGCGAGCTATCGGGGTGCCCGTGTCGATGTATTGACAACACGTGAAGCGTTTTGCCAAATTTATACTATAAAACTGCAATTCATGGATGGGGTGATGCGGCCAGGGCTCACGCAACAAGGTCTGTTTAGCAATTTGATCCTGGTTTATAAAGCCACCCCAGCAAGAATTCGAACTAAATTTCTGAAAAGCGCAAAGGTTAGAAATTATATTATTATTTTATGGTAAGAGAATGCTCCGTTGACATCATAAATCTCTCATCTCCTTTCACTACATCCTTTGCAACAGAGCTCCTTCTAACACTTCCAGCTCATTCTCTGTTGCCGAAGTCCGAAATCCACAGCGATCAGATGCTGCTTGTCTACAGGGCTCCAGTGGTGGACCGCTTGCCGAACTGCCAATGTTGTTTGGCCGACTGAGGAATGCAAGGCGGGAACAGCGTAGACCCGTGTTTCTCACTGCATGGCTGCAGGGCAAATGACCACGTGACGACCGCACAAGCGAATACCTACGACTGAACAGTGGTGAATCTTGTAGACTGTCATGCAACGCATAACTGTGAAGCGGCGCAGCCTACCAGTAATTATTGATATGAAGCGGCACAGCCTACGTTCCTAGTGGCCATCCATAGTAAAGGTACCCTAGAACACTGCACTGTAGGCGAGTGTACCAATAAGGTTTCTCGCCAGGCTACTCGGGAGTCGCCTTCTTGCCACAGATGGTTGAATATGCATGAGAGTATTTCGATCGCGCATGGAGGGAGATGCTTTATCATTTCGTTATGAATGTTATCTGGGCATTCACATACACTTCTGAGCTTCGCCACGACGGAAGTGAGTTCGCCCATTGCGAATGGTTGGTTATACGATATGTCGTCAGTCGTGGCAAAGTCAGTAGGGAACTTTTCACAGGTCCCAATTAATAGTGGAGTCCCAATTAATAGTGGAATTGCGCGCTCCATCGTAGATAAAACGGACATAGTCCAGCTTAGCGCGTATCAATGCACGATAAAGCAAAATAAGGGAATCCCTGACAGCTCCACAGTTAGTGCGAGAAACAGACTTTAGTATGTTGAGCGATTTAAAACATTTGTTTTAAATCGTTCCTTGTAGCTAAGACGTGAATCAAAAGTCATTCCAAGAAACTTCACCATAGGTGGCATCGGAATTTGGCTCCCGTACAGGCTGAGACAGAGTTCTGCATAGTTACGCCGGCGACAGAAGTGCATTGCGGTTGTCTTTTGTGGTGAAAAACGGAATCCATTCACTGCACCCCACCTTTCGAGTTTCTTCACTGCCATTTGGAGACGTCTCGACATAGCAAACAACCCAGCTGTGCTACACCAGATGGCAAAATCGTCTACGAAGAGAGACCGACCAGTTGGGGTGGAAGTACGTCGCAAATATCGTTTATCATTATGGCGAACAGTGGCAGACTCAAAACACTTCCCTGTGGCACGCCATTTTTTCCTCGTGATGTGTTTTTTGTTTCATGGGGTTCCACTTTAACTTCAATACTCTCATCCACTCTCGTGTCGCCATTCCGTACACTGCACACAGACTCCGATATCTTCAGGGCATTCTCCGCCTCCTTGGCCACCGCAAATTCCACCTCCAAAGCACCATTCTTCAACCTCTCGTATCTAGCAATCTTCCCAAACCTGTGACATCCGTTTTGTCGCTGAAATGGAGAAATAGAGGCAAGACTCCTCGTCAGTCCTCTGAAAATAAGAACACGAGGTGTAGGGGGAACGTTCCTTGTACTGCTGTCCGGGTTAGGGAAGCCCCATCTGCGACGGATGGGAGGCTGGCTTGGTCCCCTACGAAAAGGGCCAGTAGAGTTTTTGGTTATTGTGGTTGCCATATAGTGTGTTTGTGTTTTGGTTCCCCGGACGTCCCACCACATTGGGGCCCTACTGGGGGGACGCCTGTGTCCCGAGAACAGGAGGACGCCAAACGTCCGCGGAGCTATAAGGGACAGGCGACGCCATCATCCGGCTGGGAGAGAGACTCACCACTGCGACCGAGATCCAACGCCGCCCACCCCTTGACACCAGCCGGCCGGGCCGGTAGACACTGGGAAGAATCCCAGGCCCGCAGCTCGAGGCGATTCGTCACTTGGCCCGTATGGGGCTCTACGGACCCGCCCGCCCCCGGGGTATCGGGCCCAAAGAGGCGTGTTGTTCCCCCGTCACAACTAGCACCGTGAGACGGGGGACCTCAGCCTCCAGAACTCCGTCAATCCCCGGGGCGGGCCGAGGAGGCGCGACTACCCCGATATAACTGAGAACTCCGCCAATCCCCGGGGCGGGCCGAGGAGGCGCGTCTACCCCGATATAACTGAGATGGCGGGCAGGACCGGGGAAGTTGTCCTACCTGCTCATAGTAGGGAGAGTTGGTGTTGGCGGGCCGAGGAGGCGCGACTACCCCGATATAACTGAGATGGCGGGCAGGACCGGGGAGGTTGTCCTACCTGCTCATAGTAGGGGGAGTTGGTGTTGCAGGGCCAGGTGAAGGACATGGATGTTGAGATGGGATGGAGATTGCAATGGGAGCGTATGGGTGGAAGGACGAGTGAGGCACTCCTAGTCTGGCCCCCTCACCGGTGGATTGGGCCGCTGGATCATTGGGGCACACAATCCCCCCCACGACGGAAAGGTGGTGCCTCGTCAGGTGGCCTAGTTAACCTGCTAGAGGAGGCCCTGGTTTAAGGTAATTTTGTGTTCTTGAAAATTCATTTTCGAATGCAATGTTTATGAATGTGCTTAACATGTGCCCACTCATTTCACCTGCAAATGTGTATTTTTCAGTCGGGAGGAAAAATAACATCCAAAAAGGGGCTTGGGGTTCGGTAACATAGCATAACAAGTAATGTTCAAAGTAAATATAAAATATAACATAAACTAGCCTAACCGAGCTGAACCTTCCATGTGTAACATTGTTCATGTTTTACGTGTGTTAGGCGGCCTTCAGCCAACCGGGGTACGTCGAGAGAGTCGGCGCGCGAGGGTAGCATCTGCCGTCGTAACGTTGTGACGTCACACGCGGTCGGCCTTGAATCCGCGTCGGCCGCCACTGTCGAGCGGCCGCAGGCAACTGCCGCCCGGCGGCGCGTAGCCGCCGGCTCTGCAGAGAGAACCGACTGGGTCTGGCTCTGCGCGTAGCGGTGACATCGCGCGCGGCGGTAGCCGCTGGCCGGCGCGCGGCCGGAGAGACGACGAGAGCGCGCCGTGCGATCTGGACGTACGGGTGTGCCGCTGTTGTAAAACTTCTTTGTAGTGCCGACAGAGACGGCTAAAATACTGTCGGCACTTGTCACCTTTCGGCTTTCATTTAACTTCGACTCAAATATAACGCCAAAGTACAGCAATATTTTGAACGGGAGTTGTCGCCACAACGAGCTACCCTAGACTACTTCACGAGCCAACGAGAACTACACCACATCTGGTGCCGCGACGTGACCGGATAAGACAACAGCACGCCTTTCTGCAGGACGAGGAAGAGACACGGCTACCTCAGCAATTCAGTAAGCCCGGAAAAATCCCGAAAATCCCTCCCAATACTTCCACTTTTGACCACCGATAGGATTGTCATAGGATCGTATAGTCCAATGCTCGCTGTGTACTGAATACTGTACGTGTGAATTTTTACGTGAATTGGGAAGCATAATTGAGACAGTTTCTCCACAGAACTTGCGAAAATTAAACTTACTAGAATACTGAGAGCTAAATAATTAACGTAAATAATTATGACTGAAATTACTTTTGAAAGATTATCGGATAGCTTTAACCAGATAAGGATGGAGATGCGTGCTCAAGGCTTGAGCCAAAATATCAAACCATTTACCGGGGAAAGCCATTACAAGATGTGTGATTGGGTCAGGCAAATGGAGCGAATTAGCTTCAGTATGGACGACGAACAGCTCAGAATAATCTGTCTGAAAACCCTCGGTGGACCTGCAGCTGAATTTCTGCAACGAATGCTAACTCATCAACCAAATTTGACGTGGGCAGAGATCAAACACATTATGAAGGAAAGATATTCAGATCTAGCGGATCAGAAGTGCTCACAAGAAGCCTTGCGAAAACTGAAACAACATCGCGCCGAATTGGTCCAGAATTTTGCGGAGCGAATTCTCACCCTAGCGAAAGACGCATACACGGATATGACCAGCCCTGCCACGCAGGAAACACCGATTGACATCTTCAATAAGGGCGTGCAAAGCAATCAGCTGGCAGCCAAGTTGTACAGGCACACTTTCCGGAACTTAGAAGAGGCGATACAATTCGCAGTACGCGAACAAAATTTGGAGCGAACACTACTCTTGACCAGGGGAATACCGAAACCGGAAGATGAGCCAATGGACGTCGATGTGATCCAATCATGAAACGATCGAATGGACAAATTAGAGAAGCTAGTAGTATCTCTGAGCGAAACGGTGTCAAAGCTTGCAGCGCAAAAACAGGACCCCCCAAAACCACAACCCCAACCTCAGCCTGGACCCCGAGTGTTCCACCCATCCTACCCGCAGCATCCGCGCCCATCACGACCTTATGCCCCCGGACCCAGCTATGGACCTCCTCCGCAGCACCCCCTTGCAGGCCCCAGAGTTTGGAGGCCACAACAGCCAAATCAGCCCGGCACCTCATTCCAATGGACCACCGATGGCAGACCGATATGCATCAAATGCACCAAAATTGGACACCTAGGACGCCAGTGTCGTTCCTGCCCAAATCCCCCTAGACAGACGGGAAACTGAAAAGCTCCATGGTGAACGACCACCACGATGGAGCCGAAAGTAAACAGGAACAGAAACCACAGAGGAAGGAAAGGAAAAATATCCGGAGGAAACGAAGCCCCGAAAAACGGAAACTGAAACAGGACCGAGTTCAACAAATTCGCATCAAACCCAACACTCCCATGTGCTGGCTAAAAATTGGAAATCAGAAAGCGTACACCTTGGTGGATACTGGCGCAGATATCTCGCTAATTTCAAAGGAGTTCTTCGACAAAATTGCAGAGGATCAAACCCTCAGATTTTCAGGAGATCAAAAAGACCGCATTCCACTCATTTCAGCCAGCGGGCATCGCTTGAAAAATATCGGTGTAGGAACGTTCAGAGTCGAAATGAGTAAGTTCAGAAAACCTTTCAGCTTCCAAATCGTAGAAGGCCTGACACAACAGTGCATGCTAGGAAATGACTTCTTGACCGAGTTCGGAGCAAAATTAGATTTCGAAGAAAAAGCATTGTGCATTGAAGGAAACATGGTTCCCCTACGACCCCAGCGAACGACTAGTGCGGAGGCGACCTCACTAGTCAGAATAAAAGGACGCATTCATATCCCGGCCAATACGGTCGTGGAGTGTCCCGCAGCTGTGAATAGAGTTCAACTTGTGGAACAGACTTGCTATGTGCGGTCTCTGGACAACATGCCACTGATTTCTGAGGAGCCAGGCTTGTTTATAGCCGAGGTAGTGGCCAAACCAGACCGCCATAAGCGCTTACCAGTGAGGATCATAAATACCACTACCAGAGATTTTACGTTGTATCACAATCAAGTGATAGCATTCGCTGAGAAAATAGACGAAACGGACTTGGAGAACCTGGTTGACATGTCACAGGACACTGACTTGACCCCGGCTACCACACCCGCTGACCCAATTGAGCAAGCCCAGCTGTCGCATCTGACGGGCACTGACAAAGACGCACTCGAACAACTGCTACGTACCAACGCTGACCTATTTGCTGCGACTGACGCCGACCTCGGTACGACTGACGTCATACACATGGACATAGAAACTGCAGACCATCCCCCCTATCCGTCAAGCACCTTATAAGACCCCATTTTCTCAGCGAAAGTATGTAGAGGAGCAAATTAAAATTATGCTCGAAGCAGATATTATTGAAGAATCTGACAGTCCATGGGCCGCGCCCATTGTCATCGTAAGGAAGAAGGACGGAAGTAATCGCTTTGCAGTCGACTACAGAAAACTGAATAACGTAACGAAGAAAAACAGCTATCCACTACCGCTGATAGAAGACATTCTCGCGTCCCTCGGTGGAGCGAACTTCTTTTCATCGTTAGATTTGAAATCGGGATACTGGCAGATCCCAATGTCAGAAGAAAGCATACCAAAGACTGCATTCACATGTTTTTTGGGTTTGTGGAATTTTAGAAAGATGCCATTTGGAATCTGCAACGCTCCCGGAAAGTTTATGGAATTAATGAACAGAGTACTATCAGGAATTCAAAACCAATTTGCAACCGCTTACATTGACGACATAATAGTATATTCGAGAACATTTAAGGAACACCTAGTTCACTTGGAGGAAGTCTTTCGTCGTCTACGAAAAGCCAAACTAAAGCTGAAACTCTCGAAATGCGATTTTCTGAAGAAGGAAGTCCAATACTTAGGTCATGTAGTGTCAGCCTCTGGCATCAAGCCAAACCCAGAGAAGGTAGAAGCCATCCAACACATGGCAGCACCAATCACTGTGAAAGGAGTCCGTTCATTCATCGGCATGTGTTCCTATTATAGACGGTTCATTCCAGGATTTAGCCAAACTGCAGCGCCACTGATTAACTTAACAAAGAAACATGCCATATTCATCTGGACAGATGATTGCGAAAATGCGTTTGCAGCGCTAAAACAAAAACTAGCTTCTGCACCAGTGCTGGCCTACCCAGATATCACGAAGGACTATAAATTATATACAGATGCCTCACAAAAAGCAGTTGGAGCAGTTCTGGTACAGGAACATAATGGCGAGGAACGAGTGATACAATACCTGTCAAAACAACTCAATGAAACCCAACGGAAGTGGCCAATTATACAGCTCGAGGCATACGCCTGCGTGTGGTCAATATCGAAGCTACGCCAATATTTACTAGGATCGAAATTCACAATTATGACGGATCATCGACCACTTACATTTTTAAACCTAGCGGAAATGAAAAATCCCATGCTGCAGCGATGGGCAATCATGCTATCAGAACACAACTGTGAGGTGGTTTACATAAAAGGATCCAAAAATGTCGTCGCTGATCACCTCAGCCGGATGTACGAAACCGAGCAAAAAGTAAATGTCATCGATTCCGACCATGTTGCCATGGGCGAATTCCGGGACACCGAAACCCGTAAACCAGAGCAAGAGTTGAGCAGAGAGGAAAAGTTCAAAGATGTAATGGTGAAGTGGGAAAATATTGAGCAACTTCAGAAAGCAGACGAGGAAATAGCGAAAATTCGGAAAGTTATGAACGATAAGAATCACGCAGATTACAAAGACGTGGTGCTACAGTACATGGAACTAGACAGACTCATTTATAGAGTTAGCGAAGGACCACGCTGTGGACCGTTCCCTGGACTACAACTGTGCATACCAACATGCCTGAGAAACGAAATTCTAAAAGAGCTACACGAAGGCTTCTTTGCCGGACATATGGGATTGACGAAAACGTACGAAAAACTGAAATTTAGATACTATTGGAGCGGTATGTGGCGTGATACAGTAGCTTACCTCAAAGCCTGCGTGCTGTGCACAGGGCGACGAGCTAAGGCAGCTCCAGCACCCATGCAAGAGATACCCGTACCACATTACCCATTCGAAATGATAGGAATCGACACCTGTGGACCATACCCAGAAACCCAAAACGGTAACCGATATGTCATTACAATTATTGATCACTTCTCTTCATGGCCAGAAAGTTTCTGCACGGCAAGGAAAGATGCCAAAACGGTTGCAAAAATCCTTATGGAGGAGATTATTCCACGACACTCTTGCCCACGAGTAATTCTTTCAGATCTAGGCACAGAATTTATAAATACGGTAATTGATGAATTAGAAACCTGCCTGAACATCCGACATATCCGTACCAGTGCTTATCGAGCACAAACAAACGGAAAAATCGAACGCTATCATAGGGTGCAAAACGACATATTGGCAAAAGCAATTAACCAGAATCAGGATGATTGGGACACGAAAATACCCGCAACTCTAGCTGCCTACAGAACGGCAAATATTGGACGTTCAGGTACGATATCACCCTTCTTCACACTATATGGCCGCGATCCAGTCCTCCCTCTGGACAATTTCCTACAACCGAAAGTTAGATACTATGGAGAAGATTACGTACCCAAAATGTTGGCTAATTTGCACGAGGCATATAGTCATGTGAAGACTCACATTGTGGACAGTCACGAGAAGAACAGGGCTTACGCTGACAGAAAAGCGAAGCCACGTAGTTTTAAAATAGGAGACCCGGTATATTACTATGACACGACCGTTCAACCTGGTAACACGCCCAAGTTCTCGCTGCCCTGGAAACCATACTTTAGAGTCATTAAACAGACCAGTGCCGTTAATTACGTCATCAGAAATCAAATTAATGGGAAAACTCGCCTAGTGCATGTGCAAAAACTACGATTAGCTGATCCCAATACCGCTTGGGAACCAACAAAAGATACTGACGAACCAGTGAACAGAAAGTACCTCGATAAAAAGTATAAATCAGACCGCATCACGCCTGAACGTGTTCAGCCCCCAAGGTTAGCCAAGCGAGCCGAAGCCGGCCCGAGCAGTAGGCTAGATGATAGCAGCTACATGGAGGTAGACTTGCCGTCCGGAACAATGGCTGATGACACCGCAGTACCCGAGATGAGAGCGGGCACGCCTGACTCGGCGCCACAGCCGCCGGTCGCGTCGGACAAACAGGAAACGGGGTCAGCATTCACCCAGCCACCCGAACCAGACCAGCCCCCTGAACCGGATCAGCCCCCAGCCACTAGCAGTGATTCCGAGCTTGAACTGCCGTTATCTGAAGTAGCGGAACGCATGAAGCGAGCTCTGCCTACGTCTAGCGAGTCAGAAAGCGAAAAGTTACGTTCACGAGTAACGAAACGTGCAAAGCCACAGAGCAGTGACTCTGAAGACAATATACCTTTATCAGAACTAGCAGAACGCATGAGAAACTCAGCTGAAAGCCCACCGGGAGTTCCCCAAGAAAAACGACCTTTAGAAATAACTTCGGACGACGATTGTCCCCCAGAGAAATTTCAGATTCATGATGAAACGTCATCTTCTGAATATGATGCAGATATTGAAAATGTAAGAATAAAACCTGAGACTAGCAAAGCTAGTATTTTCGTCGCTTTCGTGGAGAAACAGAACGCAATGATGCTAGCACAAATGAAATCGCAGACGGAACTGTTCAAATCGATGTTGGAGTAGCCGACGATGCTACTGACTGTGGACCTGTGAGTCACTTCAACTAGTATGAAGTTGTATTGCTAGGCTCAGTGAAGCCACGTGTGATGGCGCGAGTAGCGTCATCTTTAATGGATTGCCCTGTACAGGCATGAGGATGTCAAGTAGGACGCTGTGACGTCAAACCTACTGTTGTCTGAGTATAACACTAGTTTGTATTTTGTTGCAGAATGATGCGAGTGGTCAAAATACTCCCTATCCTAATGTTCCTTATACTGGAAACTACCCACGGAGCTTTGTTTTTGCCGCGCGGTGCCGTATACGCTACGCACGAAACATGGAATGTGCATATCCCAATTGCAAGCGATGCAGTGTCGGATATGTTGACTGATATGAATCACACGTTACATGTGTTTGAAAAACGCATGACTCAATACCTATCCGACCATCCCCTCTTCCCGTACACAATCGAGGTGAAGTCCCAATTGAAAGACCGTCTGACCACACTTCGACTAAACCTAGCCGATACCCTTGATGCAGCTCGATCAACCATCCCACGAAACTCAAATAGGTCCAAAAGGTCCGTGCTACCATTTGTCGGAGAAGCCCTATCTTTCCTGTTCGGAACCACTACAGACGCTGACTTAGAAGCCGTCCTGAACCGTTTAAACACAGTAGAAATTGGCAACGATCAAATCATACATGTTTTAGGAGAAAGCGTGTCTCTGATGAACCAGACAAACACAGCAGTACAAACCAATCGAAAAGCCATCAACCACATCAGCCGCCTAGTAAACAACTTCACTTACAGGGTTTCGAAACTTGAACAGACCGAGATGCAGAATTGTGAAGTATACATCAACCTGCAAAATCAGATTACGAAAGTAATTGAAAACGCTCGAGCCATTCTTCAACAGGCTCGTGTGCAACAGTCAGAGTTACAGCTACAACTTAGCCTGATAGCTCATGGTATCTTATCCCGATCATTTGTCAAACCAGCCCAGCTGCGTGACCTTCTGTCAAACATCAAGAACGCCCTGCCCAGCGAGAAAACTCTCCCTTACCATCCCGACGATGTAGAAAAATACTACCAGATGATACATACTTTTTTGATGATAGTGAAAACAAATCCTTACGTGCTACTGCCCATTCCGATAGTAACGATTCCTGATCAATTCGAAGTGTTCGAAACTTTAACACGAACCTCCCATGCCACAACTTGTCAGTGGAAACAAAGTTTGACACAGGCAAGGTAAAATACCTAGCTCTTAGCCGAGACAAGACTAGATACTTGGAAATCGAAGAAGACATTCATATCTGCCTGCAACAACAATTAACATTTTGTCACCTGCATAGTGCCGAACAATTCACTGCTAAAACGTCATCTTGCGTAAAGTCGCTTTACTTTCGCGACTCAGTGGAGATCGCAGCTCAGTGTAATACCCTAGTGTCACGGAAAAATACGCCAAGGGCATTGGAAGTGGAACACAACATTTGGCTAATAATCACTGGAACTCCGATAGAAATTCAGGTAATTTGCGGAAATGACACCTCCGATTTTACGACTACAGAACACGCACAGTTGGTGCACTTGAGAAATGGCTGTTCGCTACTGTCACAGTACTTCAGAATTCCCACCGTCAAAACCCAGACGTCCAGCGTAGACGTCGACCGTGTCGTATCGCTTCGAAAGCAGCTAACCCGTCTAGCCGAGCTGAGCGAGCAAAACATCCGTACACAACTTCATCACCTCGAACTCCACACCGAGTCCGAAGTCCTGTCTACCTTGTCCGATCTAAATGTGCCCCTCTCACATCTGAAGCTCCAGCTAAGAACTGTACGCAATCTTAGCTATCATGCTAGACTGGGTCACTCAGCACTGGCAATCCCGGTAGCAATCGTGATTGTCGCAGCTGGCGTCGTCGTCGTGTATTGTGTGTCCAGACGTAAACAAAGCTCTGTTCCCGCCACCGACACGTCCGACCTCAATCCCATTCCCAATCAACCCCTACCGCCCGGTGAAGACGTCATCATAATCCGCTCTGGCACGAGGTCAGAGGTCGCCCGAGCCGACACCCAGGCCTGATCTGACGGACCGGTCAGTGCCGCAGGACATCGACGGAGCCGCTGGCGCCACCCCGAAGTCACTGCATCTGGCGACGAAATCGCTCACCTACCGTCATCACGAGAAATCGTGTGACACCTGCGGTCACCTGATGGAACGACACACAGGAGGTGCCTGTGAAATGGGGCCTTCTGTTGCCACCTCGGTTGACGGAACCGAGGAACCGAACGCCGAACCGGCGCCAATGAGCGCCACCGACCAGGAACCTGACGCTGACACCGCCGTGAGCGCCACAACTGGAGCCGCCGCTGGCACGTCCGCCGAGGCCGCTGCTGACGGAGCGCGAGCCGTCCCGGCTGCCGTCGAGAGCGCAGCCTCTGTTGCCGCTCTGGGCGAGGCCGCGGACACTGCCGGCTCAGGGAAATCTGAGACGCCCGAGGCACCACAGATGGCTGGTGCAGTGCAGCCCGCAGCTGGTGCGCTGCAGATGAGCGAGGTCGGCGACATTGCTGACGCCGTAGAACCCGAGCCGAATGACGGGCCACAGGCGGCCGCTGCGGATGGACCGTCGCCGTGTCTGCCGCCCGGGCATCTGCCCAGGGCTGACAATACGGTCGGTACGCAGCCATACTCGAGGATATTCGACGAAAAGTAATTATCTTTCACGAATACATAGAAGAGCGCCAGAACGAACAGAGCAGTGAACGTAACGAATAGGACAGTGATGAGACGCGTGCCGCACTAAAGGTGTTGGCAGACGTGGGCAGTGGTCGCCCACGTCAAACCGCAGTGCCGGACAGAACATTATTTAGGAACAATATCAAAAAGTGTACGCCGCGATCGTCACGTAAAAATAGTGTATAATCGTTGCCACTAACATGGACCAAGGGAAACGGGTACCCTCAAATACCCCCTAGATTAACCCGGTTGCGAAGAGGAAGAAGAGGCTTGACAAGACCTGGTTATCACAACCGGAGATTAAGCCACAGAAGCTGTCCGCCGTTTCAAGCCCCCACCCGCCCTTCCCAGCTGTCTCGTAGGTGTCCTTTCCAGGACATCTACGGGAAGCTCCGCCCCCTCCGCCACTAGTCGGTTGTCAGCCGGATTAGCCGGCCGACGCCGCTAGTCGGTGCTCGTCGGACTAGCCGTCGCAGCCCCCCTCCCACTCCTCCTCGGCCTAGCGGTGCTCACGGGCATCGTCGGGAAACCGAGTTGTACCGGCGGCCAGCCTCGATTGTTGTTTCCCATCCCTCCCCATAGGTTATAAATCGGTCATAGGTATCTTTCTGGTTTAATGGATCGGGCTAACGTTCTCTGAGCGTGACTGCCCCCGCCTCTGACCGATTTTCCCATCCCTCCAAAACTCTGTGTCTTTCTTCCCCTTTCACACGCCAGTTCTTCACATCTCTCCTTGCAGCATCCCCTCAGGGTGCCTTTCTTGCTTGCACCCCTTCCGGGCGCCCTTATCCACACATACACTCCACCCTCTCCCCTCTGGTGTAAGTGCACCTGCCCTGCCCCGGTATGCCCGGGAACACCCAGCCCCCCTCGGAGGACGGAGGACGCCGCCCCCGGCCTGGGAACACCCAGCCCCCCTCGGAGGACGGAGGACGCCGCCCCCGGCCTGGAGCCCGCCTGCCCCCTCCCCGCGACCCCCCGGAGGGTGAGTCATTCGTGTTGGTGACGAGGAAGGAGGGATCGTGGGCCCGAACCTCCCCGTTTGCGGTAGCACGGGAGCTGGATGGGTGGACAGGCGGAGTTTCCTCGGCGAAGGTCCTCCGCTCTGGTGCCCTGCTGGTGCGGGTTAGGGAAGCCTCACAGGCACGTGCCCTCATGAGCCTGAACCGGTTCCTCGGCAAGGACATCACGGTTGAGATCGCGGACAGGCTCAACCTGGTTTATACCACCGCTTACGCCCCGGAGCTGGTGGATCTGTCCGAGGAGGAGCTCCTGGACGAGCTGCAGTCGCAGGGAGTGTGCGACGTGACCCGTCTCGGTCGTCGCCCTCGTGCGGGCCCAGTCCTGAAACTGGGCTTCCGCACGCAAGTCCCGCCCACCCACGTCATGGCGGGCTACTTGCGCATCCCTCTCCGCCCCTGGACCCCACCACCGGCCCGATGTGCCTTCTGCCAAAGGTACGGGCACCTGGCAAAGGCGTGTCGCTCCAGGGAGCCTGTATGTGGGCGATGTGCCGAGGGGCACACGACGGATATGTGCGCGTCCGAGGTGCCACGTTGCGCCGCCTGCCTGGGCCCCCCACCCGGCCGCATCCCCACGCTGCCCTGCGTGGCTCGACGCCAAAGAGCGTCAGCAGCGGCGACTCACCTCACAGGGCTCCTCGCCGCCCGCCCCACCGATGGTGTGGGCCCGGCCCCACTTGGCCCCAATGTGGCCGACTCCGGCTGAAGCGGGCTCCCGCCCCAGGTCTGGAGGGTCGGGTCGGTCCGACTGCGACCCGCTTCCCTCCTCTCCTTCCCCGGCCTCTCGCCCTGCCCCCTTAGCGGGCCCCTCCGTCCCCCGGTCCCCGCACCGCCCACAGGACGTCACCCAGCCGGCCATGCGCCCTGCCCCTGCCGCGGGCCCCGCCAAGGCAGACACCGCCCACCACTGTCGGGCCGCGCAGCAGACCGCGGCGACCCCAGTCACCGGGTCCTCTAGCGCTCAGCCCCTCCACCGCCAACAGGCTGCTCCGACCAAGGCTCGGGCGTCTTCCACACCGCCCCCTCAGGGCCGTCGCCTCCCCACTCTGTCCCCGGAATCGAGTGCTCGCTCCCGTTCCCCGAGCCCGGACCGCACTGGGGATCCAGAGCCCCTCTCCACGTCACCAGGGTCGTCCGCCTCCTACGAGACGGATGATCCAATCACGCCCTCACCGCCACACACACGCCTGCGAGGGCGTGATCATCACCACACAACACAACACTAATGCAGACACCCACCACTGAATTCTTGCTCCAATGGAATACGAGGTCCCTCATATCCCATTGGGCAGAATTCAAGGAATATATCATCAGAAATAAACCATTGATTGCCGCCGTTCAGGAGACCCGATGGCGCGACAATGACCCATATAATTTTAATATCTTTGGTTATTCCCTCTACACCGACAATAGAAATTCTACACCCCGCGGCGGCGGGGTCGCCTTATTTATATCCGACACCCTCCTTCATCGTCAGATCCCCATTGTAAATAACCTAAATTTTATTGCCGTTTCTGTCAAAATTGCACAACTAGAGCTTACTATACTCTCTCTCTATCTCCCACCTTCTCCTACACTATCCTTATCTTCTGTGACCGACCTATTCGGTCTCCTCCCTCACCCTGTCTGGTGCTGGGAGATTTTAATGCCCACCACCAGGCATGGGGCTGTCACACCACATCACCTCGCGGACACCACATCGAAACACTCCTCAACACCCACAACATGGTCTTTTTAAATGACCAAACACCCACACACAACACCGACATTGCCCCGTTCCGTCCATCTGCCATCGACCTATCTTTGGCCTCGGCCTCCATCTCACCCCTCTTTTCTTGGCATGTACAACCCGACCCCCTCTTTAGCGATCACTTCCCTATTCATATTATGCTCGAACGCTCAGCCCAGGCTAGAGATTATTCATTTCTCCCCCGCTGGAATGTTCGCAAGGCGAAATGGCCATCTTTCTCCCAGGAAATTGACACCGTCTTCCCTCCTCATTCACACCCCCCAATATCAGCTTTTCTTGACACCATATTACTCGCGGCAGAAAATCATGTCCCCCACACTCGTCGCTCCCCGGCCGTCATCACGTGCCGTGGTGGAACGACGAGTGTCAACGCGCCGTCGCTCTGCGGCGGCGGGCTGAGCGAAAATTTCGCAAAAATCTCACCACCCAAAACATGTTAGAAGCCCGCGAGGCTAAAAAACGTTGTCAGCAGATTATCCTTAGCGCCAAAAAATGCAGCTGGCAACTCTATTCAAACTCATTCAACCGTTTTACCCCCATCGGCCAGATTTGGACCAAAATTCGCTCTTTCTCAAATGGCAGACCCCCACACCGCGGATTCCCACAACTGACAATTAATCAACGCAGCATCACAGAACCCTCGGACGTCGCGGAACACTTTGCCACCTATTATGCAGACATCTCCTCAAATACGCAATACTCGCAACAAACCACCGACTTCCTCCAAACCACTCTTGCCACCTGCAACTTTACCTCGGACAACTCGGAACCATATAATGCCCCCTTTACTCTCTATGAACTAAATTTATCCCTATCCAAAGTAACAAACACCGCGGCTGGCCCTGACCAATTGGCATACCCCTTCTTCCAAAATTTATCCGACTCCGGCAAAGACAACCTCCTTTCGGCACTAAACCAACTATGGACTGACGGCACCTTTCCCCTCTCCTGGTCTACTAGCACTATCATTCCTATCGCTAAACCTCGCAAACCTCGCGACCTTCCCTCTAGCTATCGACCTATCTCTCTCACTAGTTGTGCCTCTAAACTTTTTGAGCGCATGGTCAATGGACGAATCAGAGTTCACCTTGAAAACAACGAAATTCTCACACCCTTTCAAAGCGGCTTTCGACCCAGACACAGCACCACTGACAACCTTATTCTATTAGTTGATTCGATTCAGCGCGGTTTCATGAAAAAACACGAAACCGTGGCACTCTTTCTCGATTTAAAATCCGCATTCAATAAAGTACACAGCTCGGCACTCCGAATCAAATTACATCGTATTGGCATCCGAGGCAGGATGGCAAAATTTATCACCAACTTTCTCGCTAATAGAACATTCACCGTCCGCTGCGGCAATATCCATTCTCAGTCCAAAAAGTTAGATCAAGGCGTCCCACAAGGCAGCGTG
This sequence comes from Ashinkailepas kermadecensis, assembly GCA_034440615.1. Lineage (NCBI taxonomy): Eukaryota > Metazoa > Arthropoda > Thecostraca > Neolepadidae > Ashinkailepas > Ashinkailepas kermadecensis. The sequence continues at coordinate 195,914 of JAOTOM010004106.1, read as the reverse complement.
CTATCCCCCACCCTCTTTCTTATCATGATTAACGATGCGCTCGCTGACCTCCATCACATAGCCCCCTGTCTAAAATACTCCATTTACGCCGATGATTTGGCCATATGGTGCACGCACCCATCGGCAGACAATGCAAATCATATAATGCAGCGCGCCATGAATCAAATTGATTCCTGGTGCTCCCTCTGGGGACTGCAAATCTCCCCCACCAAATCCGTCACAATGCTTTTCTCCCGGCTCACCACGTACATTCCACCTCTTACACCACTCCGTTACCGCGACCAAATTATCCCTCACCAAACCACCTTCACCTATCTTGGCATCGTACTAGACAAAAGTCTTTGTTTCGGCCCCCATATTGCTTATCTAAAACAACGTTGCGCAAAACGTCTAAATCTCCTGCGCTGCATCTCCGGTCGCGACTGGGGTGCAGACAGGGCCACACTCAACACAATGTATATTACTCTGATTCGCTCAATCCTGGAATACAATGCGTTTATCTTCGATAATATATCCCCTTCACACATCACAACACTTGAACGCATACAGCATAACGCAATTCGCCTCATCACCGGAGCACACCGCACCACGCCCATCACTAGTCTCCGGGCTGAGGCCCACCTCCCCAGCTTACAACACCGCAGAATGCTTCAACTAGTCAGATACCACTTTCGCACCACAACACAACACAACCACCCTGCCACCCTCGCACTCTCTAATCCTCCCGTTCGACGCACATATAATAGGAACAAATACAATATTGCCATACATTTAGACCATGTCCTCACATTCGCACTCAAATTCCCCAACGTAATCCCCGACAAATTGCCTCCTCTAATCCCGTTTTGGCACATGAAACACCCCAAACTTGAGTATCTCTTTCGGGAAAACAAAAACCTGCTCACCCCCATCGAAGTCCAAATTAGATTTTTTGAATATCAAGAGGCCCACCCACAACACACCTTCTTCTACACGGACGGCTCACGTACCAGCAATGGTACGGGAGCCGCCTGGTGCGGTGGGCCCGACACTGGTCAAACCAAATTAACACTTCACCATTCGGTTTACACAGCAGAACTAGTCGCCATACTCACTTGCCTACAACACATCATTGCGCAACGCATTACTACCCCTACTACAATATGCACTGACTCACGATCCTCCGTGGACGCCCTCGCCTCAATACACAACACCACACACCCCACGCTCCACGCCATCCGACACCTCTACAATGCCAACCACGCACACCTTCCACTCACACTGCTCTGGATCCCTGGACATAGGGGCATCCCGGGAAATGAACGGGTTGATGGTCTCGCCCGCGCGGCGATCGACCTCCCCGATAACAACGGAGCCCCAGTACCCCCCGGAGATCTTTTATCCCTCACAAATAATCTGTTCAGAAAGTATATTCAGGCCTGCTGGTCACACAACACCACACATCTACATACCATCAAGCCCACACTCTCCATCTGGCCCTCCTCCAACCAGCACACCCGTCTCAACGAGGTGGTACTCACCAGACTTCGCCTGGGCCACACCGATTTGACACACAATTTTCTTTTTCATAGACCTCACCGCCTTCCAATTTGTAACACATGTCACGTCCGCCTTACTGTCACTCATATCTTACTTGACTGTCCAGCATATGCTCTTCACCGTCGCTATATCATGCAATATGTCGCCAAGACCCACTCACAACTTTCGCTTCAAGCTCTCCTCGGGAATGACCACCCAGAACTACTTGATTTACTCTTTCGCTTCCTCCAGGACACCAAACTCTCCGAACTGATATAAAGCCTCCGTCGCATTTTCCTTTTCCAAGCTAGCCTGATAAAAGATATACGACACGCGCCACACTCCGTACTGGCTGTATGACTCCGCTCCACATCTCTTCTTCTCCGTCGTCGCAAAACACGTCCATATAGGTTATCTCACACTAGGTAGACAGGATCCGATCCAATTTGGCTACTACGGACGGACTTCCTTTTAAATTGCGCTTGGTTTTTTACCCTCGGGTTTTCCAAGCAGCCTGGTTTTCCCCTTTTTAGGGGTTTCCAGGCTTTAACTTGAACCATACACTTACACACACAAGGTCGGGCCCGACGCCCACGACTCGCCCTGGGCGTCGGGCCTCCGCTTCGCTTTTCAGGTCGCAGGTGGGCAGTGGAGCCTCTCCGGAGGTTACGATGCTGCCCACCCTCCAAATGTCCTTCCATTGTCATGAGTGTCTGTATGTATGTATATGTACCTGTATGACATGCGTGTTTCGTCTCTACGCCATATTTCTTGTTTCACGGCGTCTCTCCTTTCTTAACTAGTTGGTATAACCGGATGTCACATAAGCCGGATTAACGTAACTCCTTCTTTAACGTAGCAATCTCTAGCAGATGGCACTTTGCCTCAGCTAAAGATTAAGGAAAAAAAAGAAAAAAAAGAAAAAAAAAAAAAGATTAACCCGCGTAGGTCAGATATGTAGTTTAACAGTGTGTTTCAAAAATCGCGAATATTTACGTTGTAATGTTAAAAGGCCGTAATAGGTCTAGTGGGATTTATCGCCCCTTAAAAATTTATTGGTATAAGGAAAAAAAATTATTAGGTCTCGGTTGTGTTGTAACATTGTTCATGTTTTACGTGTGTTATGTGGCCTTCAGCCAACCGGGGTACGTCGAGAGAGTCGGCGCGCGAGGGTAGCCTCTGCCGTCGTAACGTGGTGACGTCACACGCGGTCGGCCTTGAATCCGCGTCGGCCGCCACTGTCGAGCGGCCGCAGGGAACTGCCGCCCGGCGGCGCGTAGCCGCCGGCTCTGCAGAGGGAACCGACTGGGTCTGCCTCTGCGCGTAGCGGTGACATCGCGCGCGGCGGTAGCCGCTGGCCGGCGCTCGGCCGGGGAGACGACGAGAGCGCGCCGTGCGATCTGGACGTACGGGTGTGCCGCTGTTGTAAAACTTCTTTGTAGTGCCGACAGAGACGGCTAAAATACTGTCGGCACTTGTCACCTTTCGGCTTTCATTTAACTTCGACTCAAATATAACGCCAAAGTACAGCAATATTTTGAACGGGAGTTGTCGCCACAACGAGCTACCCTAGACTACTTCACGAGCCAACGAGAACTACACCACACATGCAAGAAAACAACAACAGGCAAAGAGTCGTGAGACGGAGTTCAGCGGGGCAGGGCGGTCACTGGCCGGCTCTGCCCAGTTCTTCGATACTGGAGGTACGTACGACTCTGACTGAGAGTCGTTGGTTGTTTATTGAGATGTAGCTGTTTGTATACTTGAACGCATAGCGTAATTGGAGACCGGTCGGCATGGAAATTGAATTGTATGGGAACGTTGTAGTCTCTTGAATATTTGAATGTGTGATCGGAGACTGAGATGATGTGCCGTGATGTGATGACATTTAGCAAGATGTGACTGATAAGATGTATGGTGACTATCAAGATGTACGGTGGCCCTGTGAATGTTGAGTTGTATGAAGTGAGCACTAATATGTATGGTGGCCAGAGAACTAACGTATGAAGATGTGGCAATTGAGATGTATGTTGGCCAATGAGTGGTTGTATATCAAGATGTGGGATGGCCTGGTAAATTGTCGTTTGTCGAGCTGATTGAAGCTGCCTGTCACTGGAAGAGGTTATTGTACTAATTTGGCTATCCCTGCTGCACAATTGAATCTGAACTATTGTCGCCATATTTCTGCTTATTAATGGCACGAATATAAGTGCGGGATTTGAGGTGCCTGTCAACAGATGTTTGGATCGGAGCTCTTGGAATTGTGGTATAGAGCAATTGAACATATACCGGAGTTTTTAATATCGGCAAGGCGAGATCCATGATGCTATTCACGTAGCCCAAAGAAGTTTGCCCCGACATGCGCGAAATGTCTGATAAACCGCTCTGGGGAGAAAAGAACTTCTCTATACATGGCAATTGGCCATTTCCTGCCGTAGTCCACGTCACGCCGTCGCCATTACCAGATACGAAAACGCCTGCAGTGAAGTCATTCTAGTGGCGGGAAATAGTCGTGCTGCCATCGCACAAGCAATAATGAAAATGTAAAATGGAACTTTGCCTTCGTTGCGAGTAAACAATCAATTGTAATGACATTTTATGGGAACTGCCTATGATGGGGAGAAATCAAGGGGAGTACGAGGAAGGGGAAGGTGGTGGGGTCGAGTACAAGAATGTAAATGAGTACGGGAATGACGATGGAATCAGTGAAGACGGCTCGAACTGTGCGACCATGAATGTTAGTAGGATATTTATGAAAACAAACATGCGACAAGGGCATTCGTTTCGGAACGTTCTTGTGTTTGTGTGTGTGTGGGGGGGGGGGTACATGGAAGCAATGGGTGGGTCGAAATCGTTTGGATGTTCTTCCCGCAGGGTCACATATGAAGTCGAGATTATTTGTGAGTGGGAGGTATAACGAAGTTTCTATGGATGTACTGTTCTAGCCGTAAATTGATGCATATTCCCATAATACCGTTGTATACATGTACTGCCGCAGTAATTTACCACTGCAGGCGTGCTGGCGTTTCGGCCGGCTGTCGCAGTGTAGCGACCGGACGTCAGTGTTGGGTTGCCAGCTGAACAATGGCTGGCCGCATTCCGAGTATCCCCTTCCCCCGCGGAGAGGATGAACTCATGTAACTTGTTCTCACGCGGTGGAGAGGTCGCCGAGTTAGATCAGCAGAGACGTCATTTAACTACCAATAGGAATCGGGGCTCAAATACGTCATTATTAAGTTAGCCAATCATAGAGCGACGAATCGTCTTAAGCAAATAGACAGTAGGGTGATTAAGATTGCAACCTTTGTGGAAAAGTATAGTTGCTCAGGGCTAAACTGGCTCTCTGAATCATGGCGAGTTCAATGGTACCATTTTATCCATATTTGAGTTTGTCAAGGGGTTCCGCAAAGTGCTTAAAGTTTTGGATATTTTTACCCATTTTGGCCCCGGGGAACACTATACGCATGGTACTCCGGTGGACGTTATCGTCGTTTCTTAAATATTATTTTACGTCCTCGGCTTATACTACGGCTGAAAATGGACGTTACTGTAATTTAGGACGGGCGTTTGTCGCAGTGGGGGGGGGGGGCTTACTGGGAGGGGTGGGGGAGGGGGTGGTGGAATTTGATATGCTGAAAACCATGTCATGATGGGTATCAAACAACTCCATTTCATGAAGCGAATTCGTCTTCATGTGTCCAACCAGACATTCAATTTCCTCATCAGACTAATTTTCTGTTCTTTGTCAACAAGGGTGACAAGAATTGACGAGGTCGTACTGCTTCTGCCACAACTGTTTTGTAAACTCGTACACATTTAAATTGCCACCAGTATGAAGTCGGCTCTTTGCAATAGATGACTTGTGGCAACTACGTCAATGCAGTACTAACATACAATCAATCAGTACAGCCACAGTTACAAGTCATCTGTTCTAGTCACCAGAACAGTCACCCTTTCAACAGTCATCCTTTCTACAGTGATCCCAGCGTGCGCTTGTCGAAAGCAGTGATCCTCCTACGATGGTCCTCTACCGCTTGGAGCAGCCACTGAATCTCCTGGTCGTTTCTTGCGGCATGGGCGAAGCGCTGGATAAGCGCAACGCCCCTTTCAGCAGCATCGTTCGTGACCATTAGGTCCTTGATGAGCCGCTGGTATGCCCGGAATCCTGCGTCCTCCTCCCACTTGGTCACTGGCTGCTCAAGCCAGCGGCTCGGGTCGATCTTCAGGAGCTGGAAGACAAGCCAGGAACGTTCATCTACAAAGTGTAGCAGTCGGGTGCGCTGGTCGATGACAGGTGCGACAGGGTCGACATCCTCGTCTGGTGCCTCTGGATCGTCAGGATGTCGCAGCAGTGTCGCGGCGATACCAGCCCGCTCGTCGGCGCTGACTGCCTCGGACGCGAGACAAAACACCACCGTCTCTGGCTTCAGGTACGACATGTGGCGGCGCATCTTGTCCAGGGCCGCCTCGGCCACGACCTCGTCAATCTCTCTGAAGCGCAGCAGGTTGTGATATAGGCGGAGGTCGTTGTCCGCAGCGTCGGCCGCTAGCGGAGCCGCCAGCCAGGCCGGAACATACAGCAGGCTGATGAACCGGCAGACCCTCTGCAGCTTCTCCGTCTCTTCCGGGCTGTACTCCAGCTGACTGGCGAAAAGCCTCATCTTGCTAAAGTAGATGACCTGTGAATTTAAGCCAATTTTGTTAGTAATCCTGGGTATAGTGACAAAAGCTTCTTTGATCGTGTCATATTAAACAGTCGAATTGTTAGGTTGAAATTAAAGATTGTGTGATATATGGCCCTATAAAAGTTAGGCAAAAAGCGTGGTTATGCGTATTCCTTGGCGCGTTTCTATCATTAGTTTTATCAGCAATGCGGTGTAATTTTGGCCGCAACATCGTACCTTCGCCATCCACCGGGCGTTGCTGTAGGCGCCCGGGCGGCGGAACCGGGCCTGGGACGGCGCGGCACCCAGCAGCACCAGGGTGAGCTGCGCCACCTCGCGGTAGTCGTCCCTCAGGAAGGTGGTCGTCCCCGCGAGCAGCGCCTGCAGATGCTGTACCACCTCGTCCTGCAGGTCCTGCAGCCACAAGTGGCTGACGGGTAGGGTCTCGAAGTCCGACTTGTTGATGTCCTCCCACCTAACATCCATTACATTCTGTTATATTGAAAATGGACACAAAATTAAAATATTCAAGAATGTGGTGACAATAATTTATGAGTGATTGCCAGTGTTTCTAACACCTGGAATTTAGGGTTTAAGTATGTAATACCAAAGTTTACCTATGCTTCAGCTGTTCGAATCTGGTGTCAGACGGGCCGGTTGTTTTGTCGAAGAGCGCGGTCGCCACGCCCCCAACAACCAACTCCAGAACATGGTGGCGACACTCCAGGTGAAGCACCTTCTTCTCCAACATGTCCTCGAGCATGGCTACGGCGCCTCGGTGCCGGCCAGTGTTACTACTTGTGGTGTCATAGCAAAGCCCGACGATGTTGTCGACGCAGCTCCACTCTCGAAGCGCGTCCATCGTTGCCAGAGTCTGCGACAGACCTGTCCCGTCCGGAATGGTCGGCACCGACAGCAGCTTGCCACTGACGTGGTCTGGACCACCGGAGATCAGGATGGCCAGGCGATGTTCTGGTGTTCCCAACTCATCCTGAGAAGCGGAGGACGTGGGCGTGATTCGTGCGTCAAATGTGCACTGCGGTTAAATTTATCACGACAGGCTATGATTAGCAATTGTTTGAAAATGGTAGATTGAAAGACTTTCGTGAGGAACACGAATTCTAATTACTTTTCAAAAGAAGACAAAATTATAAGACATATTGTCACCTTGATCATTTTGCCGTCCCAGTGGACGATGGCGTGTTTCGGGGGGACGAAGGTTGACCGGATCGTCTCCGCGACCTCGCGGCGGTGGGCCTACCGTCGGCGGCCTGAAGTTGCCTTGGAGATGCAGAACGTGTTGATGTCCACCGGTGGCTGCGCCGACCGCAGCACTGCGCTGACCAAGGCGGTGACCTTTGGAGAAGAGTTCAGGACTATCATGATGATGGATATTTTGTATTGTAAAACTAGGTAAATTATATGTACAACAAGGATTGTGAGATCGTACGTATGGTTGGAGTCGTTTAAATTATGAACTAATTATGATAACGATGAAGCATTGCAATCATGAAAACACGATTTGGAAAACTAGCAGAATGGAACATCAGATGCATAGCAAATGCCTAGGATATGTTTGATTGGAGAGAAATGGGCAGGTTTGGGTTGGTTGCAGCGACTCACCTGGTTGGACGACATGCCGAAGCGATCCGCAACATCAAGGATCGCAGGAGAGTTCATGATGTCGCGAGGAAGCGCCAGCTCCACGGTGCTCGCTTGTCTCTGTCGCTTGGCTGGCGGTTGGTAGGGCGCTGGCTCAAAGGTGTCCGACGCGTCTGGGCCGTCCTCGGTGCTGCCACCTGCGCTGCCCTTGGTGGTGTCTTTAGTCGCTACAGCTGGCGCCTGGGACGTCGAAGGTTGACTCGCCTCTGACTCCGCCATGCGCTGAGCCCGCTGGTGCCGCCATTGCTGTTGCTCGACTCTTCTGGACTGTTCACACCTAGCGTAATCTCGACGCACTGTCGGAATCGACGCAAAGCTAGCATGGGACCCAATGAGTCCGCCAATTCTGCCATTGCGCCGGCCTTGCGTCGGCTGTCTGCCGATTCCTACAAATCGCTGGCGTTTTCCGAGCAGACAATGTTGGATTTTCTCAACTTGTTCCGCTCGGCGCACCAGCGGCCTTGACGCAAGGTCGACAGACTGCTCGGGATAAACTGCGGTCGCCATATTTGCTAATCTTCGGCGGATTGGTGCCACATCGCCTGCGGTTTTTTCAGCTTGTAAAGTTGCAACATGTCTCTCTCGGAAGATGCAAGCAAGCCAAGAACAGGTGAGAGGAAAGGATGGCAGGTATTTACCTACTTTGCGTTGAAAAGCTTCTTTCGATACCGGAAATAGGTATGATGCAAGTTCAACCAAAGCTTATATTTATATAGAACACTGATACTACATTTTTGAGCACACCATTAACTGGGTATGACAATTTGTGTTTTAAGCAATTCCAAAATTGTCAATGTCAGTTGATCGCTGGCGTACTCGCATCTTGGCGATGCCGCTGCGGGTCGATATTACGCCCAGTGCGTCGGGATTACGCCTAGTCAGTCATTGCGCTGGCTCTTTTGCGTCGAGATTACGCTAGGTGTGAACAGTCCATTCCTGCGAACTTCTTGTCGTTGCCGGACATCGTTCCTATCCGATCCGCGCGCTGGTCGAAGTAAAATTTCACATCCTTCTCCTTCTTGCCTAGGAGACGGCTCAACAGGATTTCTCCGATGGCGTCCTCGGCCCCAATGTCCCACAGCTTGTCCATGTTTGCTGCGAATTGTTCCCGGCGACCGCTGATATCATTCTTCCTTCCTTTGCTCTTTGATAATTCATTCCACTCACGCCACAGTCCCTGCAACTTCCGAACACAGTTGCGCGGCAGCATCGTCGGGATTCGCGCCATAGCCCAGAAGCACAGGACGTTGTCCACTGTTGTCTTAAACGCCTCATATCGATCCGGGCACTGCTCCTTGATGTGAAAGAAGTACCTCAGCACAGCTCTTGCGGTGGGTAGCTTCGATCCGGAGATAGAGTGAGCAGGCTGGCCAGCCAAGAAATACTCCGTTCGATTTCTTAAAACTGGCACGGAAGAAGCAACTTTCACATTATTACTATCACTCATCTTGAGCAATCAACTGCATATCTTAGTCTGTAAAAGGGAGAAGGTCAAATTAGGATACAACTCATTGGTGAACTATTGAGCAGTGGCTCAATGCATGAACTGAACATTTGTTACCTTTTTATAGGAATACATGGGTCATTATTTTAACCAGGGAGCCATAATTGTCATTATGTTACGCTTCCGTATGGGATACCATATTATGGAAACGGAAACTTTTTACTTAGACCAGACAACTAATCATAGTTGGATTAGATGATATCAGATGAGGCAATATAAACTTTTGACACATGAAAATGAATTCGTTTCAGGAAATGGAGTTGTTTGATACCCATCGCCACATGGGTTTCAGCATATCAAATTCCACCAACCCCACCCCACCAACGTGGGGGGGGGGGGGGTGCATACTGGGAGGGGGTCCCAGTATGCACCCCCCACTGCGACAAACGCCCGTCCTAAATTACAGTAACGTCCATTTTCAGCCGTAGTATAAGCCAAGGACGTAAAATAATATTTAAGAAACGACGATAACGTCCACCGGAGTACCACGCGTATAGTGTTCCCCGGGGCCAAAATGGGTAAAAATATCCAAAACTTTAAGCTCTTTGCGGAACCCCTAGACAAACTCAAATATGGATAAAAATGGCACCATTGTACTCGCCATGATTCAGAGGACCACGTTAGCCCTGAGCAACTATACTTTTCCACAAAGGTTGCAATCTGAACCACCCTAATGGACAGCTGTTTGGGGTGGGATACTAGCGTGTTATAGGCCCTTCGAGCCAGTCAAGCGACGCGGTTCTGCGGTCCTTTTGTGCGCTGGTGTGTGTGTGCTTTTCGAATGACAGTCGTTTTCTCGTAGTTTCGGCTGGCGTCTTGCTCCTTCTAAATTTGTCTGAACGTTTGTGTCCTCATTACCGAAATTGCAAGTGAAACAAAAATTGTAACGATGTTCCTTTCCATGCCCAGTATCTAACTTGGCTGGGGCGAACGTATTTGGGCTACGTGAATAGCACTATGGACCTCGTGTTGACGATATTAAAAAAACCCGGTCATTTTGCCTTCCGAGATGATTTATTAGAAGCACTCCTACTAGAGGAAAATAAAATTATTGCCAGTGCAAGGGCATAATTATTTTCATTGGTGACATTTGTACCCAGGTGATACAAATTGGGACGATTATATCTACATGTTTGTGTGTATGTGTGTTTGTTGTTATTTTGTTGTTATTTGTTTTTTTGGGCGCATCGACCAGATTTGATCATTTAGCGCCCATAACTAGTCATATGACAATACTTTATTTAGGCCTCCTAGAGTTATAAAATACAGTTACATACGTCCAAGTCGCACACCTAAACATACACGCACAATATATGCAATGTCACGTTAGACTGGCGGACAGATGACAGCGAAACTTATGTCAGAGATATAACCAAATAATTTGCCCGTCTGGATAAAACGCGAATCGTCACCTAAAATATCAGAAAGCTTAAGCGAGTCCACTTGTCACCCAAAATACCGTCTGAGTTGAACTCCGAAGCGGGGCCATGCCAGCAGAGCATGGCGCACTGTAAGAGGCACATCACAACAGTTACAGATCGGCTTAGTTCCCTCCATCAGCAAGTAGCTATGAGTGGCGTATGTGTGTCAAATCCTCAGCCGAGCAAGCACTACTTCTTCCCATCGATATTTTCTCACTGAGGACTCCCATAACGCTAGACGGGTTTTCAACCTTCTTAGCTTGTTATTGTCAATGGAGTCCCAAGTTTGCTGCCATTTAAGTCCGAAGAATGCGTTGACAGATTGGTTTAAATTTGTGGCAGGGAGGGGAAGTACACGAGTGGGGAGGGGGGGAGCGACCAGCTGCCCTCCTTGCTACGGCATCAGCCATGTCATTTCCGGTAATGCCAGCATGGCTAGGGACCCAGCACAACGTGACGCTCTTCCCATAATGGCTCAGAGCATTAAGACGCATCAAGATGTCCTGTAAAAGCGGGTCACGAGGGCAAAAGGACTTAAAAGCTAAAAGACTACTTAGCGAGTCAGAAACGACAAGGTGAAGATTTTGGCTTTCAACTTCAATGAAACACAGCGCTTTTTTAATAGCCATCAATTCCGCCGTGTAGATCGATGCATGTGCAGGCAGTGTAAACGTCCTGGTAGTGGAACTACTCACGAAGGCACATCCCACACCATCAGCAGTCTTCGAACCATCAGCATAGGTAAAAACACATCCATCATAAGATTACAGGTGTTCCAGGCCCCTCATACGAAAAACGCCTGGCAAGACCTCCGCTTTACGGTTGTCCGTCAAGTGGGTGTCAATTGTAGGCGGGGTTAGCTCCCAAGGCGGAGTGGGCATTAACTCCACTTTCATAATGCTGCGCAAACGAATGCTGCCCTCCTGCAGCAATTCCCGCACGCGGACACAAAATGGGTTCACGTCGGCGACTCGTCCACGCCGGAACATCCGTAGCATACGGTTTGAAAACCCAAACTGGTAAGCTGGGTGTGTGGGGAACTGTCTAATCTTGCAAGCATAGCGCAGTCCGAGTTTTGCTCTTCTCATAGATAGTGGTGGCCCATGAGCCTCCGCCAGGAGACTCGCGATTGGCGAGATACGAAAAGCTCCTGTAGCAATTCTCAGGGCTGCGTGATGAATGGTGTCGAGGTGTGTGTGTTTAGATATCGGTGCAATAAGAATCTAAAGCTAGGCCAGAGTGCCTTAGCGATTTGAGCACTAAGAAGTTGTTTGACGAGCATGTCACTCAGCTTAGCTGGATATCGGTGCAAGAAGAATCTAAAGCTAGGCCAGAGTGCCTTAGCGATTTGAGCACTAAGAAGTTGTTTGGACTAGTAAATCACTCAGCTTGGGATTAAGCGCGTTAGCTAACAGTGACGTTATGGTGATCCCCGGTGTCCTGTGAGACACCCCAGAATGTGAGTAGTGTATCTGGTAGAAATCGTTCTTATTGCTCCAAACCTTGCATCCTTTCGCTGAACTTTGACTGTACAGATCGTGAGCTTTCGTTTGGAGCAATTTTCCTTTCCTTTAGTTGAGTGCCAACGGGCGCAGGGACGCCACCTACAATGGAACACCGGAGCGCAGATAGCGCCATCAATGGTGAGAATAACGTGACACAAGTAGCGCCACCTGACAGGAAAAATGGTAGGTCTTATGTGGTGCCACCTATCGGAACTTTGGAATATCTAGACGCAAGTTGCGTCCCCAATATGGAGCAGCGACATAATGTATGCAGTTCCACCTAACATGGGATGCTACTATGGATTGAGAGATGTTACCTGTAAGGTGTTGTGTGATTGAAAGTTGATGTCTTGAACGAATGGGTGGAAGTATTGATTCTGTTGATATGTGCCTATTTGATTGAGTGAATGTTAGTGATCAGTGTAATATACTGAATGTAGCAAATTTTTGGCTATGGCTAAAATCACATTTAACCTGCATATTCGCACCTGCGAGCCCAAATGTGTTTCCTAGACTTATAACAAGTTAACCACTCCCTCCTACTCCGCCAGGTGAAGAGAAGCTGACCTCACATGATCAACAGGAGAGAGTGCCTGACCTGATCGTTGAGCTGGACGCGTCAGTATAGTTCTTCACCACTTATTAATCTGCTACAGAGAGCTGACCGCGATCGAGACGGTGCTGTTCAAGCATCGCAGGAGCCGCCGGTCACGTGGTACTGACCACCCCGCGTGGTCCTTGAGCGACGCCTCCGGATGCTGCCGGATCAGTGGGATGACCACTCCACTGATCCTGTGGAGCTGCGCTTCAGAGCGACGCTTACGCACGGTTGGCGCTGCCCGAGTTGCGCTGCCGTGGTGCCCTAGAGGCACACAGGTGGGCTGGCAGTGCGTCGCCTTACCTGCCACACCGTGGGCAGAATCATCAGTGAATTCAATGAACGTTATGGTGATTCGGAACTTCTTCCTCTTCGCATATTCGGCGGAACCTTAACTCTATTGTATTGGCTTTGGTTGTATCAGCTTCGAATGTGCATTGTCTGTTTATTAACGACTCGCGTAAGATGTTGTGTGCTTGTAGTCGTAACTCGTATTAATGTGTTGTTGGTATCGGAGTGTTTGTGAAATTGTGAGTAATCGTGAGAGTGAATGGGGAATAAATGTAATTGGCCGTGATTTGTCTAGTGGATCCCAGAATTTATATGTGGATTAAAATCGGAATTTTTGGGACTCGTGTTATGTTGTAACGGAGTTGGTCTTCAGAACACTTTTATTTCAGAAATTTAGACCCTCCCCACTGTATCTCGCGACAGGTTCTGGCAGATACCATACCCCGGGGCCGAGCTGCTTACGTCGGCATGTCGTCGGCCGCCGGCGAGGCCAACGGCTATTGCTTCCCCTCCCCATTTCCGGCCGCGGTGCACAGATATCTGGGGCCTGGTACGGCCGCTGTCTGCTGCCAGTGACCTCGATGGACTGCCGCCATCAAATGATGAAATGCCGGTGGGTGATATGACCGTCATGGATGATGAATATTACCAAGTCTATTTTGGAACCCAACTGGGGAAGGTATGTAAGTACATAACAGCCGTATGCCAGGACACGTGACAGTGTGCATAGCTGTGAGGGCATGAGAGAGTACGACAGTGGGATGACAGGTATGACAGATGTCATGCGCCGTGGCCAATGTTAGGTGTGTCAGTGCATCTGTGATGTCAAGTGTGTATGGTGTCGAATGTGTCTGTGATATCAGGTGTGGTGTCAGGCACGTAAGGACAAGTGTACGTCTAAGTCTTGGATGTGTGTATGGATTATGCATGTAATGGTGACATATAATAATTGGCGACAGCTGGATGAATGTTACTGTGTCTGTGAATGTCGGATGTCAGCTGTCCGTGAGCTGAGCTGTAGTCATGTGTCGCAATTGTCAGGCGCTGTGTCGTCCCGACATTCCAGCCGCCTGTGTGCATGCTGAGCTCAGCAGCTCTGGTGTCAAACGCCAGGCCGCAGCGCGGTGCCGCCGAATTGTGCCCAGGACAGCATAGTTCCCACGAGTCGGCCGAGGTTCTGGCTGCTACCAGAGATGACTTTGGTCTGATGGAATGTATCTGATGTTTCAGAGGGACGGCGCGCCCGCAGTTGCAGTAAAGTTAACCGGGTACGAGCATTGTTCTCGAATGGATCAGGGCCGTACGACCGACGCTCTCACATATGACGTGTCGCGGGCTAGGTTACATGATTGCCTGGCATGGTGCCATGGGCGTTGGCGGGCGAGTTTAGCTGGCGCGGAGCCGAGGGCTCCGGCAAGGAGTCGTGAGACGGAGCTTGGCGGGATAGGGCGGGCGATGGCCGTCTCTGTCCAGTTCTTCGATACTGGAGGTACGTACGACTCTGACTGAGAGTCGTCGGTTGTTTGTTGATATGTAGTCGCTTGAGATGAAAGTCGTAGAGTACTTTAAAACCGGTCGGGATGTAAGCTGGATTGTACGTGAACACTGCAGCCTCTTTGCATATCAGAACTTGGGATTTGAGATTGAGACAATCTGGTTATTTCGGCTTGTTGGTGAGGCGTCGATGATGATGTATACCGTTGGCCGCGACTGTTCATCACTCGTCACACTCTGTCCTCAAAAACACAGCGGTGATAGTTCGGGACCTCGCGTTAATATTTACACTGTATACACACAAGCACTTCTCGAAATAACTACGGAAGTACAAAATAAACCTCAGTTCTCAGTCCGTCGGCGCTCGGTCCGTCCCCAGCCAAGCCAGGTCTAGTGGATGTAGAGTGTCGGCCGTTTGATGGCGTTCGGCGACAACGATGTGCGCAGCTCGACGTCTGGTGATGGTCTGCCCCCTGGGGGTCCTGCCCGGGGTTATTTATACGGCCGGAAAGGACTGCTCTTTGTCCTCGAGCCTGCTGCAGAAGTGAAATCAAGCGTGCAACGAATGTCTGGTGCAGAGGTTAATTCAACCGTGCAACGCATGTGTGATTGACGTGCTAAATCCTGGGTGTTTATACGTACAAGGAAGCCGACGCGTACCTGGTTTTTGTGAGCTGACAATGTGTGGTGTTTCTCCGGAGTTTAGTTGATAGGATTAAAGCAGGCCGGTGCGTGAGTAATCCACTTGGTATCCGTCTGGTGCAGAGGCTAGGTCAACCGTGCAACGTCTATCAGTGTCCGTGATTGACGTGCTGCGTATCGGGTGTTTATACTAATAAGGAAGCCGACGGGCGGTCGGTTGGATGAGGTGACAGCGTCTGGTGTTTCTTGCGTGAATAATCCTCCCGGTATGCAAGCTGTGGCGCGTGGGATGACTAAGCATCCGGGTGATTATGTAGCGCGGCGTATTGCGCAGGTGAAGTTGGGGAGTGTGCGCTGTTACAAGATGGTAGGCTGGATGTGATGTATGAAGATGTGAGCGCTGATATGTATGGTACGTGTCAAGATGTAGGGTGACCCTGTGAATGTTGAGTTGAATGATGGAGCGCTGATATGCATGGTGGCCAGATAACTAACGTATGAAGATGTGGCAATTGAGATGTATGTTGGCCAATGAGTGGTTGTATATCAAGATGTGGGATGCCCTGGTGAATTGTCGTCTGTCGAGCTTGATTGAAGCTGCCAGTCGCTGAAAGAGGTTATTGTACTAATTTGACTATCACCGCTGCACTATTGAATCTGAATTATTGTCGTCATATTTCTGCTTATAAATGGCACAAATATAGGTGCTGGTTTTTATGGTGCCTGTCAAGAGATGTTTCGATCGGAGCTCTTGGCATTGTGGTACAGACCTATTGAAAACATAACCGGGGTTTTTAATATCGTCAACGCGAGGTGCATAGTACTATTTACGTAGCCCAAAGAAGTTTGCCCCATACATAAGTGAGATACTGGGCATGTAAAGGAACATCGTTACATTTTTTCTTTCTCAAATGCTCTGTATATTGAACAAGTTCGGTAATGAGCACGCAAACGTTCAGACAAATTTAGAACGGGCAAGACGCCAGCCGAAACTACGAGAAAACGACTGTCATTCTAAAAACACTGATTTCGTTGCGTCTTTTGAGTGATTTTCTGTGATTTTCGGTGATTTCTTCAAGTGAGCTTTTACCTCAGTTATAGGAAATCGTAGGAAAGCGATGGTAGATAAATGTAGCTACGTACTGATGCACTGTTATATACTGATCAGTCGTGTGCTTTTCTATAGTAGGATGGACGACCGTCGACGAAATGAAAGGGCGCGCTGGTCCAATGGATTGATGTATGTATGTGTGCCATTGAGAATGCTAATGAACTGCCACGTATAGCCGTGCTTATTTTAGACCACTTTTAGCCGTGTTTATTTTATACCACAATGTTTTACACACCTGACGTGAAAATGTGAAAAGCCGCAACATGTTGGACCATTTTCGAATATACTGGTAACTGGTAACTGGCAGGAAATGGCCAATTGCCATGTATAGAGAAGTTCTTTTCTCCCCAGAGCTTATCAGACATTTCGCGTATGTCTGGGCAAACTTCTTTGGGCTACGTGAATAGTATCATGGACCTCGCCTTGACGATATTAAAAAAAAACACGGTATATGTTCAATTGCTCTTTACCACAATTCCAAGAGCTCCGATCCAAACATCTCTTGACAGGCACCTCAAATCCCGCACTTATATTCCTGCCATTAATAAGCAGAAATATGGCGACAATAATTCAGATTCAATTGTGCAGCAGGGATAGCCAAATTAGTACAATAACCTCTTCCAGTGACGGGCAGCCTCAATCAGCTCGACAAACGACAATTTACCAGGCCATCCCACATCTTGATATACAACCACTCATTTGTCAACATACATCTCAATTGCCACATCTTCATACGTTAGTTCTCTGGCCACGATACATATTAGTGCTCACTTCATACAACTCAACATTCACAGGGCCACCGTACATCTTGATAGTCAGCATACATCTTATCAGTCACATCTTCATCTTGTTAAACGCCATCACATCATCACGGCACATCATCTCAGTCTCCGGTCACACATTCAAATATTCAAGAGACTACAGCGTTCCCAGACAATTAAATTTCCATGCCGACCGGTCTCCAATCACGCCATACGTTCAAGTATTCAAACAGGTACATCTCAATAAACAACCAACGACTCTCAGTCAGAGTCGTACGTACCTCCAATATCGAAGAACTGGGCAGAGCCGGCCAGTGGCCGCCATGCCCCGCTGAGCTCCGTCTCGACTGTTTGCCGGAGCCCTCGGCTCCGCGCCAGCTAAACTGGACGGCCAACGCCCATGCCACGCAACCATGTGACCAAGCCCAAGACACGTCATATGTGAGATCGTCGGTCGTATGGCCCTGAACCATTCAGGAACAATGCTCGTACCCGGTGAACTTCACTGCAACGGCGGGCGCGCCGTCCCTCAGGCATCAGAGACATTTCATCAGACCAGTCATCTCTGGTAACAACCAGAGCTCGACCGCTCGTGGGAACCACTGCTATCCTCGGCACAATTGCGGCACCGCGCTGCGGTCTGGCGTCTGGCACCAGAGCTGCTGAGCTCAGCGTGCACACAGGCAGCTGGCTGGTCGGGGCGACACAGCGCCTGGCAATAGCGACTCATGACTACCGCTCAGCTCACGGACAGCTGACATCCGACATTCACAGACACATTAACATTCATCCATCAGTCATCCATTATTATATGTCACCATTACATTAATAATCCTAACACACATCCAAGACTTAGCCGTACACTTGTCCTTACATACATGACACCACACCTGACATCACAGACACAATCGACACACCTAACACCACGGACCTGTCATCCCATTCTCACACATTGCACACGAGACAGTAGCGACGTAGGGTCGCCACAGTGACAGAAGCCTGTCATATCACAGTGATACCGCTATGATACCACTGTCATGTACGCACACCTGCCCGACTGTGGTTCCCATAATACACTTGTTAGCATACATCACCCCAGACAAATCACATTCACGTAACCCGGGACATTTCATCATCTGATGGCGGCAGTCCATCGAGGTCACACATGCAGCAGACAGTACTCATCCCCTGCTATCTGTGCACCTCGACCGGAAATGGGGAGGGGGAACAATAGCCGTTGGGCTCACCGGAGGTCGGCGACATGCCGACTAAGCAGCTCGGCCCCGGGGTATGGTATCTGCCGGAACCTGTCGCGACATACAATGGGGAGGGGACTAAATTTCCTAAATCAAGGCGTCCCCACAACCAACTTCGCTACACCTGCCGTCAGGTAAGCGGCTTCCGTCAGAACCAAGCCATTAAGCGGTGAAGAGGACAGCGAAGCACTAGTCACGTGCGCGACATATTTTGTATTTGTCATTCACAACGACCGGTGACCGGTGATCACGCCGCAGCCCTGATAGCTAAGTAACTTGTTGGGCCAACGCCGCCGAGAGGTCCAGGACAGGTACAGACTGACTGGCCACGCCTCTCCAGCGACGGCACTCACCCACCGCCTGACTGGCCATTGAGCCAAACCGACATCGGCCTAGAGCGTAGGGCTGCGCACATCAGCCCTCTCAAGAGACATCTCGAGTAACTCGAGAAACATCTCAAGAGACGCGTTTCCACTGCCCTCATCCGACACAGGCCCTGATGTCTGACGGGGGTGGGGGTGGCTGCCGGCCCACGCAGGCCCTGGCAGCTGACGCAGTGGAACATGCGGCATTGCGACATGTTTACTGGCGACATGCCGCAACGGAGCGCTGCTCACAACCACCGCCACTCACGGACCACTCAGTCCACGACAATGCACACCAGGCCGGCCGCTGTTGTACTCCATGGAATGCGCGTGGTGTCCGTGCCCACAGCAGTGGTATTGTCCATCACATCTGACCACCGGCCGCCCCGCCCAGCCGACCGGCACAGGGCGGTGTCGCCGGGCCGACAGTCTCTGCTCCGGCCGCCCCGTAGAGCTCGAGCCCGACCCGAAACCACCAACATCCACGACTGTAGATCCGCAGCTACATTCAACGACAATCACTGCACACCACTCACGAGTTGGCCACGAAAGTGTCGGGAGCCAACAGCTCACATTATGAAGCTGTTGGCTCCCGTGGGAGCCAACAGCTTCATAATGTGGAACTTCATGGGTGGAAGCTCACATTATGACTGGACGCGACATATGTTATGGCTACAGCGACAGACACGCCAAGTCCCGACGGGTTGGTACAACTACAGTCGCTGCGAAACACAGCCTATCACGATACACATCACCGACATGTCTGTACAGCAGAGCAGGACTATAATGCAGAGGGCTCCAACAACCTGCTGAAGCTCAAACTGTGCACGGGGAACAATAACCTGGGCAGTGAGACTTTGATTGGAATGAACATAACAAACAAAACGGCATACAAAACAATCACACCTACCAACAGGGCGGTTCATTATTTGGGTTTACGGGCGCGTCAACTACATAACCATTTAGAGCCCATCAGGGCGGTATTCAATCCGTTTCATAAGGAGAGGGTGGGACGAACAGCCTGTCATGTGTTCCAACTAACTTACGCATTGGAACAGCTGAACATGAAAACTCAGATGACTTGAGGGTTGGAAGTAATTTCAATATGACATAAGTGCCTTTAAAACAACCGAGATAAAAGACGCTCAGTCCACCATTGAGATAAAGTTAATGCAAAAGATCGCAAGGAAACGTTCACAGTATTTCAAAAGACCAAAGGAAATAGTTTATCACAACCACCTCTGTGAAACTAACCTCGACACATTTCAATATGTGATTGATGGAATAGTGGTGACCTCCAGAGCACCTAGAAGGCTTAGCATTGTATTCCTAATTGGTTGTACGATTATTCGGGGCGGAGATGTGTCGTCTCACGGCGGTGATATTACCCATGCATGAATACTCATTCAGATTGTATGCACACGGTCATTGGAGCATGGGGAGGAGCCAAATGGGATGTGGATCATAGGGAGTGTAAACAAAAATGACGCAGAGGAGACCGACTGGAACCGAGGATCCCTGAAACCGCCAACCCTCCATCAACTCAGGGAGAAATAAACCCCTTGTGGGATCGCACAGGACCCACAGCTTCTGCACTATCGGCACATACCCGAGCATTGCATGACATTCGGGACCAGGTATTTCATTATCGCGATTTCCCCAACAAAAGCTCTTTTAAAAATCGCCGTCCAGTAGTTCAAACAGAAAACACTGGTCTTTTTATCATGAAGCTATACGCCAAGCCCCAATTGCTCGCAAAACGAAGACCTAACCTGATGATCTGACAGCAACATAATCACACGAAATAGGCATTCATGTCTAAATGTCTAGTGCCACAGTCCATGTTACACCATAGACGTTTATCCACCACGTGATGCATTGGGAACACTTGGAAAACATCACGTAACATACCTCACCTGACACTAAAATTGTCACAAATTAGTGAATTGGCGCCGATTAATTCAGCGATTGACACCTTGGTCCTTGCTGAACGAACAGGTAACTCAAATTCCCCACAGCCCAATTATTTACCTTTTTCCGCAACCAATCCTAAACCGACACGGGAAGAGTTCAGAAAAAAGGAGTAAGATAAAGTATCAAGAGTTGTCCAGTGTAGTCAAAAGAGACCGAAAGTAACATGCAACCCGGTTAGGAATGTAGCTTCTCATATGTTTAAGTTTCTGAGAAAACACTAGTTCACGCAGAATGGGACGGGAGCACGTTAAGTAAGGGTGTGAACTGATGGAGATACGGAGAATGCCACAACTGCCACACAGGCACCACAACTGCCACACAGGCGCCACAACTGCCACACAGCGCCACAACTGCCACAAAATGCCACACAGGCGCCACAATGCCACAACTGCCACACAGGCGCCACAAAATGCCACAACTACCACACAGGCGCCACAAAATGCCACAACTGCCACACAGGCGCCACAAAAACGTCTGAAAGCGATTTGATTTTGGTTATGCTGACGCATAATGGTCACGTGTCGTGACATGTAATGGTCATGCACGTGTCACGTGGAATGTGCCATACAGGCGAACACTCAGTCGACACCTCCAAGCTCATCAGCGGAAAGCTGAGAGCTCGGACAGATCCAGAAGTATGGAACACCATCGAGCCATTAAAACATTGCAGCTTTCTCTCAACGGCACCGTACACGAACGTGAGTTTACCCTGTACCTCTCAATAGATAGGAGCGCTAGTAACTACGTAGGAAGCACGCCACAACATTGATGGCTAGTAGGTGACGTCATAGTTCAGGTCACGTTAGCGTGACTCAGGCTGACCGCCACGTAACACACGATGCACGATAAAAGCTCTGTATGCCATCTAGCTGTTGACGGCAACATGCAGGTCAACCGCGCATAAACGATCCCGGGGACCCGACGTGGGGAACATTGCGGGACCAGACCAGCCCCGATATCACCAGCTAAGACACGTGATTATGTTAGTAGTGGATACAACGCAACTGGCGGCCGTCTGACCGGCGGTAGACTGAAGCTGCGACCTACCAACAACTACTGAGCACAGCCGACCCTGCCGACTCCACCAACAGTCGACTGCGCCACCAGACTGCCCAGCTGAACTTCTCTGCACGGCGCAAACTAGCTCTCTAGTAAGTTGTCTAGAAGCTTGTTGGTGATGTTGTTTTCTAAGTCGCGATGCTCCGCCGGCCGATTGGAGCGACGTCGCACGCCCACCACCTTCTCCGGGGCAGGAGCTCTGTCGAGGGTACGTGGGTGTAAGAACATCCTCCACCACCTCATGGAGCAGGAGTTCAGTGGAGCATGTCGGTCTGAGAACATTCCACCACCTTCTCCGGGGCAGGGGCTCTGTCGAGGGTACGTGGATATGAGAACATCCTCAGCACCTTTTCATGGGGTAGGAGTTCTGTCGGGGGTACATCGATGTGAAAACATCACTCCATTCACCTTCTAACGGGACAGGAGCTCTGTCGAGGTCAGCGTTGGAAAAATGGCCATTTTTTGGACATTTGGCTGTCCAAAGAATTATACACTCCCAAAAATATCCACTCCTTGGGTTGCCAACTACCAGATGAAGAGCTAATGCATAACAAGAAATCCCAACTACTTCTGCCACTATCAAATAGTGATAATTGTTAACATAGCCCACAGAGCAGCATGCTCAATGGACTATATGGTGATCTTTGGCTAGTAGTGAGAATGAGATCCACCAGTTCTAATAATCTTCATCTTGTGTAACCATTTTGGGTCCTTGGCACATCAACTTGGCAACATCATTGAGAATAATGTACATTTGTTATTTCAACTGATCACCAGAGCTGCAGAAACATTAAAAGAGAATGCAAGGAGAAGAACAGAAGATGAGATGACTGTGAGAGTTGAAGAATGACAGCATACCAGCAGAATGGAAGCTAAAGTTGGGATCACTATGCATATGACCATAACAACATTGAATATATAAAAATATAATGGTGTAAGTCAAGTGTATACTGGTGCAAGTGTAATTGTCTAGTACAAGTGAATAAACAAACA
Source organism: Ashinkailepas kermadecensis (assembly GCA_034440615.1). Lineage (NCBI taxonomy): Eukaryota > Metazoa > Arthropoda > Thecostraca > Neolepadidae > Ashinkailepas > Ashinkailepas kermadecensis. The sequence continues at coordinate 173,096 of JAOTOM010004106.1, read as the reverse complement.
TACATGCCTTCATTCATATACTTTCCATTCACAAAAATTCCCTGACCAGAAGTGCTCAAAAGAATGCGAGACCAAAACTAGAAAGAGAACTGGAGTAGGCTGTACACAACTCGCAACTAGATAGGCATGAAGGGAATAATTTTCCGAATATCTCAGTAGGTGCAAGTCATGCTTTGGCATCGCAGTTTTTTATGAGGTGGGAGGCAAAAAAACCCCAACAAAATTGTACTCAGTGTGGAATGGCATGGGTGCACCCGACAATCTTCTGAAACACTTCATAAGTGCACAATGAAGGTGCATGAATGCATGCTTAGGTGCAATGGAGTGACACCAAACTCATAGGAGTAAAAATTAATGTATTCCGACCCCAAAATAAGCAGACTAGCCCTGAACTCTAAAGCATGATTGAAAATGATTGTTCCTTCAAAATTTAAAAAAACGAACAAAATCAGAAAGCTTCATCCATTACAGGGCCACCCATTAATGAAGACTGTAGGTAGGTATGCCACTGGGTGCATATGCACTTGCATGTGGATGCAGATGCACCTAGGTACCTAGATCTACCTAGATTTGCACCAAGTACCTAGGTACCTAGTAGGTAGGTACCTACTAGGTAACCTACCTACATCCGTGCAATGTATCCATAGGCAAGGCATCGCAATATTATCATGGTTGACCCTTTCACACCAACGGCAATGAGAGGCATTCAATTTGAACAATTCAATTGGGCCTAATTTTTTACGTAGGACGACACCCACCGACGGGTCGACACCACACCACAGCAATTACTACTCTCACTTCAGGGCCTTGAGTCTCACTTCCCGCCTCCCAGTCCATTAATCATCCAAATACCTACATCCTAACACCAGAGCACTGCACAACTACATTTACCACAAGATACAATCTCTGGACTTCCAAATTCAAAACATGAAGTAATCCCTCGTCAGGGGGTGGAGGATTTGGAGGCGTGAGCCTAAGCAAGGGGGCAGTGAGTGGCAGGTGGTAGGTGGTAGGAGTGGAAAGCAACCTAGTGAAGCAGCTCAACAGGCAGGAGTAGTAACATCCAATAGGTTCCAGGCATTGGAGGACTGCCCCCAGGATAGTGATAGCAGCAAGGAGAAAGTGCTAGTCGTAGGAGACTCTCGTGTGCGGCATTTAGATAGGGTATTTTGTCAAGGTCGGAGAGGTAGGAGGTGCATCATCAGGCCTGGTGCCAAGGTTAGAGACCTGGTCCCAGTGGTCGCACAGGCCACCAGTGAAAACCAGTGTAGTACAGTTATAGTGCAGGTAGGAGTGAACAACATAGGTCCTGCTAGGAGTGAGGAGCTGATGCAGGACTACAGGGCCCTTCTGGCCACCCTGAAGCAAAGCAATAGCAGAGTTATTGTGACAGCTATTCTGCCTTGGGCTGGAGTCTCCCCTGAGTGGAGCTCTAGGGCACTGGCAGCCAATGCCAGGGTAGGTAGGCTTTGCAATGAGTTAGGTTTGACTTTTGTTGACAAGTGGTGCAGGTTTTATGGCTCATCTGACCTCTATCAGAGGGATGGCCTGCACTTCTCCGAGAAGGGGGTGCAAGTGTTGGGCAAAGTATATGAACATGTCCTTCAGGGAAACTAGATAATGGGGTGGGGAGGGAAGAATTGGCATTGCCATCTCAGGGATATGCCAATAGTGACAGCATAGGCAATAGAACCTCACAGTCAGCAAATAGGGGTAGCAGTAGATCAAGGGGGCAGAGTGGTAGCTCATCCAGAGATGATAGAGCTACTCAACATGAAAAAGCCAAAGAGGGTCATGGAACTTTTGTTAAGTGTATGATGCTTAATTCTCAGAGCATTCGATCCAAATTTGATGAGTTCAAGTGTTATGTTGCTGAGGAGAAACCAGATTTTGTTTGCATTACTGAGGCATGTGTCAGTGAGGGGTATTTTGGGGATAACTTGCAGGACTATGAGATCCAGGGATACAATATGTTTTCATGCAATAGGGGTCCAGCAGTGAAAGGGGGTGGTGTAATGCTGTATGTGAATAGCTTATACAGTTCTCAAAAAGTAGCAGATGGGGTAAAAAATGTGTCTGTGGAGTCCATTTGGCTTGATGTTGCTGTCGGAAAAGGCAACAGCAATAAACTGACGATAGGAGCTTTGTATCGATCAGGAACCTTGCCACATTCCCAGCAACTGGAGCTCGATAAAGTGATTTGTGAGGAAATCAGTAGAAACTTTCAGAGAAAATGCCTTATTCTTGGTGACTTTAATCTAAAAGGATATGAAAATGTTGGTGTTGGCTCCCCATCATGTAAACTGTTTAGGAAATGCCTTGAAGAGGACTTGTTCTTACACCAGTTTGTAACGGAACCAACCAGGCAGGGCTCATTCTTGGACCTTGTCTTCTCAGATATAAGTGATTTAGTTCAAGACTTGACTGTAGGAGAAACTCTGGGAAGTAGTGACCATAACACAGTAAGATTCAAGGCACAGGTAGCAGGGACAATCAAGGATAATTTGGCAAAGATTCCAAATTTTAACAGGGCAGACTTTGACTGCATGAGAGAGGCTTTAAGTGCCATAAAATGGGAAGAAGAATTCTTTGATTTAAATGCCTGTGAAATGTGGGAAAAGTTCAAATCTTACTTGAGGGAAATTCAGATTAGACATGTCCCCCAAAAGCAAAGGCGCAAAAGAAGGGTAGGAAAGCCAGCATGGCTTACACCAGATGTGATGAAAGCAATTAAGGCTAAGAAAGATGCATTTACAGTATTTAAGGAAGCTTCAAATATCGTAAATCTAAGGTCGTATAAAAAATCTAGAGATGCTGTGAAGCAGAAAATCAGAGCAGCAAAGAGAGCAAAAGAATTGGATTTGGCTAGGAACTGTAATGGAGCCAGTAAAAAGTTCTTTAGTTTCTACAAGCTAAGTAAAATTTCAAGCACAATTGGTCCACTGGAAGTAAATGGGACTATATTGAGCGAGGATGGTGAGATGGTTGAGGAGCTGAGCAAGCAGTTTAAATCAGTGTTTACAGTGGAGTATGTGACTAATCTGCCAACTGTGAACCACAGTTCAATGACAGGTGATCAGATACACGATGTTGATTTCATTGATAGTGATATTGTTTTCAATTATATCAGAAAAATAAAGCCAAACAAGGCAGCAGGACCTGATGGAATTTATGCTAGGGTATTGCGGGAAGCTGAAAAGGAAGTGGCAATTCCACTTAGTATAATATTTTGTAGATCAGTTTCACAACATGAAATTCATACAGATTGGAAACGGGCAAATGTAGTTCCTATTGTCAAGAAAGGAGAAAGAGGGAAAGTTGAAAACTATAGGCCAGTAAGCCTCACATCCCTAGTCTGCAAGGTACTCGAATCAATTATCAAGGATAGAATAGTTAGTTTTCTAGGAGGAAACAGATTGATTCAAGATGCTCAACATGGGTTTAGAAAAGGGCGATCGTGTCTCACAAATCTCTTGGACTTTTTGAATTTTGCTACAGAACAATTTGATCAGGGAAATCAGGTTGATGTAGCATATCTTGACTTTAGTAAGGCCTTTGACAAGGTAACCCATAGACGGTTAATGATGCAGCTTCAGGTCCATGGTATTGCAGGTAGCATCCTAAAATGGATAGAGTTGTGGCTTTCAGATAGACAGCAGAGAGTGATGCTAAATGGTACAAAGTCATCATGGCAAAATGTTCTTAGTGGAGTACCCCAGGGGTCGGTACTGGGGCCACTAATGTTCATTATATATGTGAATAGCATTGAATGTGGCCTAAGCAGCAGGGTTTGGAAATTTGCCGATGATTTGAAGATCTTTAGGGCAATAACAGGGCACAATGAGCAGGTTTTGCTGCAGAAAGACTTAGACGAGCTAGTGAAGTGGTCCGAAAAATGGCAAATGAAGTTTAATTTTGATAAGTGCAAAGTCATGCATGTAGGTAGGCAGCATATGAAGGCTGCATACTTGATGGGCGGCCAAGTACTATCTGTGACTCAGCAGAAGGACTTAGGTGTTATTTTTAACACGAAATTGGGGGCATCAGAACAGACCAGAGAAGCCAGGAAGAAGGCACTAAGAATGCTTGGGGCAATACATAGGAATGTGTCATACAAAAGTGAGGAGGTCATCAGGAAGCTTTACTGTGCATATGTCAGGCCACATTTGGAATACTGTGTCCAAGCTTGGTCCCCTAGTTATGATAAAGATTTGTGGCTTTTAGAGAGAGTACAAAAGAGGGCAACAAAAATGGTTAATGGTATAGGCAACCTGGCATATGAGGAAATATTGAAGAAATTGAATATGTTTTCACTTAGATATAGAAGGCTGAGAGGAGATCTCATCGAGGTTTTTAAATTTGTTCATGGTCAGGAACAGGGATATCTCAGGGAAATGTTTGAATTTAACAGAAATGATGCAATTAGAGGTCATCAATTCAAAATTAAAGTCAATCACAGCAGGACAAGGTTAACACAGTCTTTCTTCACCAACAGGGTAGTAGAACTCTGGAACCAGCTGCCAGGAACCATTGTCAGTAGCAACACACTGAACATCTTTAAAAACGGCATAGACAATCATTATAAGAATAGGGGGGCTTGTTTTTCTGTATTCCAGGAAGGGTTGATCGACAGGGAGGAGTTGGGAGTTGAGAGGAGTTTGAAATTGTTGAGTGTGTTATGCAATAACAAGTGAGTCTCTTATTAAGTCTAAACGCTTTATAACTTTATATAGGGTGTACCTAGCAGTGGATTCAGCACCTTCCTTCGGGATGTGATACTGATGAGATTGTCTATGGTAGCACAATGGGTATGATGGGAGGAGTTTGTAATTGTTGAGTGTATTATGCAATAGCAAGTGAGTCTCTTATTAAGTCTGAACGCTTTATGAATTTGTGTGGGGTGTGCCTAGCAGTGGATTCGGCACCTTCCTTCGGGATGTGATGCTGATGAGATTGTCTATGGTGGCACGATGGGTGTGATGGGAGGAGCTTGTGATTGTTAAGGGTGTTATGCGGTAGTAAGTGAGTGGTGCTAGATAGGCTGGGATATATAGCTTCCTAGGAACTTGGGATAAGGGATTGATTGGGGTGGGAGTATGTACATTCCTAGTACCTTTTCTAGATAGGCTTAACCCAGATGGGCCCCTGTGGCTCTTATTAAGCCTTAATACTTTATGACTTTATGACTTTAAATGAAGGAAGCTTCCATGCGTCGCCTGGCTAGTAAAGAAAACTACCACTCTCCGGGACGGATTGAAAATTTAGAGGCTCTTGGCCGGGGGTGAATCATTCCTCTCTAGCTTCCACTCATTCGGGAGCTTTTTAAACCACTCCGAAGAAAGGCAATGAATACTTAACTTTTGAATGCTTCCTGAAAGATTGGGATGTTCTACATCAGCTTACGGAAAAGAAAAGGTGTATTTCTGAATTTTGAAGCAATCACAGCCGATCTAAATAAAAGATATCAGCTAAAATTTAGGGGTGAAAAAAAAACGCCACATCCATCCAAGACATTCTCCAAACCGGTTAAGACTTTGTGGAAAAATAGACCACCAGATAACCAGGTAAATTTCGGTGTCTTTTGATTTCATGACATACATTGCTTCAGAGCGCCACGTATTTGTGACACAAATACTGTTTATGCCACTCGGACACAGATATTCTATAACTCCGCAAAAAATAAAATTGTACTGTGTTGATTTAATCTGGCTGGCCCAGAGTTATGATACTAAGGTACAGAGTTAAGATAATTGAAGAAAACAATTATTCCTTGAATTTTTTTTCGGGATTTATCTATCACATTTTAGTTTTAAGCCTTTTTGTAGGTCATAGTTCCCCGCCGTGCTATGCTAATTGTCCATATCCGCCGCACTAAATACCATTAACCCCGATTGCCGTATTATTCCGCCGCGTGGTGGTTACTTCCCTTGGTTACTTCCTTCCATTGCTTTTCGATTAGGTGAGGTAATGTTGGGTCCATTGTTCTTTCCGTTTTTGTCTGTTTACGAATTACAAGAAAATCTGGTGCTGTAATTTCTCATTCCTTGGACTTTGCTTTTTTAATGCAATGTTTATGAATGTACTGAACATGATTTGACCACTCGTCTCCTCTGCAAATGTATGCTTCTCACTTGCGAGGAAAAATAACACCCAAAAAGGGGCTTGAAGTTGGGTAATTACTAATATAGCTTAAAAAGTAATGTTCACAATAACAAAAGAAAATGGGGTATATCCTAACTTCACCTCCCATAACCTTCCCATGCATGAAGGCAATTTTTTAATCTCAAAATTTCCAAACAATTCTGTTTCTCAAATTTCAAAAGGAAAAACCCAACATCAGATAGCCTGAAATGTTTTTTAAGAAAAAAAAAACTTTTTGACAAATTTCCCCTAATTTTTCTTCTCGAACTTATTACACAAGCCTAACCTAACATAACCTAACCAAACTTTACCCCTTCTTTGTATGCTTCATGAAAGTAAAATAGGTAAATTTGTGCTTTAAGTGTTTTATGAATTCTTGGACTTCTCATTCAAATGCAATGTTTATCAATTTTACTAAGATGATGGGAACACTATTTTTTTGCAAATGCTTACTTTTCAGATTGTGAACAAAATAACACTAAGAACTATGAGTAACTATGAGTTACTAACTATGAGTTATGTAGTATAGTATAAAAAGAAATGTTTAAAAAATAAAATATATGCAACATAACCTAACCTAACCTCCCATTGGAGAAAACAAAATGCAAAGAAACTTCTCTGAAAAATTAAAAAAATTTAAAAACCTAACCAAACCTAACCTAACCTAACATTACCTGCTTTTGAAGAAAAAAATACCTCTTTCAATTATTAAAAGAATCCAAAAATTTTCCAACCTAAAAAAACTGAACTAACCTAACCTAACCAAACATAACTCATTTGCTTGCTTCATGGAGGAAAATGTGTATAAAAACTTGTCTTGTTGCCACCTTAAAGCATAATAATACCAATAAAATGTGTATAAAACTTGCCTTGTTGCTAGTTTATACTGCAATAATACCCAAACTTCTCAGCTATGCGGTGGACAAATGTTGCCAAGGTTCTTGGCACTGCTGCTAACAGCACCACAAAGAATTGCTGGGCTTGTAGGTTTTTGTTGGAGTACCATATTTATGAAGGTGACTTAGATGATGGAACCACTTGTTTTCTGCGCAAATGCTTACTTTTCAGGTTGTGAGCAAAATAATGCCAAAAAAGCTTTGAGTTAGGCAACATAGCATAAAATGATTGGGGGGTGTTTTATTCTTCATTCCAGGAAACATCCACTGCATTTTAGGAAATGTGTACACTCCATTACTAGTGTTTCAAGGGTATACACCACATTTTGGCAAACCCAAAAATTATATCCTCCATTACTTAGTGCTTCTCAAGGTTATTCACTCCATATTTTGGCTAGCCGCAAAAATATACACTCCTAGTTCAAGACTGAGAAGTGAAAATCCAACACTGGTCGAGGTACGTGAGGGTGAAAACATCCCCACACCTTCTCCGGGGCATGATGGTTGGTTATTGGTTTTACGACACGTCGACCGTTGAGTCATATAGCGTCGCCAATCTCTCACGCCGATTGGTCGCGGGCGAAGAGTAGCGACAGGTGAGACTCGAACCCACAATCTTTCGATTGTGAGACGAGCATCTTGCCCCTAGACCACTCGTCCCCTCCGGGGCACGAGCTCTGTCGGGAGTGTGTGGGTGTGAGAACATCCCGCCACCACTTCCTCCGAGATAGGAGCTCTGTCCGGAAACGTGACTGGGAAAACATCCCACTACTTTTTCCAAGATAATTTACATAGGGCCAAGGGCCATTGAGATAAACCATTACAGTGATACATTATTCGTGAAATAGGGTGGAGTATACCACCTGGTACGTTCCGCGGCAGATCGACCAATGCACTTCACCCATACATTTTGATTGAGACCAAAATTTGTTCGCATGGCAGTCTTTGGCTTTGAATACGGCTGTGCAAATTTCAGCCCGATTCCGCGAACGGTTTCTGAGCCTGTGGCATTATTTTTAGGCCAAATAACATGGGTTGGTTTGACGAAGGCTATCTCAACGATAAGAAGCGGAAAGGGTGGCAAATAATATATATTTCAGAAGAAGGATCAACTGAAACATTCCCGAAATAAAATATCAATATTTCCTACATTTGACCTCGCGACGTCATGACCTCGTAAACTTCCGTGACCCTTAGCCCATCAAAATTGACAAATTTGACGGCGGAAATAAAAGTAGGCATGCTTTCGCTGCCCAAACAAAAAAAAACCGAAATGCGTTCTTATAAATATCAGATATGACCGCCCGTTCTTCATGACTTTTTGCGATTTTGCGTTTTCCGGGTAGGACGGATTTCATGTAAGTTTTCTTCCATTGGAAAGCTACATGAGGTAAAACAATGACATACGGACATGTCATTTATTTTTTTCTAAGAAAAACATTCGTACCTTATAAATGTAGATCTTATAGTTTCCCTTAAAAACCATCACGAATTTGAAGGTTCTAATTACCGATAAGTCACCCATAGGTTTATTTATGCGTAGCGACGCAATTGTACTTCGGAACACCTGCTCTGATATGTATTGAATAACATCAAACATGGAAACAACACAACCCAGCCGTATTCAATCAGGTCCTATTACCTACATATTGAATCTGGCGCGGTAGGTAGGTACCTATAACAAACATATGGATCACTTTGTGTCAGCGATCAAGTATTAGGCAGGTTTATCATTTTGTGCCACAGAAAAGGCATTGCGTCTCTGTGGACTGCTGATGACTATGTGTTAAAGGCAAATAAAGCCGAGTTTGTTTCTTTGTCTCGAGTATGTCTTCCCTCCCACCCCATCCGTACTCCGCACATGTAGTTGTGCGGCATATATAGTTATAGTTATATATATAGTTATATATATAGTTGTGCGGCATATATATAGCACATATAGTTACAGTAACTCGTCCTCATTAACCTCATTCCACTAACTCGTCCTCACACACCGTCTCGGGGGAGGGGATCCATAAATGTCCCCTCTAATCTCCAAACTTAGCGTCGCACAAAAACGAAAAAAGCGTCATCGGAAAGCGCTCGACGAGTAGGGCCCGAAACCACCGCCCAAAATGCATCCCCAAAGTGACGTCACGAGGGGGTCTATGTGATCACGACTGACATTATGTTTCTGGGTCTAGGGAGTTCATTTTGGGGAGATTTTAAAACAAAAATGATTTCGAATAAAAAAAGGCGAAATCGACCATGGCGTTAAATTTGTACCCACCCACAAATCATTATTTGGTCAAATTTTCTAAATTTTGCGTTTTCCATTTTCTTCACTTGTTCTTTTTGTAATGGGTAGAGCGAACCGCAAAACGTTGTCCTAAGTCAACTTGCTCTCATAAAAATGCTTACTTTAGCCAGAATGTTCGATTTTAGCCGTAATGGGCAAATATGCAAAACTAATACGTCATCAAAAACGAAATCAAATACGTCATCAAAAAAATAACAATAATAATAATACTCTGGTGCATTTCGTTGCATTCCTAAAGATACGCAAACGCTGAGAGATTCATTCAAATATCTTTATCGGTTAAAGCCTGACGACTGGTTCGTCGGGGGGGGGGGGTGATACTTAAAAGGAAACCGCATCTTTTATATGGCATCCAAATTATGCCAGTTTGTATTTCTGCTATGAAATTTATCAATTCCAATGGGCTACGTGGCACAGGTCATGAGGTCACGAGGTCAAACGTGAGAAATGTTGATATTTCATCACGGATATATTTTCTTTACTCATTTTTCATCTCAAAGATACATAATGTCACACTTCCTCTTCATTATCGATGAGATTTCGATGAGATATATCGCCAAAGATGTGTTGTATGACCTCAAAATACTGCCGGAGGCAATAACTTCGAAACCTTCGGTCTGATCGGGCTAAAACTTGTTCAGGCGTGTTCAGAGCATAAGAATACCCGGTACACCAATTTTGGTCCAAATATAAATTTAGTGGGTGCAAAATTTGAAAATAGTTGGTCGATCTGCCGTGGAACGCACCACCTGCTGAACACTGAAGATCCTTCCCAAAGAAGTATTGACATCGTGCTTCTTGATGTGTGTTTATGAAGCATCTATGCCTCGTTTCCAACGGTGTCTTGTGTGCAAGTATCATGCTTATGCTAACCATTACAGATTATGATACATAAACACTTCATACCGGACGCGATATCAAGTAGATATTACATATGATGTGGTCTACCGTTCAATACAATTTGATGATAGTATGACATTATGTTATGTTGTTCTATATATATTCTATATTATATTATATTATTATCTATATTACATTCTATTCATTGACATTAACATAAGCATCCCTATATTAGTTGTCTCCCAAGAGAAAGAAGATGCAGTTATAAGCACGCTATGGGCTGAAAATTGAGTTTGAAGGACTTAAGCAATACTCTAAACGACATCGTTTCCATGGTGAAGTTCGACATCTTACTGGACTCGTTTCGTCATCTCACACCTAAGGAAAAACATTATTTTAATGCTGAACCATTACCTTAGTTGTAATAGCGGACCTACCAAAAACTGATGCATTCGTTACACGAGGCCACGCGCTATCCGAAATATTCAGCAAGTTTGCGACGAGGAAAAGGAAATCAATGGAACAGAAAAATGAAAAATCGAACAGAAAAATGATTCAACTTAGCTCGAAATGCTAAATTTCCCCGACGCCAGCCCATCCAATAAAGCATGTGGCAGATTCGCCGGAGCCATTGGCCGGACTCACCCTGGGGTGATATTGCGCTGGATGTCGTCGCCGCCAACAGGAGGTCGTGACCTGCTCCTCGCCATCTGGGCGCGACGCTCAGCTGACGAGAGAACAATGCCGCATTTCAGCAACGTTCATTGACTCTTCACATTATGCACTACATGAATGACACCGCTATTTCAGTTCCAGGTAAACTCTTGTACCCAACCATGTTTGGCAACCTTCGCCAATACTGCAGAAAACCATCTATTGAAGGTAGCACTGCAGTCCCTTCCTGACAGTCGACAAACACGATGTCAACGTTTGGAACTCGAAAACAATCAAAGCTTTCCAGTGGCCAGATAACTGGACCACCTGTTGCAGGAAACTCGTGGAAAATGAGACTACTACTTTTGGTTTGCAAGCTTTTTATTTATGCAGGTTTTATAGGTGTTGCATGAATGACGATGGAGCGTCAGTCACCAGACATCCTTCCTGCCAGCCAACATCGGACTACTGCCACACGGCGAGTCACCTGCCAACATCGGACTACTGCCACACGGCGAGTCACCCGTCAACATCGGACTACTGCCACACGGCGAGTCACCTGCCAACATCGGACTACTGCCACACGGCGAGTCACCTGACAACATCGTACTGCCACACGGCGAATCACCCGTCCGTTGGTTGGTTGGTTATTTGGGCTTAAGGGCGCGTGCAACTCACCTCCGGCCGGCCGGGCAGCCTTCCTGGGTCTGTTCTCACGGCTGAAGGCGGAGCCAGACTGGAGCGCCTCCAACAAGCTGTCCATCACACCCTCCTTGTTGTCGCTGCCTTCCATCATGGCGGCGATCGCGCGCTTCTGCGAACTCTTCTCCGACCGCTCCCGGTCCGCCTTCTCCTTGGCCTCCTTGGCGCGTGCGATCTTGGCCTCGGTCTCGCGAAGTCGGACGTTGTCACTGTGCGCCGCCTGAGGATGCGGCGAGCACGCATCGTCAGCTGGGAGCAGAGTGACGCCCGGCAGCCGTCGCACCCGCACCGCACGAGCACGTCACGCACACATCCGCGTCACGCTTCCTGCCTTTGTTCACAACAAATCATACCACCCGTCGTCCGGCATACAACCGACAGTCGGTTGTGTGAATGAACAGCCTGAACATCAGCAACACCTCGGAATATTGGGACGCTTTGAGCGGCAAGACTGTCGGCCGTGGGCACCCCGACCCCCCGGACAAACTGCAGACACTGCGGTATCCCACCTGGAACTGGCCAATGAACGTGACCATATCGCTGAAGAAGTCCTCCATCGTGTACTTCTTCTTGTCAAACGCAAAGAAGTCGGCGATGGCGGCGAACTTGTCTTTCATGGTCTGTGCCATGCTGGTGAGCACGTTCACCTGCTCGCGGGCGGTCACAGCGAACTCCTGGTGTTTGTCAGTCAAGGCCATCACTGTCGTCGTATCGTTGTACGGCCGTTGTAGGTGTAACATTTGCCAGAAGCATTGAACCACCCCAATCGGACGCCAATCAACGCAGTCATCACGATCCGCTTTTAAGTAAGAGTTAATCAAAATTGGTCGGTAGTGGTAACATGGAAGTGGAACCATTGCCCTGTAAGATGTTTTTGCATGAACACTGTTCACCACCATCGACACCCGTCTTAAACAGTCATAGCCAGCTATCGTGTGTTGAATATGATTACATTCAACGACGGCTGGCGCGTAGCGTTGAAAGGATACAGTCATGACGTCAAGGAACTTGTCCTCCTCAGACATGGGCACCTTGTTGTTCTTCACGTCCGTCTCCAGGTTTCTGGTGTCCACCTCCATACGTCTGATGAGGCCCATCACCTGATCCTCTGTTACCTGGCGACGTAGACAGACGGTCACCGAGTGAATAGCTATGGTGGCATAACTACGAACGGCTTACAGGACAGTAACGGCGGCATGCGCAAGGATGCATTACGTAGGCGTAGGCAGAATACGCGGAATGTCAGGGTGACGGAGTCTATTAAGGAGGGGCCCGTAGTGTAGCAAAACGGCTGACAGTCCAGTGGACGGACCAGCGGCCACTTACCCTGGAGGCCGCCTGGGCGTGCGCTATCTCGGACGGGAAGTCCAGCAGCTCAGGGTGCTTGTTCTCCACCACCTCGGCTAGGTAGTGGACTAGCGTTGTCTTGTTGTTGACGTCCTTAGTGTTGTTGAGCTGTAAATGTGCCCGTACAATGAGGAGACCGCACCGATGCGCACCACGCTACCCGTGGAGACACTGACCCATCATAAGGAATGCCTGACACCGGGCATCACCCGCATCGGCCTGACTTTGGAACAATGACCAGTAAATAAAATAAAATAAATATAATGCATGCCATTTATCGAAATCTTTCATCTTGTTCTGATAACTGGTTGGTTATTGGTTTTACGACACGTCGACCGTTGAGTCATGTAGCGTCGCCAATCTCTCACGCCGATTGGTCGCGAGCGAAGAGTAGCGACAGGTGAGACTCGAACCCACAACCTTTCGATTGTGAGACGAGCATCTTACCCCTAGACCACTCGTCCCCTTGTTCCGATAACTAATCCGATCGATGACAAGGAACCTTGAGCACAATGGTTTGAAGTCTTATGATTTTAAGAAGTTAAGTTGTAGCAAACCAGAATGATCCGATAATTTTCCCCTAGCAGCAGACATACAGCTTCCCCGAACTGGAAATCGGACAGCGGTTAATCATATTATATATTGAAACCTACCATTGATATTCGGGTCCACAGTAAGCTGGTCTGCGTTACGGCGGCAGAGGCAAGGGGAGGAGGGATCGCCAGCGCACAATACATACCTTTGTAATGAAACTGATTTCAAAGCCGAATGCCTCGGAGTTTCTGGAGCCGGAGTTCATGTAGTTGCCGAGCAGCAGGATGAGCTCGAGGAGGCGCGCCAGCTTCTGACTGGACATGATTTCCTCACAGGCGGCCGTGGCCGCGACCACATTCTGGGGACGCCGAAGAGACGGGATGAGAAGGGGGGGGGGGACACCGTCACAATGACGACATCCACCTCCAACTACAGATCCGCCGGCGGGTCACCACGGCATCGAGCCACTTCCCTGCACACCGTCACGATGACGACATCCACCTCCGACTACAGATCCGCCGGGGTCGTCAAGGCTTGACAAGACCTGGTTTCCACAACCAGAGATTGCGCCAAAGAAGCTGTCCGCCGTTTCAAGTCCCCCACCCGCCCTTTCCAGCTGTCTCGTAGGTGTCCTTTCCAGGACATCTACGGGAAGCTCCGCCCCCTCAGCCACTAGTCGGTTGTCAGCCGGATTAGCCGGCCGACGCCACTAGTCGGTTCTCGTCGGACTAGCCGTCGCAGCTCCACTCCCACCCCCCCTTCTCGGCCTAGCGGTGCTCTCGGGCACCGTCGGGAAACCGAGTTGTACCGGCGGCCAGCCTCGACTGTTTGTTTCCCATCCCTCTCCATAGGTTAGAATCGGTCATAGGTAACTTTCTGTTTCAATGGATCGGGCTAACGTTCTCTGAGCGTGACTGCCCCCGCCTCTGACCGATTTTCCCATCCCTCCAAACTCTGTGTCTTTCTTCCCCTTTCACACGCCAGCTCTCTTCACATCTTTCCTTGCAGCATCCCCTCAGGGTGCCTTTCTTACTTGCACCTCTTCAGAGTGCCCTTGTCCACACGAACACTCCACCCACTCCCCTCTGGTGTAAGCGCACCCGCCCTGCCCCGGTATGCCCGGGGACACCCCGCCCCCCTCGGAGGACGTAGGACGCCGCCCCCGGCCTGGAGCCCGCCTGCCCCCTCCCCGCGACCCCCCGGAGGGTGAGTCGTTCGTGTTGGTGACGAGGAAGGAGAGATCGTGGGCCCGAACCTCCCCGTTTGCGGTAGCACGGGAGCTGGACGGGTGGACAGGCGGAGTTTCCTCGGCGAAAGTCCTCCGCTCTGGTGCCCTGCTGGTACGAGTTAGAGAGGCCGCATAGGCACGTGCCCTCCTCAGCCTGAACCGGTTCCTGGGCAAAGAGGTCACGGTTGAGATTGCAGACAGGCTCAACCTGGTCTATACCACAGCGTACGCCCCGGAGCTGGTGGATCTGTCCGAGGAGGAGCTCCTGGACGAGCTGAAGTCGCAGGGAGTGTGCGACGTGACCCGTCTCGGCCGTCGCCCCCGTGCGGGCCCAGTCCTGAAACTGGGCTTCCGCACGCAAGTCCCGCCCACCCACGTCATGGCGGGCTACTTGCGTATCCCTCTCCGCCCCTGGACCCCTCCGCCGGCCCGCTGTGCCTTTTGTCAAAGGTACGGGCACCTGGCAAAGGCATGTCGCTGCAGGGAGCCTGTATGTGGGCGATGTGCCGAGGGGCACACGACGGATATGTGCGCATCCGAAGCCCCACGTTGCGCGGCCTGCCTGGGCCCCCACCCGGCCGCATCCCCACGATGCCCTGCATGGCTCGACGCCAAAGAGCGTCAGCAGCGGCGACTCACCTCCCAGGGCTCCTCGCCGCCCGCACCACCGATGGTGTGGGCCCGGCCCCACATGGCCCCGATGTGGCCGACTCCGGCTGAGGCGGACTCCCGCCCCAGGTCTGGAAGGTCGGGACGGTCAGACTCAGACTACGACCCGCTTCCCTCCTCTCCTTCCCCGGCCTCTTGCCCTGCCCCCTTAGCGGGCCCCTCCGTCCCCCGGTCCCCGCACCGCCCACAGGACACCCCCCAGCCGGCCATGCGCCCTGCCCCTGCCGCGCCGAAGCCGACACCGCCTACCACTATCGGGCCGCGCAGCAGACAGCAGCGACCCCAGTCACTGGTCACTCTTACGCTCAGCCCCCCCCCCCACCGCCAACAGGCTGCTCCGACTAAGGCTCGGGCCTCCTCTACACCGCCCCCTCAGGGCCGTCGCCTCCCCACTCTGTCCCCGGAATCCAGCAATCGCTCCCGTTCCCCGAGCCCGGACCCCCCTGGGGATCCAGAGCCCCTGTCCACATCACCAGGGTCGTCCGCCTCCTACGAGACGGATGACCCCATCACGCCCTCACCGCCACACACAAGCCTGCGAGGGCGTGATCACCACACAATTCAACCCTAATGCAGACACCCACCACTTAATTCTTGCTCCAATGGAATACGAGGTCCCTTATATCCCATTGGGCAGAATTCAAGGAATATATCATCAGAAATAAACCATTGATTGCCGCCGTTCAGGAGACCAGATGGCGCGACAATGATCCGTATAATTTTAAAATCTTTGGTTATACTCTTTACTCCCAAAACATAAACACTACATCCCGCGGCGGCGGGGTAGCCTTATTCGTCTCGGACACCCTTCTTCATCGCCCTATCTCCATTCCCAATGACCTGAATTTTAATGCAGTATCCGTCCAAATCGCACAACTAGAGCTTACTGTACTTTCCCTATATCTTCCTCCTACGCATACACTATCTCTATCTTCTGTATCCAATCTCTTCGGTCTTCTCCCACACCCCTGTCTGGTGCTGGGTGATAGCAACGCCCATCACCAGGCATGGGGTTGTCACAACACATCCCAGCGCGGACGCCATATTGAAACACTCCTCAACACCCACAACATGGTCTTTTTAAACGACCAAACACCCACACACAACACAGGCATCGCCCAGTTCCGCCCGTCAGCCATTGACCTCTCCCTAGCCTCAGCTTCCATCTCACCCCTCTTCTCCTGGCACGTTCAACCCGACCCCCTTTTTAGTGATCACTTTCCCATCCATGTCACCCTCGAACGCTCAGGCCAGCCTAGAGACCGTTTATTTATGTCCAACTGGAACGTTCGCAAAGCGAAATGGCCATCTTTCTCCCAGGAAATTGATAATCTTATCCCACCCCAGTCTCACCCCCCAATTTCGGCATTGCTCAATACCATATTACTCGCGGCAGAAAAGCACGTACCCAAAGCTCGTCGCCCACCCGACCGTAAATCCGTGCCGTGGTGGAACGAAGAGTGCAAACGAGCCGTCGCCTCACAGCGGCGGGCTGAGCGCAAATTTCGGAAAAACCTCACCTTCCAAAACATGGTAGGAACCCGCGAGGCAAAACTACGATGTCAGCAAACTATCCTTTCGGCCAAGAAACACAGCTGGCAACTCTACTCGAACACCTTCAACCGTTACACCCCCATCTCCCAAATCTGGACCCAACTTCGCTCCTTTTCGAATGGCAGAGCCCCACACCGCGCATTCCCACAACTGACGATTAACCAGCAGCGCATAGCCGAGCCCACAGCCGTCGCGGAACACTTCGCCACCTATTACTCTGACATATCTTCCAACACTCAATATTCACAGCACACCACCGTATTCCTTCGCGACACCCTTGCTACTTGCCACTTCGACTCAGACAACACCGAACCCTACAACGCACCCTTTACCCCCTATTAATTAAAATTATGCCTCTCCAAGGTATCCAGTAGGGCACCTGGACCTGATCACCTGACATATCTCTTCTTTCAAAATCTCTCTGACTCGGGTAAAGATAACCTCCTCTCGGCGCTAAATCAACTATGGACTGACGGCACTTTTCCGCCTTCTTGGTCTACTATACAAAAATATAATGATTAGTGGTCAATTTAATTGTCCCGTGGATGGGTACAATCCATCACGATCGTTTCTGAGTCGCCGAATTTCAACCCTAACTCCCCCACTATTCGATGGTTTTTCTTTTGGTATCCCTTGATAAGTCACCTCAGGCTGCTGAAGTTACACCTGAGCAAATCACTTAAAAATGCAAAATTTACAATTTCAGGCATTCCAGTTCATAACGCCCGGTCGCCACTACGCCAACGTTCGTAACGTGTACGCCCGCCTTGCGCTTTCGGCGTATTCGCCACACTTCGTGCGAATCTACGGTTTCTGCTAGGCTTCCTACAATTTACTAATTGCTACCACATTGTCTTGCGCCATATTTTACGCGATGGAATGCTTCGCGTGGGGCTCGCTGGGAAAAAAATCAATAAATATATTTTAATGATTACCTCTCTTCTACCCACATTTTCTGGTAGTTAAGAAATCCGGATACGCGCTGAGCTTTGATGCACTTCGTCTCCTTGGTTAAATATGCTCCCAGATTGGCTACCGATCCGAGGCCCTGGCTAGGTGTTTTTTTTTGTGGATCCATTGCGCTTTTATTCGGCTACGGATGTGTTTTACGGCCCGAGTCATTTTTTAGGGGCCCGGTACATTTTTAAGACCCCGGTTCTTGTTAGGGTATTGTTGCTTTTTGTGCACCGATGAATTCTGTTAGGTACCGGCGCGTTTTAGAACACCCCGATGTGTTTATTTAGTGCCAGGTATTTTTGTTGTTTTTAGGTCCATGCCACCTTTTGCGAGCCCAGCCTGTTCTTGAAGCCCTCATGCGGTCTCATGGCCCCGGTATACTTTGAGGGTCTCCGGTGTGTGTGTGTGTTTTCTTTAGAGTTTCCGGTGTGCTTATTTAGGGATGCAACGCATGTTTGAAGGCCTTGCGAGAGTCCTGCTTTTTGCGAGACTCGGTGCGCTTTGAGGGTCCGGTGCCTCTTCCGCCTCCCGTTGTGCTCTTAGGGTTCTGTTGTTTTTATTTGCGGTCCTGACGGACATTGGTGGGACCCCAGCACGACTTTTGGGGTTCCGTAGCGATTATTCGGGTCCAGGCGCGTTGGGGACCTGACGCCAGTGTTCTGCGCTCGACGCGATTTCTTGGGGACTTTTACTGATTTTGTTGTAATGCCCGAATCTCGGCCTGTATTTTTTTGGCTCCCCTGTGCCATATTTTTGTGTCCCACCACGATTTTTCAAGCTCCGGTGCCATTTTTTTCGGGGCCGTACGCGATTTTAGAAAGCATCTGGTGCCATGATTGGGGATCCAGAGCGGTTTTCCTGGATAAGACGTTTATTTTTGGGGGAATCACCCTATATTTTGGAGTGCTCCGGCTTGATCTTTATCAAGCCGTGTGACTTGATGTGTATGTGACTTTTGTATGTGACTAAGCGTATGTGACTTTTGGGGCCTCGCTGTGCTTATTTGGGGCATCGACGCGAATTTTTGGGAGACCCGACGGTTTTTTTTTGATGCCATGACACAATTTTGGAGACTACCGAACGCAATTTTGTGTCCCGAACGCGATATTGGGGGTGAGGTGGGGGGGGAGTTCGCAGGGCGCGTTGTACTTAGCTGGAGCTCCATAACGCGAATTAGGTGGGCCTCGGTGCAAATTTTCCGGCCCCGGCGCGAGTATTCTGGGGCCCGCTTTATTTATTTGCGGTACCTACGGGAATTTGGATGGCCCGATGCGAATTTGTGGAGCCCAAGGACAATTTTTGGGGACTCCGGCTCGATTCTTGGGAGACCATCCCACTCAGAATGGGGGGGGGGGCATTTTCCCCCTTTGGTCACTGCGGCTGCTCATCGAGCTTTTTGTTCAGCCGATGGCACCCTTCACAGTAAAAAGACCCTTCAGAGAATTTGCTTTCGGGACCTGGTCTTAATTTTCCGGTGCTCGGATCGATTCGATCGAGTCGCAGTGCGAATTTTTGGGGTATAGTTTTATCCTTTCAAGGCACCTGCGCGATATTTTTGGGCCACGGTACGATTCTTCGGGCTCCCGGTGCGATTTTTTTCGGTGACTCGGCAAGTTTCTTTTCCGGGGCCCGACTGTTCTTTTCGGGTCATTTCCTCGATTGGTGAGACCGCAGTGTATCCCGGGTGAGAATTGATTTTTGTGGGGCAGCTGCGACTTTTTGGGGTCACTGCGCTTCCATCTAGGCCCTAAGTGTGATTTTTAAAGGGCTGCGACAAGGCTTTTTTGGGGCCCCATGCGATTTTTTTAGGGCTCCGGCGTCATCATTTGGATCCATAATGCGAGGTTTAGCGGCCTCGACACGTTTTTGTGGCTTTTGGCGCGATGGTTGGGGCCACAGAGTGATTTTTCATGTCCGGATTGTTTTTTTCGTTGCCCCGGGTTCATTTGTTTGGGATCCCGATGAGACTTTTGAGCCCCGGTGTGACCTGTCGAGCCCCTGGTGTGATTTTCAGGGGCCCAGGCGCGAACTTTTCAGGCCCCCAACGAAATATCCCGGGGCCCGACCTGTCTTTTTGGAGCTCCAGTGCGATTTTGAAGGACACCGACACGGCGTTTTTTTTTCTCATCGTGGTTTTCAGGGACCCTGATGAAACTTTTGGGTGGTCAAGCGCTATTTAACCGTCAAGCCCCGGTCCGACCTTTTGGGCCCCCAGCGTCATTCCCAGGGGCCCGGCCAGTCTTTTGGCCTCCCAGAGTTATTTTCAAGGGCCCGGCGAAACTTCTTGGGCTCCAACTTGATTTCCAGGAGTCACGGCCCAACCTTTTGGTGCCCACAGCGTGGTTTCAATGGGCCAGGCACAACCTTTTCGGGTGCAAAGCGTGACTTTCAGTGGCCCCGGCTGACTTTTCTGGCCCCCAACGATATTTTCAGGGGCCCGGCCAGACTTTTTCGGCTCTGAGCGCTATTTCGGGGGCGCCAGCCCGACCTTTTGAGGCCCCCAGCGTGATTGTTAGGGCCCCTGTGCGACTTTTTGGAGGCCCGGTCCCACACGTTTGAGCCCAACGCGTCATTCCTAGAGGTCACTGAACGATTTTTTTGGGTCCTCAATGTGATTTTCAGGGGTCTCAGTGCGATTTTGGGCCCCCGGCGACATTTAAAGGGCCCCTGTACGACGTTTTGGTGTCCTCATTGTGCTTTTCAGGTGCCTCGGTGTGAATTTTTCGGGGCCAAGCGGGATTTTTAATGGGTCAGGCGCAATTCGTTTTCCGAACCATGGTGCGGTTCTTGGGGGCCCACAACCCCTCAGGGGGGGGGGGGGTGGGGGGGGGGGAAACTGCCCCTTTTGCCTCGGGAAACGGAGTAGTGTCGCCTGGTGGAGGAAAACCTATCAACATTCCGCCACGTTATACATCTTGTCTTTTTTACAAAGGTATCCAACTTCGTCTGTCTCTTCATTTTAGCAACATTGAAGAAAAGACCACAAATGAAAACTATCTAGCTCTCGTCACTCACGTCATGCGGCGTGGGTCGCGTCGCCCCGCTCTTCTGTGGTGTTCGTAAATGTCTAGAAGTTCATGTTTTAATTTTGTTGTTGTAATACCACCGCCAATAGACCCAATTGATGGCTTTATAGCGTGCATTTTTTACATAAACATTTCACATGAGCCTTCCTCGTTGCTTTTATCTCAGTATAAGTGCAGCCAATTTACTACCATTTTTCTTCTTGATAAAATGCATCTCTCCAAGGAAAAATATCTTCCGCTACCGGAACTATAAAAAGTTTTTTTTTCTTGCTTTCTCGATTGGATTTCCCTTTGACTAGGTGGGATTTTTCACTTCACTAGGTGGGACCCATCCCACCCAGTTAACATGTTAGAGGCCCTGCTTCACCTTGGATGTAAAAAACCGACGGCATACAGCCTACAGAACACCCAGCTACATCAAGTCACAGAGGAAAAGGATTTAGGTGTCCTAATTGATGCAAACTTGAAGTTCTGAACGCAAAAAGGTTCAGCAGGCTCGAAGGCCAACAGAGTTCTCGGACGTATTAACAGGTCCTTTGCACAAATTGATGATCGGATGCTTCCCCTCTTGTACAAATATCTGGTCAGACTACACCTAGAATATGATAATGCAGTTTGGGGTCCTTTTAATAAAGCAGACCAGAAAATGGTTGAAAGTACAGCGCAGAGCAACCAAGCTAGTGAAATCAGACACCTTCCCTATAAAGACAGCCTACAAATGCTGCAACTCCATTCCATACAATATAGGAGGCATCGCGGGGACATGATCCTCATGTACCAGCTATTGCATGGTCATCTCGGCTTGCACCAAGAAGACATGGTTCGGTTGTCACCACATTTGTCTACACCCTACAAAAATACCGGCCGTGATCGCACCCAGTTCGTCGGATGTGATCACCATTAGATCTAATGACTGCGATCCCTGCCAGACCAACCTATTGTGATCCACATTAGATCCAATGGCTGTTGGTTGGTTATTGGTTTTACGACACGTCGACCGTTAAGTCATGTAGCGTCGCCAATCTCTCACGCCGATTGGTCGCGGGCGAAGAGTAGCGACAGGTGAGACTCGAACCCACAGCCTTTCGATTGTGAGACGAGCATCTTACCCCTAGACCACTCGTCCCCATCCAATGGCTGTGATCACTGTCGGAGCCATCTGCTGTGATCCAGGGATCACAACACGTGGGTCGGGGGGGCATGGCACGGGGGATACGAGACTCCAGCAGGTGGAGGCTGCATAATTCATCTGCTGGAGTCTCGCACGACATGCCGACTCGGCTAGTTTTTATCCTTGGCTCGTGATTCGTCTAGCTCCATACAGACCTTGCTAGCGACACCTTTTCCAGACATAAAACTGACGATAATTGCCCTCTATTGTTAGGGCTTAAGAGCAAGTAAAACGATGACGGCTTGGCACAAAGAGCTAACAGCTACAACCGACCCCCCCCCATGGACACGGTCGCGTGTCTATCCATGGTTCGTGTCACGACTCCGCCAACAGCACGTCCTTCCGGCCCTCTGCCGGACTCCGACTGATGTGTCGGGCCGCGCGCCCCGCGCAGCCCGACAGCGTCAATCCTTGTCCAAGTCTCGAGGCTCCCGATGAGTCGCCCTGGGCGGTCACCTTTCATTCCCCCTCCCGTCGGGTGGGGGAATGTGCCATTGAATGATCAATCCTGGCGCAATACGTCTCACGGCCGTCTTTGGCTCCCAGCCAAGGGTGGGCCGCGAGCGCAACGCCGCATGCAGCCTGGGAAGTGGATGGCTGTCATCCTCACCAGTGCACCGACGGTGGAGCGCGGCGGGCGGCAGGTGGCAGATGTCACCCGTGTACTGCAGCCCAACAGCCGTCCCGAAGAACTGCCGACGGTGCGCAGGGGCGAATACATGGGGGGAAAGGGACCGGGGGAAAGGGTCATGGTCCATGACCCCAAGATACTGATTTTGCCGATATTTTATCGAAACCCAAGAATATTTCATTGGATAAATATTGTCTTGAACAGACCCGACGAATGTTAGCTGTTTAAATATGAGCAGTTTAAATATGATGATAAATATTTAAATATGAGCTTTTCGAAATCGGAAGCAACTTTAATTTCGTCCGGCCCCTCCCCAAGCCAGGCCTCTGAATCCACGGCTGACGGTGCGCGGATTAGCACAAGCGATGCCGTCGATGCGTTGCCGGCCGCTGACGTCCAAACTGACGATATATGGGACCGGCACGAATATAACCATGATTTGTGTTATTGCAATGGGAACTTCTCCACACCCATGTTCATCCAACTCACCGGCTTGATGTCCTGCACCATTTCTTCGAAGCGCAGTTTGAACAGGATCGACTTCAGCCGAGGCAGGAGACGTTTCACACCACCAATCTGACCGAGCGCAGACAGCGTTATCGTCACATTTTGCCACAGGCAGACAGTTTGAACAGGATCGACTTCAGCCGAAGCAGGAGACGTTTCACACCACCAATCGGACCGAGCGCAGACGGCGTTACCGTTCTTTTTGCCACAGGCAGACAATCGACGTCAGATGTGACTCCTCACAGACACCGCTACGACGAGGCATCGGCATTGCACACATTTTGATGACTGACATTTTCGGCATAACTCAGTGACTGGGACCTTCTCAAATTTAACTTTAAGCTCTTTATACCTAACCAATATTGTATCTCGATAAATGCATCAATGCGCTGGCGTTCTAAGGCCACGTTTTTGTCGAATTTCGGATAAGTTCTAGCCGTAGCTATCAGTCGTAGCACTGGATGAGAAGAAACGTAAGATTCAAGTGATGCTAAATTGTTTCATGAGATGAAAAGAATGTTCTTGCCTTTTATTAACCCAGTTATGACAGGACTCGTGCAGGCCTGAACCTGTAGATGGAGCAATTCTCCCTCCCCCTGAGATCTCGGAATTTATTGGCCTGATTTCAACAATGGATAACTCAAAGAATCTACACTTGCATGGTGTAATGGTCTAATCTACACTTTTAGAATATCAATTTTTAATCCCAATGGCGAGGTCAGGAGGCACAGAATCTGGTCCAGGAGAATTGAACAAAACACTTTCGGGACTGTGCCTTAATTTTACATCAGTAACATTGTGCATACATAATTATTCATGATCGGGCTCAATGGCGCCTGAATTTCTAGTGGCTATCTAGCAATTCTTCATGATCCAAAGCGCCATTTGTTGTACATACATCCACAAGTGAAACAGGTAATGGCACAGCCAGTAGCCTAAGGAGGGGTGGATGCCAGCTGTCCTTTGTGGCTCGACCTTCGCTGTCAGTGCCGCGCGCGCGCACGCACGCACGTACACAAACGCAACAAACGCACACGCGCACGCGCGCGCGCGCACGCAAGCGCACACGCCCGCCTGGCGAGCACAGTCAGCCCGCTGTCAGCCACTCACCGTGATGGCGAACTGCTCGGCCTCGGTCAGGTCGTCATACTCGTCCTTGAACGCCTCCAGTTTGGAGAGCTGGTCGCCAGTGGGGCAGTACTGGATAAGCGACTCTACCAGACTGTCGGAGAGCACCGTCTCATCGCAGCGCAGCACAGCGCACTTGAGATCGCCGTACGACATGTGCTTCAGCGAGCCGGCCAACAGGATCGACAGGTTCTGAGCCACCTTGCCGTCCAGTACGCGCAGCTCTTTACCCTGCCAGCAGCCACATAAGTCAGCTCTACACAAGCCGTACTTCAGTTCTAAATCAGTTTCACGTCAGCTTTACACTGTCTCATATTAGCTCTAAGGGGCGGGGATGGCCGAGTGGTTAAGGTGTTGAGCTCTGAGTACCAAAAGTCCCGGGTTCAACACTCGTACTACTCGGAATATTTCCCAATCCCGCGACCCACCTGCGAAACAGTGTGGGCGGCGCCATTAGCCGTAATCGTGCATAAAGTGCGTCGAGAACCACCCAATAAACAAACAATATTAGCTCTAAACCAATCTCACGTCAGCTCTATAATACCAGTCTCAGGTCAACTTCACACCAGTCTAATGTGAAATTCACATCGGTGTCACGTCAGCCACACACCAGGTGGAGAACAAACGAACTAGTAGCCCGCATCACAGTGCGAGTGCACCTCGCTCTGTGATGACGAAAACAAGATGATTGAAAAGAAATACATGTGGCTATTACAACCATGCGTTAATTACATCAAACAGCACAGCAGAAAAGGTCAAAAACACAACAGTTAAACTGGTGGTCAACTAGCACGTTTAACAGGTGCCGCCTAAGGTGGCGACCAAAGATCGGCACGGGAAGCCGCATCAGCCCGGGTGGCAACGAGTTGTACATAAGTGGTGCTCTGGAGCTAAATCGCCTCTTCCCAATATCAGCACGGGACCGGGGGACATACAAGTGATAGTCCTGACGGGTGGTCCGGTCACGAATCTCCGCTACGGTGGTGAGATCCTAAGCCAGTGACTCTGACTCACCATGACGGCGCACCTTGTGCGTGAGGCACAGCGTATGGTATCTGGCTAGGTTCTCCGCACTGAACCGCACTCCTCAGCAGATCCGAAACATGGTCAAACTTTTTGCGGCCGAAAATTACTTTCGCCGAGTATTCCAATTTTTTTTGTTAATGCGAGATATATTATTTTTGGTTCCGTTACCATACACATACATACAGTAGCGGATCTGCGAGAAGACCAGGGTATTGACTGCCTGTTGTCAGTTAAATATGAGCTTAATGTAGCGCATTGGGTATGAAACAAGGTTACAAATGGATAACCCGCATCATGGCGCATCGCAACAACCCACTTTGTAAGAAGGCTGCGAAGTGGGAAACCTATATCATAGCGTGAACATTTTGTCGCAAGGGCAACTCTGGTATTAAAGAGAAATAGAGTCGGAGGCAAATAACATCATACAAATGGGTACATGACTGTTAGTCTTTGGGAAAATCGCAAAAAAACATCTTCCAGAAAACGAAACGCCCTGTATCCTGACATAACAGATGATGAGCAAAATAGTAACTGCAGACCGATACTAGTTTATGAGTATTTCTCATTGTCGACTAAAAAGTTACGGGAGATCATTCGAAGGAGTCCCTTCATAGATTGAGGCTTGTCTTGGCATCGAAGAAAACAAATGAATGTTTCCATATTGCTTTCGTGCGAAATGCACGGACCTTTTTCTTGTTGTTTTCCGCTACTTCAACCTTCTTGGGCGGAGGCTTTGATGAAAACTTGCTCTGGAGACCCTCAAGAATTTCATCATCTGCCAACAGCTCGTCGTTGGCTCTCACCCAAAACGAATTCTCCTTCAAGGCATTGGGTAAAATCTGTAAAAGAAATACAAGAAAAGCATATTTGATGTAAAACGATAGTTTAAAAAGTATCAGCTTCCACAAAGCTTTCCGGCTAAAACGGCACGGCAGCCCAGACAAATCCAAACTAAAGCATGCTCAACTCTAAAGATTCAATGTGCATATAAGTTCAGCTGGCTCACATCAAGCATGCAAATTCCCGCCCAATGTAACTTCATGGACCTTCTCGACATCCGAGTCAAAATGAGCGTTCGGACTAGGATATTATAAACCGGAAGATAACCTCTAGCACGGCAGGCACCTTTTTCCAGTTGGCTCGCTTTAAGTTGCCACCGACGGTCCACTTGGTCTTCGGTTTTAGTCCGTACGGCAGCTGAGGTGGCATGGGTACCCTCGGCATGCCTGGCGGTGCAGGCGGACCTCCACCAGGAGGGGGTGGAGGCGGGGGCGGACCTCCGCCAGGTGGCGGCGGCGGAGGAGGTATTCCAGAGCTCGGAAGTGGAGGCGGGGGTGGTATACCGCCCTTGCCTGGCATCGGAGGCGGCGGCGGTATTCCTCCTCCCGCCCCGGGCATTGGCGGAGGAGGAGGAATCCCCCTTCCAGCCCCCGGCATTGGCGGAGGCGGAGGAATTCCTCCTCCCGCCCCGGGCATTGGCGGAGGAGGAGGAATTCCTCCTCCCGCCCCGGGCATTGGCGGAGGAGGAGGAATCCCCCCTCCAGCCCCTGGCATTGGCGGAGGCGGAGGAATTCCCGCTCCGGGTGACCGGCCGCCGCCACCGACGGTGTCAGCCAGGCCGGCCGGGATGACTAGCGTGCCCTGGGGGCCGGCACCGCTCTGGAGGCGCGCCCGCAGCTCTGCCACCTGTCGCTCGGATGCAGACAGACGCGCTTCCGTCTCCTGCTTCAGCGTCAGCATCTGCTCCAGCTTCTTGCTGAGGTCGCCCGAGGCGCGCTGCTCCTCCTGCCGGCTCCGCTCCACAAGTGTCTCGATGAGCGGCTCCACATCCAGCTGGAAGCGGCGCGTCGCCCGGAAGTCTGGGTCGACACCCGACTTGTGGAGCACGATCTGCGACACGCACTCTTCCACCAGTTTCAGGTAGGCCACGCTGCAGACGGGGCAGCGGACATCAGTGGATCAGCAGCCACCAGTGCTGATTTCCACTGGGTACAGTCCGTGGCCGGCCCGGCCAGTAGTGCGTGTCATGTCATTTTATTCCAAAGGCTGGTATCTAGTGCGCAGTGAAATGCAACATACATAATACATATACGCGTACACACACACACACACACACACACATACGCACACGTATATATATATGTGTGTGTATGTATGTGTGTATGTGTGTATGTGTGTGTGCGTGTGTGCGTGTGTGCGTGCGTGCGCGCGCGTGTGTGTGTGTGTGTGTGTGTGTGTGTGTGTGTGTGTGTGTGTGCGCGTGTGTAGTTACTGGCGACATAAGCATGCGAGACATCAGGATGCATAATATCATGCAATTACATCGGCCGGTGCAGGACAACTGAAACTAAGCGGGAAAACAAGTAGGGGTTTGTATCGCCAAAGTCTGGAACAAATAAAAGGGCAACCAATCAAGCATTCCTCACGCATATTCTGAGCTTGAATTAAAATACCATGCAAGACATATTCGCCTCCACCCAGAGCTTCTCGTAAGTTGAACGATGAACCCTGGTACGGAGTTACTCTCATTGGAAATCGGTCTTCCACGTAGTTCAGCTTGCCGGGCATCAGCTTCGTATATAACCCTCACCGAAGGTATATCTGATCTGAAACTCTCCAGACGTCAGCCTCCTCTAACTCTGCCGGACGTCGCATTCGGGCATAATTCGCATCGGACGTCATCATCGTCCAGAACTCTAACCGGTGTCCAGAACTCTTACCGCCTTTGTGTGTCATTCTCACCGGACGTCGGCCTGGTATATGGTTTTCACCGAACGTTTGCCTGGTATATAGCTCTCACCGGACATCGGCGTCGTCTCTGATGCAGAGCAGGTGCTGCAGCAGCGAGAGCAGGTACGGCTCGGCGGCCGAGTTGGCTAGCGAGTTGCGCAGCAGGGTGTAGCAGTCATCCGGGTCGTCTAGCTCCAACCGTACCGTCTCGAAACGCTGACACAGCTCGTCATGATCGTCATCGCGGTGCTCGCTGAAGATCTTGAGCTGGTTCTGCAGTCCGTCGGCGCCGTCCGACTCCATCGTCTGACGCCGGGGTATCGTCACTCGCACTGCGACTCGTCACTCCATCGAGTCTGACGATGCCACACCATCACATGCTGTCATGCGGCACGTTAGCTGTGCGAGAGGCACCGCGACGGTGCCAATGCGCCATTAAACGAGAATATCGCATATCCTACCATCTTGAGACGTAGTTGAATGGATGGCACGCATTCAGCAACCTCGATGACTTGGCACGTACGCTTGAGGAGACAAGAGCAACATAGTTTGTAGCCACTGTAAGGGGATGGGCATATGCCATGCCTCCTCCCGGATCTATTTTGTCGAAATGTTCAACTAAAATGCCATTTTCTAGAAGTCTAAAAACATTGTATGTGATACATATTGTCTTAGACAGTTCAGACGAATGTTAGCTGTTCAAATCGGAAGACAATTTTGAAATCGGATGTTTTTTAAATCCACAATCGGTCGAAAGCCTGGCTTCTGGATTCGCCCGTATGCAGCAAATGTAGCATTTACCACTCCAATTAGCTTGTGCATCCGAGGCCTGACGAGGTTTGGGTTCGATCGGCCCAAACGGCTCGTCTTGCCCAGAACTGACCAGCAGGAGTCAACACTGATGAAGAAGATGAAGCGTTGGATATTGCAGACACTTAAAACTGACAGTGTAAAAGTTCCCGTCTGGAATAAACTGTGCAAACGAACGGTAAATGCAGTGTATATACACCAAACCGCACTTGCGGTGGAATACGATCCAATAAATCCACCCCAGCAAACCTGTTTTCCCGACAATTACTTGTCTGGCAGGTCCAGCCAGACCTTGGCCATCCACACCAGCCGGCACCAGCGCCTACCTCAAGGATGTCCATGAGTCCCTCCCTCATGAACTCGTTGCGGAGATGCAGTCGGAAGTCAAGCTCGTCGGGCGAGCTGACGAGCGCGTTAATCAGAATCATCACACAGACCTGCCGACACCAATGGGCCGTGATACCAGCAGCATCTGGCCGAGGTAGGTCGGCAACTAACCAACTGATCACGACCAGGGTGTCACACGTCAGAAATACGGGCCAGCAACACGGCCAGCACCAGGGATACAGACCAGCACCGGGGGATCACACGTCAGAAATACGGGCCAGCAACACGGCCAGCACCGGGGATGCAGACCAGCACCGGGGATCAACGTCAACACAAAGGCCACCCGGGATGCAGACCAGCACCGGGGGATCACACATCGGAAATACGGGCCAGCAACAGGGATACAGACCAGCACCGGGGGATCACACATCGGAAATACGGGCCAGCAACAGGGATACAGACCAGCACCGGGGATCACATCAGAAATATGGACCAGCAACACAGCCAGCACCAGGGACACAGACCAGCACCGGGGGATCACATCAGAAATACGGACCAGCACCAGGTGATCACACATCAGAAATATATACTAGCAGCATGGCCAACATGGAAGATATAGGTTGGTTAGTTAGTTGTTTGGGCTTTAGGGCGCATCGAATTCATTGGTCATGCAGCGCCATAACAATATTAGTTACTTACACGGTGGAACATCGCATAAGCTAGCTAAACTTGCAGAATAGTAAAATAATAGAAACGAACGGTACGGAGGTCATGTTACGATATCGTTTAACCTGTTCAGCTTGGTGCATTTATTAGAGGATACTTCGGCGAGGTAATCAAAGAGTCGTCCCGATTGGACAATGCTTAAGTTGTCGTCTAAAACTTCACTGAATGGCAGCGACCGCATACACCCAAAGTGGCGTCTACGCTCCTCGTCCAAACCGGAGGAGAGCGGGATATGAAGAACAGACGGGCGGGTGTGGCATTTCGAGCGGCGTGGCATGTCACATACACATAGCAAGAGTGAGTGGTGAGTGCATGTCCTATTCTCAGGAGGCATAACGCTAAATCGTCTCGCCTATTCCTGCGCAAGCGTGAACTACATTTTTCAAGACGATGCTTAATCTCGGCTTATTTCAGGTAGTGAGTGCCAGGAAGCTTGCCACTTAGAGAGAATAAACATAGAAATGGTTCCAAGTTGGTCACGGGCAGTGATTGGTAGGGTTCTCGCGCATGGAGCTTGCGACGCATGTTTTACAACAGCATCAACTAGGTCGTTCTCAGAGTGGCTCTGGATCCAACACAGCACTACTCTTCTATCTGTACAGAGGTAAGATGACATAAAAACATCCCGCAAAATGTAATTAGATGGATCAATCATTCTGATCGCTAAATGGCAAATTAAGGGACCCGTCAAAATAATGTGTTGTGAGTCGTCTGATACTTCAATCAAGAATACGGTCTACAAGATGACGATAAGCTCGGAAGAATGCAGGCTAGCATCAGTGACATTGCCAGGAATGTAGACCAGTAAGAGGGTCAACACCAGGAACACGGATCAGCAACATGGCCAGCACTAGCGGTGCAGACCAGCACCATTGTCGACACCAAAAGCAGGGTAACAATATCGCGGTGGCTGATCTTGCCAACACTAGTAAACGGTATCACACATGGAGGCAGTCTCATGTAAGGACATTCAAACGTTCAGAGAAGAGTTGAGCGGTCGGGTTGGATTGCTATATAAGATCACGGTTACATGGATAGGGAGAGCAAGGCAAGGTCCGTCGGACAGTAGCAGCACGCGACTCCACGCCACTCATGATTCCCGTTACACCTACTTCATTACGGGCCAACTGCGAGGTAAGACCACACTCTTCGGACCATTGAACAGGCCACTGCACGATATCCTGCCCTTCGACCAGGTCGTACCCCCCTCCTGCTGAGCTACACTGGACGCCCTTTTCCAGATCCGATCGCACTCTCCACCGGCGTCGTGTCCACGCGGGCGGCCCCAGCGGCACTCACTCGCAGCTGGTCGTTGTTGCGGTGCACCAGTCCGGTGACGATCGGCGTGAACCTGTGCCGGCCGGACGCCTGGGCGGCGGCCGTGAGCGCCTCCAGCGTCAGCCGGTGGCCGTCGGGCGGCACGATGGCCAGCGCGGCCATCATGCGCACTGCCTCCTGCATCACGGCCGGCACGGCCGGGTCAACGCTGCGCGCCAGCGCCAGCAGCGCACCCTCCTGGCCCAGCATCTGGCGCAGCCCCAGCGTGCTGTTCATCAGCGACTTGAGGCAGCGCACACACTCGAGCTGCACGCGCTCCCACTTGGAGTCGCTGCCGACACGAAGACGGGGTGAGCCTGGGAGTATACGAATGGTCGGCGGGGGATAACAGTGGAGGACACAGATCAGTGGGCAATGGGCGGCGGTCGCATGGGTACAGACAGCGAGCAGGGAAGCGGTGAATGTCAGAAGGCCACAGACCACGCGCGGTGGTCCGAAGTTTGTAGTTTTTCAGTGACCACAACACCCTCCCAGCGAACTGCACCACGTGATATTCTCCCAGCACAGCACACATACCGCAACATGCCACGCAATACCCTCCCAGACAGCACAGCACAGCACAGCACAGCACAGAATAGCACAGCACAGCACAACACAGCACACTACACCACGCCACGCAACACTCCCATCGCACCATACCAAGCAACGTATTCCCAGCACACCACACCACACTACGCAATACCCTACCAACACACCGTATCACGCAACACCCTCCCAGTGCACCATGCCACGCAATACCCTTCCAGGATGTCATAGACGCAACACCTTCCCCTAGCAAGCCATACCACGTTACGCCCTCTCAACAAACCATACCACGAAGCCCCCTCCCAGCACGCCATACCACGTAACCCCCAGCACACCCCATCACACAACGCACTGGCAGCGCCACCGCCCGTGCCGGCTCACCCGTTGTAGCAATCGGCGAGAATGTTGAGTAGTTGTTTAAGTCCGCTGTCGCCAAACTCCTGAACCCAGGTGAGCGGGTTGTTGGTAAGCGCAATCCTAAGCGATTCTAGGCACTCGTGAGTTTTCTGAACACTCAGCGGCTGTGACAGGTAGGTCGTGTAGTCGCCGGCCGACACGAACCGACTCCGCTGCCGCTGTGGCGGAGACGGGGGAGACCAGTCAACATGATAATCGACTCCGCTGCCGCTGTGGCGGAGACGGGGATAACAGTGAACATAGTAACGGACTCGGCTGCCACTGTGGCGGAGACGGGGATAACAGTGAACATAGTAACGGACTCCGCTGCCACTGTGGCGGAGACGGGGATAACAGTGAACATAGTAACGGACTCCGCTGCCACTGTGGCGGAGACGGGGATAACAGTGAACATAGTAACGGACTCCGCTGCCACTGTGGCGGAGACGGGGATAAGAGTGAACATAGTAACGGACTCCGCTGCCACTGTGGCGGAGACGGGGATAAGAGTGAACATAGTAACGGACTCCGCTGCCACTGTGGCGGAGACGGGGATAACAGTGAACATAGTAACGGACTCCGCTGCCACTGTGGCGGAGACGGGGATAACAGTGAACATAGTAACGGACTCCGCTGCCACTGTGGCGGAGACGGGGATAACAGTGAACATAGTAACGGACTCCGCTGCCACTGTGGCGGAGACGGGGATAACAGTGAACATAGTAACGGACTCCGCTGCCACTGTGGCGGAGACGGGGTTAACAGTGAACATAGTAACGGACTCCGCTGCCACTGTGGCGGAGACGGGGATAAGAGTGAACATAGTAACGGACTCCGCTGCCACTGTGGCGGAGACGGGGATAACAGTGAACATAGTAACGGACTCCGCTGCCACTGTGGCGGAGACGGGGTTAACAGTGAACATAGTAACGGACTCCGCTGCCACTGTGGCGGAGACGGGGATAACAGTGAAGATAGTAACGGACTCCGCTGCCACTGTGGCGGAGACGGGGATAACAGTGAAGATAGTGACGGACTCCGCTGGCGCTGTGGCGGCAGTGGCGACTAACAGAGTAACACGGTTTTACTGGTACCACCATTGAGTCATTGATCTCATGGAAACGAACGCACCTCTATGGGTTTCAGCACAGCAATTTTGCTACCTTACGTATACTTTTTAAACGGAATAACACACAACGGCAAATTCATATCACGAAATTCACGGCGTCAACAAGTTCAAGATAAATAAAACGTATGCATAAAACTAATGCGCCGTTCAACTGCTCAGATTTCTGCTTTCATGGTGCACTTTATACTTTTTGAATATTCCAGTCACTTCCAACACTTAACACACCAGCTCTAGACCTCCAAGACCTAAGTCGCCGTTTCGCGTCCCTAGAAGTGACATCTCCAGTGCAAACCATCGTCCCGTTAATTCGCATCAGCGACATGGATCACGGCGTCGATAATTGACACCAAGCGGTGATTACTGTCGCGTTAATTCACATCACCAATGTGGAAATGGCTCGACGGTTGGCATCACCAACGAGAACCACAATCCCGAGAACTGACATATTTAATGTGGCCCAAAGGCCCGCGAGCTGACATCAACATTAGCAATAGTCACGCAAACTGGCATCGCTGGTGAGGGAACTCACAGGGGCGGCTCCCTTTAAGTGCATTGTGAGCAGGTGTCGCTTCTTTTCCACAGCTTGATTGCGGAGAGGCGTCTTTTTGTCGTTGGTCAGGTTCATGTCGTCCTGGCAACGTCACGTACATCAGCGAGATGGACGATGTGATGGGTGGCACAATGAGGAAACATACACCATCGCTCAGCACTAACCGAACTGCTAAGCCCAAACCGAGTTGACCGTACACCCACATCGAGGTCAAATGGGGGTTGAGGTGAGGGTTGGCGTTTCAGCGGGTTGAAACTGTTCTTTTCTACTTGCTGGCTGAAACTAATTACAATAAATAAAGACAAGCATTGCATGTCATCAATTAATGGATATCGAGACATCATGACATTCACCAAAGACATAAGCCAGAATACTGTACCGCCAGCATATTTCAGGGATGATAAAATGAGGTGCTCTTCTGCCAAAACTACGGCAAAAATATGCATTAGGCCATGCCATGAATTACCGTGCAAAGACTCCAACAACGTATTTCGTGTGGAATCTGGTCTTGTGATGCCAACAGAAAGTTGTATAAAATCAAGCTGCATGCTAACCAATCATTAGAATGAACAACCAATCAAAACTACAGCTTTCCTTCAACACGAACCTCGTGCACAATGTAACTGCTTCAAGCGAATTAAAAAGATAAAATAGTAAATTGTGTGTTCTTCAAAGCATCATTCACTACGTGTATTACATATTCACGCGGCAAACTTATCTGGAGGACTTAAAATATGCATGAGGAACGTTGGTTAAGGCCACCTGTAAGTCATAGCAAGTCCAACACAGAGGTAGGGCTGCAGGTCAGGCCACAATGCTTAGCATTAGTTACTTGTGATGTCAGTAAAAACGGAAACCTCTTGAAGTAAATTCAAATGAATTCAAGTAAATTCAAATGAAGTTGATCAATATTCTGTGCATAATGCTTTTGTGGCTAGTTCTAATCACCCAATGTTCAAAATAGGTTGCGCAAAGTAAATAAATCCATATAAAAATATTGAAGAACAGTCTAAGAAAAGCAGTACAAGTGAACACCATTCTACCAACAACAAATACGAAACATTTTTCGGCTTAATGCTTGATTGCTTGAAATGGTTCTTGAGCACACCAGCTGAAATGGTGGCAAAATGCAAGTGCATCAAATTTTACAGTAAATGAATCAATCAAAATGTGTGGTGGTGATTAGTGGCTTTCCGACGCGTCGACTGTTTTGGGTCACACAGCGTCGCTAATCACTCACGCCGATTGGTCGCAAGAAAAGAGTAGCGACAGGTGAGACTCGAACACAGCCATTCGGTTGGGAGATGGGCATTTTACCACTAGACTAATCATTCCCCAACCAGAATGAGCAACTTAATCAAATATCACAAATTAATCATTTTTAATTATTCACATTTAGCTACTGGGGGCAAAGAAACCCCCTACTATAAGTCATAGTTTGACGCACTAATAGATGTTGAAACCAGAAATACGAAAGTATGAATTATTCTGCTGTACTGAGCAGAATATTTTTATAAGCAGCTATAATTGTCACCTATATTTCCAGCCAGCAAACCTAAACCGGTTAAAAGAGCCAATACAAATGAATTTCCGCCAGCTGTCGCCTAGTCTGGTGGAGATGTGGTGTGTGTATCGGTGTGCGCACAGCACACTATGGAGAACCACGTGTGATGTTGACGACGGAGCTGAAGAACATTGGGTTCCATTACGACGCATCCTGCTAGGGCATTACAATAGTGTCGCCCCTAGCACGCC
>JAOTOM010004106.1:82500-132500 GCA_034440615.1 Ashinkailepas kermadecensis | reverse complement strand
TCTACCGACCACACACCGCAGACACTTCAGACCACACACCGCAGACTCTACCGACCACGCACCGCAGACTCTACAGACTACACACCGCAGAATCTACCGACCACACATCGCAGACACTTCAGACCACAAACCGCAGACTCTACCGATCACACACCGCAGATTCCACCGACTCCACACCGAGGACTCTACCGACCACACACCGCAGACTCTACCGACCACACACCGCACTCTACAGACCACACACCGCAGAGTCTACCGACCACACACCGCACTCTTCCGACCATACACCACGGACTCTACTGATCACACATCACGGACTCTACTGATCACTTACCACGGACTCCACCGACCACACACCGCAGACTCTACCGACTACACACCGCAGACTCTACCGACTACACACCGCAGGATCTACCGAGCACACACCGCAGATACCGACCACACACCGCAGACTCTGCCGACCATACACCGCAGAATCTACCGACCACACACCGCAAACTCTACCGACCACACACCGCATAATCTACCGACCACACACCGCCATACGGACACAATGAATAGGAAGAACCAAAACTCCGCCTATAAACAAAACCACAATTTATCAACAACATGCCCATCAATACTACCAAATGTCAAAACAAATGATATGAAATTTTCCAGTACCAGTTTTCCCCAAACTTGACATGGATGCCGTTCTCGCACACCCGGACATAGGTAAAGCGAATCTTCGTAAGCAGCGCGTTGCATATCAGGTTTCATGACGAAACTCCAATCAACAACTTCAGCTTGGCGAACCTTTTCTTGCCAACTGCGCATACAAATTACAGCAACAGAAACAGAAACACTCCAAATTATAAATATATTACACATGAACAAATCTTGGACCAGATCCCTCGCACAACGCAACTTTGGAAATGACAGCGATTATCACGTAAAATTTGTATGAAACCTAAGAAATAATGAATAGATGGCAGTATCCACCTTGTTGGAAAAGTAACTGTCAAACTGACATTCAAAAGAAAACACTGAGGAATCAACCCTTCTAATAATCTGCATCATTCCATGTATATAGTTAAATTTAGAGACTGGTGTTTCAGAAAGTGTTGTTATTTAAGAGACAATAGGCTTTATCTGAAAAGCAGGCCACATATGGACCAAAATGCAACGCACAGCTACATTTAATTTGTCTCCAACATGAGCTCAATTAATGTCGTGACAGGGATAAGATTTCACATCTGTAGTTTTTGATTAAGTAGATATTTTGACAAGCTTGGCATGAAGGCCCTTTAGCAGTCTGTAAGCACTCCCACGGAATGCAGCGCACGTTTATAAATTGGCTCGAATCCTATACAAGTAATATATCGCTATCAGCTGCCATTAATGCATCAAGCTGATATTTTTAGTCAGTTATTTGGGCTTTAGGATGCACCGACCATAATGAGCATACAGTGCCCAAATTTCAGACTCTAAAACTTGATCATCAGGCTGTACCCATGGATCAGTATTGGGACCATTACTGGCAGCTATGTTCTGGAACAAATTAGATAGAGTAAACTCCGATGGTACCCTGTCTGTGACGGACGACGTCTTTGGGTCTTTCCGACCGCCAGGACTCACCAGAAGCAAAAATTGCTTGCCAAAAGGATACAGAAACTTTTTTTTTAAATTACAAAAGAAGACGAATGGTAGGTAACTTGTTCTATGGGTCTACAAAAGGGGACAAGGCCATGCAAAAACAACATGGTCTCAAAATCTCAAAAACATACCTGAACCCTAAAAATGCAAAGCAGTCCTAAACACATCAGTACATAAAAACACATACGACCCTAAAAACAACACCGACCAGCGCCTCGGTTCGGTAGCCAACTTTGGAGCATATTTAAGGAAAAAGATGAGATACATCAAAGCTGATGTACATAAAGGATGAGGTACATCCACGATCAAATATATGAAGAAGGAAAACAATCTTCGAATTGAAATCATTCAATTTTCCCAGCGAACCCCCTTGCAAAGCATTACATGACATCAAATATGGCACAGACAAGGCTGGATATCCATCACCAAACCAAGATGGTCCGGGTCTTTATATTCAGATTGAACAGGGAAATGACAAATTAACATTAGAAGGATACCAAACCAAGGCATCCTGACCCCTGGACCCAACCAGGATCTCCAGCCATGGGTACAGGACCATCGTATGGCACCATCTAGCTGAAACTGCAGAAATAACAGAAATACGGTGCGTGATATCGATGGCAGTTTGGCCTGTCCTCTCCACAGAGCAGATGATGGTGTGTTGGGTGAGTGTGCCCAAGCCGAAGGGGGCAGAGCACGTCTTCGTCCCGCCTCGTCCTGCCATAGGACAAGACCCACTCTCCAAGGCATGGCTTGATCGCTCGTAATTTATTGTCCTGCAAGGTGTTCCAGCTATTCTGACATTTTTCATAAGCATAGGTAGTAATTGAACGGTGATGTTCCCTCGCTGGGAGTGGCATAGACCGCCGGTAAGGGGCATGGGCTGCACGTTTCGCAGCAGCATCCGCTGCCTCATTCCCTACGATGCCGACATGGCTCGGAATCCAACAGAGGACAATAGTCTTCCCAGCTTCATCCAGTAATGTGAGCCACCGCAGAATATCCTGTACAATGGGGTCAGGTGGATTAAACTGCTCTAGCGCCCACAGACTGCTGAGTGAATGAGTAAAAACGACGTGCGAGGTGTCCCGCCCTACTTCAATAAAACTGAGTGCCTTGATGATGGCAATCAGCTCCGATGTGCATACCGTTGATGATGATGAATTGATGTTTAGGGGCACGTCGACAACAAGGTCATTTTGTGCCCATAACAATGATTAGATGGAATATAGAATGTTATGTCCTTCAAATCAGATAGTAGTAAAAGTAGAGTATTGGCTATCATGGATGATATATAACATCAAAATTTGCTTGTCGAAGGAATTCAAAGATGTTACTGGACGTCACGACCTCCGAGTCGTCACCCAGTAGCATACGCAAGGAGTTGGTGCTCGCTCTTCCAAAATACTGGCGGCGTAGAGATTCCAGCGCTGAACATGCTACAATGACATGGTGTACCGCAAGCAAGGCAGAACAGCGTGGGCACAAGGGTCGGTCACCTCCAGACAGTAAGTATCTGTGTGTGGCTAGGGTGTGTCCGATTCGTAGACGGCAGAGCGCAACTTTTTCCCCATCGTTCGACCCGATGCGATGACCACCACGGCCCTAGTGTCGGCTTCAGGACCTTTAGTTTATTACATTTCGAACTCCAGGCTCGTTGCCATTCTGATCGCATAAACGATGATATAGATGGGTAGAAATATCTTGGAGGGAGTAATAGCGAAACGACGCGGCCACTATTGATAGCGGCCTTCGCAGCCATGTCGGCAGCTTCATTCCCAGCTAGTCAACGTGACTGGGGATCCAGCAGAAAACAGTAGTCTTACCCATTTCGTCTAATAATTCTACAACTCGTAACATTTTGGGAATAAGTCAGTTATCCTGGTTGAAGGATTGCATCGCTAAAAGACTGCTCGGCGAATCGGTGAAAACAACTTGCTTTGAGGTCTGATCATTTTGTATAAAACGAACAGCTTTCAAAATGGCATACAATTCAGCGGTAGAAATTGATGCATGTTTTGGTAGGTAGAAAGAGCCAGCACCGGATCGACTGACGTAGGAGCAGCCGACGCCAGACTCCGACTTGGAACCGTCCGTGTAAGTCCGGGAGAAGTCACGGTATTCATGTATTTTCTCAAGGGACATCATTCGGAACTGTGCTGCGCTTACATCGCATTTTTTTAGTGTGACAAAGTAATATCGATTTGTGGCTCGACAATCTGCCATGGAGGGGTAGACGAAATAGCAATACGTGCTACACAACCGGGTCTGATGTTGCAGCTACGCAGCGTCGAGGCAATGCACCAGCAAAACGGTAAGGCACGCTGACTGCGATACGGCCGACATGGCATCGAAGGTCCCGGGAATACCCACGGGTATGCTGGATGCTCTGGGTTTTGGACGACCTTACACGCATATCTGGCTGCCAATAACCTGCGGCGTAGCGCAAGGGGAGGTTCATCCACCTCTGCCATAACGCTGTCTGATGGCGAAGTGCGAAAAGCTCCAGTGGCCATTCGAAGGGCTGTGTTATGGATGACATCAAGTCGGCACTTGGAGGTATCACACGCTCCGTCATAGATAAAACACCCGTAGTCAATTTTGGAACGTATGAGAGATCGGTACATGAGAAGTAAAACTGATCCGTCAGCTCCATACGAACACCTAGAAACGGTACTAATTACCTGAAGACCTTTGGTATATTTGTTGATAAAGTCAGTGATGTGAGTTTTGTATGTAACATGGCGATCCACCCACACACCAAGAAACTTGACTGCCAATCTGAAGGGTATGAGGTGACCGTTCATCCTTATCGTTGGGTCTGCGCACAGGCGTTTGCGGCACAAATGAACAGTGGTAGTCTTTCAGGTGGATAATGTGAAACCACACCACTCCATGAATTTCACT
The DNA here is from genome assembly GCA_034440615.1 of Ashinkailepas kermadecensis. Classification (NCBI taxonomy): domain Eukaryota; kingdom Metazoa; phylum Arthropoda; class Thecostraca; family Neolepadidae; genus Ashinkailepas; species Ashinkailepas kermadecensis. Next base: position 127,958 of record JAOTOM010004106.1, on the reverse strand, counting down.
ACAGTTAATTGGAGCTGCCTTTCCACCGTCCGCACCGTACGAGAGGAGAACCACACTGTAAAATAATATACGGATAGTGCTCGTCCTACCGATGTTGGCAGCGTATAACCCACATCATTTATGGCAATGGCGAACAAAGTCACACTCAATATACTTCCCTGCGGAACCCCAACAATCTGCTGGAAGGTGTCAGAAAGGTAGCCACCTATTCTAACCCGAAACGTCCCATTAGTTAAACAAAAATTGTCCAGAAAAACCCCATCGGGCCTCTGATGCCAATTCAGTGCAACTTCATGAGGATACCATGCAGTGTTGGAAATATGGTCATTTTTAATTCAAAAAAATTTACAAAACAGAAAACAAAAAAAAAAAAGAAGACGGAACAGATGACAGCAGATGCGCAACAGATGACAGCAGATGCATAAGGATCACTCTGCAGTCTGCATACAACATTAATACCAATGTATTTGTTCCATGAAATGGTGCAGGTGATATGTAATTGTCTGATGCATGTGAATTAATAAACAGCCATTACTTCATGTGTACATTGTTCATTTGTGAAAAATGCTGGAACCAGTAGTGTTCGGAAGAATGCAAGGCCAGACAGAACTAGAGAACTAGGGGCGAGTGGTCTAGGGGTAAGATGCTCATCTCACAATCGAAAGGTTGTGGGCTCGAGTCTCACCTGTCCCTACTCTTCGCCTGTGACCAATCGGCGTGAGAGATTGGCGACTCTGCATGACTCAACGGTCGACGTGTCGTAAAACCAAAAACCAACCAACTAGAGAAATAGAGTAGTCCCTACACAACTTGCGAAGCACAAAAGCAATCACTTCCCCAAAATACTTGTGGACACACATTATGATTTGTCATGGCATAGGAATGTTCCGGAAGCTGTACGGACAAAAAAAAACAAATAATGGAGTTGATTGGGGGATCAGGTGGGGTGTACTTCACACTTTCCTGAAACATTTCATTAGAGCACAACAATGCTTGTGAGTTACTGTATGGGTGCATTGAAGGGGACCAATCCCTTATTCCTGAAAAAAAATATATTGTCTTACGAAAATGAGTTTATTTCCAAAACAAAACAAAACAAGCCAAAAGGTTCTTCCATCCCAATCCAACACATTAAGAACACAATTATGAAAATACTATTCCTAGGTCATGGATGTTCATTTATGAAAATTATTTGGGGGGGGATATATGAAAGGCAATGGGCAGGGTGAAATAGATGGGGGGGCACACTCCATAGGGCCCCATGTTAAAAGTTGATGTCATTTGAGAGGCAAATCAAACATTGAGGGGGCACTTGCCCCCCCCCCAAGTATATAAACCACCCTGTCCTAGGTTGTGCCACTGGATGCATGGGCACCAACAGAGGGATACAGATGTGCACCACTGCAAAATATAAGGAATCACAATTTTGCTATGGCTGCCCATACCTTTCAACATTAAGCTGGTTGTGCATGCATCATTTTAGCTAGCTATATTTCTGCTTTGATACTGAAGAGGAATTGATTCCACCAATGAGAGGAATTCAATTTCAACAAACCTCAATTGGGCCTCAGTTCCTACGTCGGCCGATACTACACGAGATCAATTAGTAGTCCCACTACCTGGTCCTTGAATTATCCGACTATAATGGCGAAGATATTGATAATAGATACGTAGGTCGTTCCTACCAAGGTTGGTGATGCCTACAACGAGCCTCTTTCGTCTCTTTCCATCCAGTGGGCAACTCAGTGCTTACAAGAAAAAGTCCTCGCCGAGTGAAGGAAACCTCTATTCTCAGCTTGCGTAAGGAAGGGAAACCACCATTCCCAGACTGGCCAGACCCGAACGGCGCTTCTTGGATTCGATGGATTCGAGGCTCTCCAGCTGCCACTCCGGTCGGAGCTTTTTAAACTACGGCCAAGAAAGGCTATAGATAATGCATTTATTTTTGTTTCCTTGAAGATTGAGATGCTCTACATCAATTGACATCAACAAAACTGATTGTTTTGCATCCTGGGCCTGTCCAAAGCAATAAAAGAAAAATGATATCCGATGGATTTTACGCATTAAAATGATCTAAATGGGTCCAAAACGTTCAAATCTGGTTACATTTTACAGTTAACTGGACCACCATATAACCAGAAATTTCAGTGTCTTTCCATTTCATGACCTACATTGTTTCAGTGCAAGACAAACTGGTGGCAATAATAGTGTTTATGCCACTCCGACAACTAATTTCTCCCACTCCGGGAAAATGGAAATTTAGCCGTCATGTTCTTATACACTGCGAAATGAGGTTGGTTGGTTGGTTATTAGGGTTTAGGGGCGCATCGACTGCGTGGGTCATGCAGCGCCCTGCGAAATGAGGGGTGGTTAAGAGCCGCTTACTGGTCTTTCGTCAACTTCAGTTGACTGTACGGAGGCTGCTGATTGGCTTAGTGGTTTGAACTCAGCCAATAGGGTGAAATATTTGCTTGCTAAAGGTAAAAGAGCAGCTTGTCTCGATTGCATTATTTTTGTGACAATGTAACACTAGTCGCTGTCGGCCTTGGCAGCCGTATTGGAGGCCAAGGCAAGGGCCAAGGTGTGAAGCCGGAGAGGAAGCAATTGTTATTTTTATGTTTTCGTTCTCCTCAGGTGTGCGTCTTGGGAAGAGAGTGGGTGCTGTGGGAATAGTAATTGGTAAGTGCTGCTTTATTATCTTCTGTGACTTCTATTATCTGGCATACCCCTTGTAGAAATTTTTTTTTTTTAATCTGCCGATGCTATTGCGGCGAATATGGCTAATTACTATTAATGCTGGCTTTCGATCGGTAACAGTTGGAGCATGCTAATCACAGGTGGAAATTTGTACACTTTTGGTGTTGTCAGTGAGACATAATGATTTCCACATTCAACATAATGTCTATGGCGGTGCATGAAATGAATGGATTTAAAATTCCTATTCAGTTTCAAATCGAATTTAAAATTCCTATTCAATTTTTTCAGTCTTGATGCATTATTTTTTTTTAATCCAGCCATGCCACGGGCATTCTTCATCAGCACAGAGTTCAGGACCAATAATTTTCCATAAGGGATATTGAGGTTTTGTGGTTCCTGATGTGACTGGCATAATTATTGCTCATCACCACTTTGTTTCTATTCGTAAATTTGCAGTTTAGGGTAATTTTGAGTTCTTTGAATTCCTTTTTCCAATGCAATGTTTATAAATGTGGTTTACATGATGTGACCACTCATTTCCACTGTAAATGCATACTTTTCAGTTGGCAGGCAAAACGACAAGAAATGGGCTTGGAGTTGGGTAATATAGCGTACAAATTAATGTGCAAAAGTAAGAAGAAATGTGGCATAATCTACCCTAACCTAGCCTAACCTTCCATGAAAAAATTGTCGTGAAAAGGGAAAATTTTCAACCCGAATTTTAAAAAAGAGGCAAATTAAGGAACATAACCTGACATAACCTAACCTTGACTGGTCCATTTTTTAAAAACAAATCCTTGAAGTAAAAAAAAACAAGAATTTTAAAAATTGTCCAACTTAAGAGTAGAGCCCAACTTATCATAACCTAACCAAGCCCAACCCATTTGTTTGCTTCATGGAGGTAAACTGTGTAAGACCTGTCTTGTGGATACCTTAAGCTTCAATAATATATTTCATCATAGCAATATACCTACATACCTGAAGTTGAAATACATTCAAACTAGCATGGAAAATCAATCATTATTAAATGAATCACTTCTTGCCAATGACAGTATATTTATGATTTATCCAGCACCACAACACAGATGACTGCTATGTGAAGTTTGCATTCCCAGTAAATAATATTTTTATGTGATCCAGCATCAGGAGGCATACTTAGGCTTCGTGGGATGAAACACCTGTAATGTATGCTTCTTGAATGAAAAAAATACTTTTTATTCCTTTGTCTCAGTAATTTGTATGCACCCCATGGTTACCAGATATTATGCACTCCGTAATTGCATGAACTCAAGGATTATACACTCCGAATCCAAGAACGATAAGTGAAGATCCAACACTGATACCATGACGCCACGCGGTATCATAAGCGCCGTCAACATTGAAAAATATGGCAGCGGTATGACATCGTTTCATAAAACTCAGGTGTACAACGGAATCAAGAGCTAAAATATGGTAAAATGTGCTACGGTGTCTGCGGAAGCCACTCTGTATCGAGGTGAGTACATGGTTGCGTTCTAAAAACCACATGAGTCGCAAGTTTACCAATTTTTTTTCAAACAATTTGCAAGGAGAACAGGTCAATGAAATGGGTCCATAGTGAAGTGGGTCCTTCCCCGTTTTGTTTGGCTTGCAGATAGGGACGACAAGCGCCCTCCGCCATGTCAATGGAAACGTACCCGTTTCCCACATTTCGTTGAACACTTGCAGAAGTGTATTTGAGGCTGTTGTCGGGAGATGTTTAATGATGTCATTGTGTAAGGTATCGGGTCCCTCTGCTACGTTCCCAAGAGTGCTTAACGCAGCAGTCAGTTCGGTAATATATATATATATATATATATATATATATATATATATATATATATATATATATATATATATATATATTTGTTAAAATAAATTTTCTCCGAGTTATTGCTGGGGTAGCTTTATGAACCAGGGCTCTATTGCTAAGCAGAGCTTGTTGCGTGAACCCCGGCCCCACCACCCGATCTATGAATTCCAGTTCAACGGCACAATTTTGACCGAAAGTTTAACGTGCCGTCAATGCACCGACACGGCCGCCCGGTAGCTCGTCCCCGGCCTTATTGAGCCAGCTGCCAACTGACCCTCCCAGCCGGAGGCTAAATGAAAATGGATTGTTATAGTGGATAGAATCTGTTGTTGTAAAATCAAGGGGTGCGATGGCGAGAGAGACCGAGCCATCAAAGCCTTCGCACCGGGCTTTGTATGCCGAAAAACGTTGACTTTTTTATTTTTCGATCGTTCGGAGAATCTCGTTGGCGACATCCTTCGGGTTAATAATAGCTTGACCACTTATGCGCAGCGTGGGGAGTGGGGTGCAGGTAAGTTTCCCGGAAATACGTTTGATGCGGGACCACACCGATGACAGCGAGATGGAGCGGTTCAATGTGTTGACGTATGCTTTCCACGATTGCCGTTTGGAATCGGCAATGGACTAGTTGCAGGTTGTGAGATATATACACCAAATGAAAGAGGGAGTTCTAATTCGGACAATAATGGGTGTATCACCATTCATCAAACAACCGTTTTCTCAAAATTTACAAAGAAAAGGTTTTGCGACCGTAGGCCGATGACGTCACAGTTTGGGAATGCCGCCATTACGGTCCGTTGCGACGTTGGTTTAGTGCGGCGTCGCGGGGACGCTGGTTGGTAATGTTCCATTAGCGGTGGATTTATTGGCGAAACATGGGTTTCTTGAGTCGGTATACATGCACACCAGTATTCTTGTTAGTTTAAAGGGTAAAATATCAGTGCAATGCTGAAAACTTACGGGTGTATGCATAGGTAATCGGCGTGCGCCATTGTCCAAACCCAAAATTCACATGTCTGAATGAAATTAGTCTCAGACTATTTTTGGCCAGAGTGCTATGTAATGCTGAACCCAACACCCTCCACCCTACGTAATGTTAGAACACACTAACCCCCCCCCCCCCAAACTAGGTACCAGTGTTACATAATATATGGGCAGCCTCTTAGCATAGATGCAGGAATGGGGGTAGAGGTGCATGCACCCTCTGACTTTGGGGTGTTTAAACATTAAACCTATGACATTGATTGGAAGGGATTGGAAAAAAGAGTGGCATACCCCTACTCCCCCCACCGTTTAAGATAGTTCCTACACTCTGGCTGGTTCGATGGAGTTTTTCTTTACCGATCACAATTTATTCCGATGTGGCAACTTGCGTGCTGACTGCTCATACAATACCCCTACCCATTTTTACCTGTTTTCTACATGAATGTTAATATCCTTTTGAAACTGAAACAGTTCCCCATGATGTATTGTGCCTATGCTGTGTACGAATTTGTGCGCCACATTCGTGTCTAGTCCATGAGTATCTGAGCACCAAACTACGTAGGAAAAGGGTACTTAGGTGGGAGCCAGCCGATGCCTACACATGCCTCTGAAAATGTGAAGACGTCAATCATTTTGAAAATAACCCAATCCCATGTCTTTGTCAAGTTAGATCCGTATACTGACATCAAAATGATCTCCGCAGCACGATGCTGTCTTGTTTATCGGGTCATTTCTCCTTACCACTTTGCACCAGAGCTTTCTCCTTTTGCGATCACTAGGAACGAAGGCAAACAGTTTTTCTGGTGTAGTAATTGTTGTGTTGGTGCACTTAGGAACGAAACAATATCGGTAATATCCACCTTTCTCCTCCATTCTACAGCCGGAACACAACAACCCGCCGCAGAATACACGCAAATGCTAATGCCGGCCGGCGGCGACGAGTCCAGTACCAAACTGTGACGTCATCCAGCCAGGATCGAGGAAATACATATGAGCAAAATACGGCAACTTTGCTCATTCCAATGCAGAAAGAAAATGCTCCCATGTGTTTCAGAATGTCCTAATTGACCAAAAAATGTCCACACAAAAAAAAATTGCCGACCTGCAACTAGTCCATTGTGCGCCATCGGAGTCGGCAAGAATCGGAAATCGGCAAGAAGTACACCACCATTGCCACAGTGTGGGTGACGACGTCATTACGTAAAACAGAGTAGTTTCTCAGATAAAAAGAAGCACCAGGAAGCACCAAGAAGCTTGGCCTCCTGTAGGCATACTACGGACGGTGTACGACGGTGTAAAATATGTTGTAATTCGTCATTACTAGTTCTCAAACCTCTACAGTTCCATTGTAAAATATTACTCATTTGTCAGTAAATGTAAGAGGGAGTCTTAAGCTAAGAGCGTAAAAGGCCAAGAGTGACTAAGTCATGGTCTTGTAGTCGGGGGTCTTGGCTTCGTGGGCGCGAGCGCGGGCTCCCAAACTCACTTGGTGACACAGCACCGGGAAGAGCACGCTTCGTAGCGCGATTCGTGGATGGGGAGGATATTGGGGATGTACGGTTCGATGGCAAGGTGTCTCCGGCGGTCTCATGGCTGCTGCGGGTAATGGTGAGGAGTGAGGAGTCGCCATTGGGCGCTGGCCCTCAGGCTTCGAGTTCGAGGAGGTTGGCATATGTCGGGCGGTGCGACCTGTGCTCCTAAATCCAGGGCGCACCTGAACCGCAGCACGTCCGATCTTTGGATCTGAGATGGTTGGTGGGGGTGGGGGTGGGGGGGGGGGGATTGGCGTGGTTTTGGATAGTGCAGTGATAGGCTTGATGGGAGTGGGTTCGGTGGGTATGGCGGGTAAGGATTCGAGGATAGTGGAGGTCTTGGCAGGCCTTTTAGTCCGCTGGACACGATGCCACTCTTCTGGAGCCCGCTCTGTAACGGGTGGGGTAACTGCGACTTCCGGGGCCCTTGGTGACGAAACAACGCGCTCTGCCGTATCGGTGGTGTCATGTGCAGGGTTTTGTTCACTCATGGTGGGTGGGGTTTCGGTGGTCTCGACGTAGTCTTGGGTTGGCTGCCTGTCCCTTGCTGGTAGCGTAAGGGGCACTCCAAAGGAGCGAAGTAGGGCTATCATTTGGGAGATGAGCTCAGAAGCCTTGTCGGACTGAGTATGTTGTGGGATCAACGTATGATTTTTGGCTTTTGATGCGTATGTGATTCTGGGGTGTGTGTTCATATATATATATATATATATATATATATATATATATATATATATATATATATATATATATATATATATATATATATATATATATATATATATATATATACGTGTGTGTATATATATATACACATATATATGTGTATATATATGTCTTTCTCCTTTATGTATATCGGGCAAGTCTTGTCATAAGACGAGTTGGGGTCCTATTCTGAGCCACAGTTTGTACAACGGGGGGTCTCAGAGGTGCAATGTTCACTCCCGTGATCGTGAGAGGCGCACTAGCCACATGCAGGGCGATTGCGGCAATACTGGTTTGTGTGGCCGAATTTCTGGCATTTAAAACATCTCATCGGGTTGGGAAAGAAAATACGAACCTTATCCCGGACGTATCCCACACGAATATCAAGAGGAAGATCGCTCGTGTTGAATGTTAGTACGATGTTGTTAGTTGTTAGTTGTACGATCTCTGCACCTCTCCTCACCTTCAACTTTCTCGCTCCAGTCACTCCAAATTCTGCTTGTCCATCGACAATCTCTTCCTCTGGTACATCCCTCAAGTCAAAACAGTTGATGACACCTCTTGATGAGTTCTTGGTTTTATGGGGTTCTACATATATTGGAATAATTTCGTCTACCTTCTTGCCACCCTTTCGCACACTGTAAACAAACTTGGTCGTCGACAACGCTCTCTCCGCCTCCTCCGCCACCGCAAACTCCACCTCCAACCCTCCATCCTTCAACTTCTCACCTCGAATAATTCGTCCAAACCGGTCGCATCCATTACGTCTTTGAAAGTGAGATAAAGAACCAAGAGTCTGTATTTTCCCTCGAAGAATGAGGACCCGCGGGGTAGCGGAAACGTGTGGGTTCCATCTGAGCAGGTGGTCTGGCCCTCACGAGAGGGACCAGGATTGTTTTTAAGTGTTGTTGTTGCCATGTGTTGTTTGGTTTCGGCTCCTCGGGCGCCACACCGCATAGGGCCCTACTGGGGGGACGCCTGGGTCCCGCAGACGGGAGGACGCCAGGTGCCCGAGGAGCTATACGGGGCGGGCGGCGCCTTCGTACGGCCGGGAGAGAGAGACTCACCACCCTGACCGCACTAACAGCGCCGCCCATCCCTTGACCCCGGCTGGCCGGGCCGGCGAGCGCCGGGAATAACCCCAGGTCCCCGGCCCGAGGCGACCAGTCACTTGACCCGTATGGGGCCCTACGGATCCGTCCGCCCCTCCGAGATATCGGGACCAAAGAGGCGTGTTGGTCCCCTGTCACAACTAGCACCGTGCGGCGGGGGACCTCAGCCTCCAAGACTCCGTCAACCCCGGGGGACGGGCCGAGGAGCGCGGCTACCCCGATAAAACTGAGCTGGTGGGCAGGACCGGGGAAGTTGTCCTACCTGCTCATGATAGGGAGAGTTGGTGTAGCAGGGCCAGGTGAAGGACATGGATGTTGAGATGGGATGGGCATTTGGATGGGAACGTGTGGATGGGAGGACGAGTGAGGCACTTTTCGTCTGACCTCTCCCCAGCTTCCTGGTGGTCTGGCCGCCGGTTCCTTGAGGCACGCAACCCCCCCCCCCCCCCACGGAAAGGTGGTGCCTCGTCGGGGGGATGTGTATACCGTTGCATGGGGTGGTAAAGAGAATGATCGCGACATGGAACCAATAACAAATGCACTGCCAACACCAGAATCAGTCTTGGATCCGTTTGTATATATCGGAACGTAGCCGTGAAGCAGTGCTATGTGCTCTAGAGCATGTGACCGACGGTCGTGTTGTGAAGCATGTGCTTTCTTCACCGCGGAGAGTGACAGGTCTATTGTTGGGTGGGTCACCTGCCAAGGCGGTGTTTGTGGAAAACCGACCCGCATAATTCCTCGCAATCGAATATCGCTGTCCTCAAAGTGTCTGCGCATGCTGACGCAAACGGGGGTGCCATGCACAGTGCGCGCTCGACCGAATGTTGCAATCAGGCGATGGGAAAATACATGCACATAAGCGAGGTGGTCGGGGAATTGACGCAGCTTAGAGGCGTAGCGCATCCCGAGCATCTCGCGGCGGTGCGAGAGTGGTGGCTCGTGGGCTTCAGCGAGAAGGCTTACGGATGGAGAAGTGCGGAAAGTACCGGTCACGATGCGGAGCGCCGAATGATGTATCACATCCAGTGATCATTTGCTTGTTGTGCATGCGCCGTCATATATAAAACTTGCGCAGTTCAATTTTGAACGAACGAGGGAACGGTACAACAGAAGCATAGTTTTCCTGTCTCCCCCGTAGGACGTGCGTACAACCATCTTCAGTAGGTTAAGTGATGTAAAAGATTTATCCCGGAGTGCTTTAAAGCGTTCTTTGTAACTAAGACGGGCGTACAAATTACTCCCAGAAACCGGGCAGTGCGCTGAAAGGGAATTAGCTCCCCATACAGCTGGAGAGCAGGGTCTGGGCAGCTTCGGCGACGTCGGCAGAAATGCATCCCAACGGTTTTTGAGACAGATAACTGTAACCCGTTCTTGGAGCTCCATCTCTCCAAGCACGATGTCGCCAACTGCAGCTGCCGTGCCATTGACGGGGCACTGGATGTGCAGCACCAAATCGCGACGTCGTTCACGAACAGTGATCTGCCAACATTTTGTGGAAGAGAGTCGCAAATATCATTGATCATGATAGCGAACAGCGCCACGCTTAATATACTACCCTGTGGTATTCCTTCCGTTTGTGGGTATCTGTCTGATAGACAACTTCCGATCCGCACACGAAAGAAGCGCCTCGACAAAAATTATGGAGAAAGAAGCCCATAGATCCACGAATTCCATATCTGGAAAATTTCATCAGTATGCTGTAGCGCCAGGTGGTATCATACGCTCAGTGAATGCCAAAAAAGATTGCAACAACATGACGATTTCGCTGAAACGCTGCCCGTACCACGGTATCAAGAGCTAAAAGGTGGTCAACGGTGCTGCGGCTTTTCCTAAAACCACACTGTGCGTTATTTGAAATGCCATGTCGTTCAAGAAACCAGGTCAAACGCATGTTTACCATCTTCTCCATGAGCTTACCGAGGGATGATGTCAGTGATATTGGTCGGTAGCTCGCCGGGTCTACACTGCCTTTTCCGGGCATTAAAATTTGGATCATAATGGCCGCACGCCAAGTGGGTGGGAAATCCCCTTTCTCCCACAGCCGGTTGAGCGTTGCCAGTACGGCATCAAGTGTACATGATGGAAGATGTTTGAGCATGTCTTTGTGTATTAGGACGTCGCCTTCGGATACGCTCCGAAGGGTCGCAATAACGGAACGCAGCTCAGCCAGCGTGAATGGCTCGTTATAACTTATGCGCTTGGAAGTAAAAAAAAGTTAAGTGGCTGTCTCTCGCAAGTGGCTTTGTGGCGTGTGAATGAGTAGTCATCACTGTAGCACCTACATCGGTTCGAAATTGTGCGAGCCATCTCATTGGCCACGTCGACCGGCTGGGTGCTGTCTCGGCAGGCGACTCGTAGTACTGGCAGAGGGGTGGAGTTGTATTTACCGGCTATACGCTTAAGTCTCGACCAGACCCGTGAGACGGGTGTGGAGCTGTTCAGCCTGTTCACATAGTCCATCCATGAGTCACGCTTAGTGTCCCGGATAGTGCGTCGAGCATTGGTTCGAGCCTTGCGGAAGGCGAGAAGATTCGCCGTGCTACTCCTTCGGTCAAAGGCTCCGTAGGCGCGTCTTCTAGCCCGAATTGCCTGACGACATTCTTCTGTCCACCACGGAACGGGCGCACGACGGGGAGTGCCAGAGGTGTGAAGGATGGACTCAGTGGCGGTCTGCACGAGCAGGTTGGTGAGTGCTTCCACCGACATAGGGGTGGCACTAGGCCTCACGGACAAAATCTCCTCCAGTCGCGTCTCGTATGCTGACCAGTCAGCCTTCTTAAAATTCCATCGACATGGTCGCGTCCCGAGTACTACGCCATCCTCGTAATCTAGCCACACCGGAAAGTGGTCACTGCCTAGGGGGTCGTCGGCCACAGACCAGCTTAAAAATTGTGCGAGTTGTGGGCTACACAAACTGAGGTCCAGAGCAGAGGTATGGCCCGAGGGCAGGTTAAGGTGAGCCGGTGTTCCAGTGTTTAGAGTACATAGTGATGCGTCGTGCATAAAAGATTCCAGACACCGACTCCGTGCGTTAACATCCTCGCGTCCCCATGCCGTAACATGAGCGTTAAAATCACCTAGTATTAAGACCGGCGGGGGCAACTCGGACATCAGGCTGAGTAGTTCAGTAGACGGGAACCCCGCACCGGGCGGCAAGTACAGTGAGCAGATAGATATCGGACGGCAGATAAAATACACTCCTACTGCGACGACCTGCAGCCTGGCGTGCAGCACTAATATCTGCGCCGCCACACCATGGTGGACAGCCAGCAGTACTCCACCATGCGCAATGGTGTCTGAGGGCATGTCCATTCGGAAGACCGAGTGGCATTTTAGGATATAAATGTAGTTCGGCGTCACCATGGTTTCTTGTAAACAGATGGCCGCCGGGCAGTGGCGGTACAAGAGCACCTGGAGGTCTTTTATGCTGGTTCTCAGCCCCCAACAATTCCATAGTAAAATGGACTGACAGGCACTGGGAAAAGACCCAGGCCCCCAGCCCACGGCGACCAGCCACTTGACCTGTATGGGGCCCTACGGGCCCGCCCGCCCCTCCGGGATATCGGGACCAAAGAGGCATGTTGGTCCACCGTCATAACTAGCACCGTGCGACGGGGGACCTCATCCTCCAGGACTCCGTCAACCCCGGGGGACGGGCCGAGGGCGCGCGACTACCCCGATAAAACTGAGCTGGTGGGCAGGACCAGGGAAGATGTCCTACCTGTTCACAGTAGGAATAGTTGGTGATGCAGGGTCAGGTGAAGGACATGGATGTTGAGCTGGGATGGGCATTGGGATGGGAGCATATGGATGGAAGGACGAGTGAGAGACTCTTAGTCTGTCCCCTCACCGGAAAGATGGGAGCCGGATCATTGGGGCACGATTATATTACAAAAGGGCATTCCAGGACAGCAAAGGTGATGACAAAAAACATGGAAGTATTTGAATGAAATTATAAACAAGAATGAATTGCAAACAGTTCCTCCAATGTGCTTTGTTGATAACTCTGGGGCTACCTGTGTAAATGAACAAATACCTGATAAATTCAATACTTTTTTCAACGATAGGTAGTGAATTTGAAGAAAAAAAAATACCTGCAATACACAACAGCCCATTATATTATCTTACACAGCATACTTATGCCAGCATTAACAATATTCCTTCTGTTAATGAAGTTCAAATTGAAGAAATTGTTAAGTCTTTGAACCCTGTGGGTGGCGGTATGGATAAAATTAGCACAAAAATTTTGCTTGGAACATATAGAAGTATTTTGCAACATCTAACTTATTTCTTTAATCTTTGTCTGATCACTGCAATATTCCCTGATGCATTGAAATCTGCAGTTATAATTCCTGTATATAAATCAGGGGAAAATAATAAATTTACTAATTATAGGCCAATCTCTTTGCTACCAATATTTTCGAAAGTGCTGGAAAGATTAATACACCTTAGTGTATCATCATTTCTAAATGAAAATAATATCATACACCCATTGCAATTTGTTTTTTTTTTAAAAACATAGCACATATGCCATTGCTCTGATGCATAACGAAGTAACTAAATCCCTTGTAAATAATAAATTAGTTTGTACTGTGTATCTGGATTTGAAAAAGGCACTGTCAGCATCAGCATTTTGTTACCAAAAATGTACTTTATTGGCTTTAGGGGAAATATATATAAACTGTTAAACTCATACCTATCAAATAGATCTCAAAGAACCAAGATACATGACATCCTCTCCCAACCATTAAATACCACAATAGGTGTTCCTCAGGGTTCGATTCTTGGACCTCTGCTATTTCTTCTATACATTAACAATCTCTGCAATGCTTCAAATTTGGCTAGCTTTTACCTATTTGCAGACGATACTGCCATAACTATTACAGCTAATGATCATTTTGAATTACAAACTAAAGTAGATGAGGTAATATACAAAATAATTGCATGGTTTCATACCAACAGATTATCTATTAATGCTGATAAGACTGGATATCAATTTTTTTTTCCAGGAAACCATGTTATGACCTTCATGTCAAAATAAATACTTCTAATATTACAAGGCATAGCTGTATAAAATATCTATGTTTATTTATTGATGAAGACATCACGTGGAAAAGCCATATCAATGCCATTTCTTCGAAAATTAGCAGGAATATTGGAATTATAGGCAAATCTAGGTACTTTCTATCAACTTGTGAAATGCTTCTTCTGTATAATTCTTTAATACTGCCATATCTAAATTACTGTGCTGTTGTCTGGGGAAGTACGTACCATTCTAAGCTCGACAAGATTATTAAGTTGCAGAAGCGTGTTATTAGGATTGTTGACAAGAAACCTTACTTATACCATACAAATGAATTGTTTATCAAACATATAATTCTTAAGTTTCTAGACATAGTTGATGAGCAATGTATTTACATCATGCTAGGTTTTCTAAATCACTCATTACCAGCACCTCTTTCTGATATGTTTCAACTTCATCAACAAGGTGGCCTCAGAGTTAGACAACACTTTCAAATACCCTTTTCTGATATCAATTACAGGATGTTTTCATTACCTTTTATTGCACCAAAAGCCTGGAATAAAATAATCTGCTCTCACTTCCATAGGATTGAAGATGTACCTAGGAATAAAATCATTTTGAAAAAAAACACATCAGGCAATACATTACTAGAAAATATGAACTTTTTCAATGAATGTCAGTGATAATGATGTGCTATGCACGGTGATCTGGTTGTATTATTCGGATATTTTCGTTTAAGTATCATGTTTTCTTTTCTTTCTTCTTTCTTCATACTTGGTTCGTCCTTTCTCCTTAGTGTAGTAATAGTTTAGGAGATGCATGTGCAAGATTAGGGATTATATATTATTTCCACATTAACACATATAGCACAGTTTTTTTTTCTGGAGCCCTCCAAGACGTTACTAGCGTCGCTAATTGTCTGAGAGGGCTTCAGGAACATCTTTTACTAATATCTGGTGGCGGGATCTGTCCAGCAAGAAACAGGAGTGCGGAGTGGTGTGACCTACCTTGACTTGGATACCATGACCTACTTCTCATCCCTGGAATTTAACGTAATTAGGTCGCATGGGTATGGAAGGGCACTCCTGCCTACCTATTAATGGGTAGGGGAATTAAAAAAAGAAAGAAAAAAGGGCTAGGTTTGGTTTCATTCGGTTTGGCTGTTTTGCATTTAATTTGAGGAAAAAAACACAATTGTCTTGAGTTTTACAAAAATCTTAAAAAAAACAGATTAGGCTAGGTTCTTAGGTTTTTTTATTCATTTTTTTTTGGTTCTAGTTTTTCCAGGTTTAGGTTATTTTCACTGTCAGGTTGTTTTTTTTTAAAGAAAAATGCTTTCAAGCTGTTCTTTTTTAACTGATGTTCTTGCATGGAACATTAGGCTAGGTTATGTTAGGCAATGCCACATTTTTTTAAAACATGCTTTATGCCACATTACCCAACTCCACACCACTTCCCTGGGGTTACTTTGCCTGCCAACTGAAAAGCATGCATTTGCAGAAGAAATGAGTGATCACTTCATGTTAACCACTTTCATAAACATCGCATTGTAAAAAGAATTCCAAGAATAAAAACAAAATTAAAGTATGATTTTACCAATTCATGCTCCTACGCATGTTTCTGGACACCCATTTGAAATTCATTCCATTTATTTGTATGTTCCTGTGCAGGCAGTTCAGGTTCCAAGAGTGGTCAATCCTTGGCCTCTGGAAAATTTTCATCATTTGAAAAACTGAGTCATGGACATTAACCATACAATGCAGCTAACCATTACTTGGGTTCTTTTACTATGCTGTTGTTGTTGTTGTTATTTGGGTTTAAGGTCTTTTACTATGCATTCAACCGCTAAGTCATATAGCGTCACCAACCTCTCACGCCGATTGGTCGCGGGTGGACTCGGTAATGCTGTCAGTTGTGAGATTCGAACCCACGATCTTGCGATCAAGAGTCCGACGCTCCACCAACTGAGCTACAGCAGCTCCCAAAATGCAGTTAACCCATAAATGGCATGATGCTATGAATATTTATTGGAATAATTACATGATTGACGTGAGATAAACTATACATGAAAACAATGTTTTGATATATATCTTTGAATCATGGAAATGGGAAATAATATTTATAGATAATCTGACTTGAACTTGGGGACAATAACCTTCTTACCATTTGTAATGTTCAAAACTGTATTTTCAATGTTTAGGTCAGTTTGACATTTACATTACAGAACAATAAGCTTCAACTCTACCCAAACAGTACACCCATGACTCAACTATCCTTAGAAAGGGAGATAATGTTTTTCAGGACCAGATGATATTCTAGATGTTGAAAATCCTCAACCAAGCTGCTTTCCTAACCATCACCAGGACTCCAATGAACATAAATTGCTTTGCTGCTCACAATTACATGATATAATTAAAGATCACCCCATGTTTCCAATCACAATTCCTTCATCCCACCCATTTGAGCCTGACAAGGAGAAATTCACAAATGGCACAGCCACATCGTAACTGTATTGGGACCTAATTATTCATAAACATCTTGAATAATACTATTTTGGGAAAATAGTGAACAAGGTTACCACTTTTTATTTAGATTTCATACTTCATGCCCAAAAAGCATATTTACATTTGCACATTTTGGTCAGAATTCCTGGTTTCTCATCCCCATCATCAAACATGAAATTATACAGTTCTGTACACCACTTGGAAAGCAGCCCATGCTTTTTGTACCTGTTAAGGATTTTGATATGTATGGTGAAATCATGTAATTGTGAAATCAAAAAAATATCTGAGGTCACTTCCTTGCTGTTTTTAAGCTAACCTTGTCTTGGAAGCCTAAAAAGGGCACCTGCTGACTTTGGTAGCCCAGTACACCAACAAAAATAAGTGGAACTATGTGACCAGGCCTTCATATTTCAGTAGAGAAAGGTCCATCATTTAATACCTCCATATTTGTGTTATTTACATGCCGAATGCAACTTGGGTGACATCCAAAGGTAGGTGTTCTGGAAATGGAACATGTTCAGATACCCCCTTATCAATATACCACAAATGATGTAATAGGTAAGTGTAAAATGTATGTATGTAAACACCACAAGCACTATCCAATGTAGGGTAAATTTGGAGATCAAGGTAAATTTTGATTTTTTGGAATTGTTTTTGTAATAGGATGTTTTTTTACATGATGAAGATGATGTGATCACTCATTTTCACCACAAATTATTATTTGAAGTCAATGGCGGTTGATACAATTGATGACGAAATAGGCACAAGTAACCTAACCTAACCTAGACTAAGATAATGTAGTGTAATATATAAAAGGTATTATAGCATAGCATAATATAATCTAACCTAACCTAACCTAACCTAACAGGAAAACCAGTATCCTCGAAAGCAAATTTTGTTGGCCATGACATCAAATATATGTGACATTGTATATATCTCCATAGGCAACTTTAGTAACGATACCTACTAAACTTTGGGAAGTTTAGTAAATATTCCTACTAAACACACTTCCCCTCTGATTAAATATACATACTAAACCTTCTCTAGGAATTGACAGCACTGCCTTTAACGATTACCGCATCTCAAGAAACTTCCGGCCTTAGTCGCATTGTGAATGGGTCGGTTTGGGAGTATGAATTCTCAGAAATAAATGTTGAATTAAGGCAGAAACATGAGGTTTTTTATGTCAGAGTGTTAAATCAAGCACATGAAGTGTTGAATTTCTTCTTTATCACATCTGGGACACACCAGGTATGGATAATTATATGTGATGTGCGATATTTGTAGGGTGAAGATTTTGATAGTGTATTTCTTTGCCACCCGAAAAGTAACAATTTGCGAAGAAAATGAGTGGTCACATTAATTTTTATTTATTTGGTCATTTTTACATTAAAATGCCCTGTATTCAAAATAAAAATTCCAAAGAATCAAATTTAGCTTCATCTCCAATTATACCCAATGTAGTATGTCCAGTTTTGGACCATTGACTGCATGACCACAGGATGACAATATGGATCAAAATGGTTGGTTGGTTATTGGTTTTTACAACACATCGACTGCTGAGACATATAGCATTGCCAATCTCTCACGCTGATTGGTCGCAGGCCAAGAGTAGCAACAGGTCACTCGAACCCACAATCTTTTGATTGTGAGACGAGTATCTTACCGTAGACCACTCGTCCCCTGGATCAAAATGAAAGTGCAGCTATGTTTCATGTTGTTTTGGGGTTATTGTCCAGTCAAGCAGAATGTGGACAATTAGTGGGACCTACCTATGCTAACCATCCAACTTACAAGGTACTTACTTCAAATATAAAGCCAATGGAGCCTTAGTACTGCTAACATGGCAAAATGAAAAAGTAATAATCACCAGAGTGGGAAACTTACTTTCCGTGTTGGGAGTCAGAGTGCATACCGATTTCTTCCGGAGTACATTTTCATGGACATTATTTTTTTATGCATGGAATCTGTTTACCAGTAACCAACCAGAAAAACCTAAATCAGTACCTACATAATATGCATAAGTAATATCATTGGTAATCTTTACCTTTTGGCCGACACATACTGCCAAGGTTAGTGATTTGTAAAGAGGTGTACAGTGGGGAACAGTGACGTCACAGGGGTCAGGGAAGTGACGTCACAGGAGTCGAGTGTCGGTAAAGATTACCACCTAACCTAGACTAAGATAATGTAGCATAATATACAAAATGTATCATAGCATAATATAACCTAACCTAACCTAACCAAACCGGAAAACCAGAATCCTCCGAATCTTGACGTCGTGACGTCACTTCCCTGACTCCTGTGACGTCACTGTTCCCCACTTACACCTCTTTACAAATCACTAACCTTGGCATTATGTGTCGGCCGAAAGGTAAAGATTACCATATCATTCTCATTTTTGGTCAAATAAAATGTTGAAACATAGGAACAAAGAAGTGAACAATGGATGGCACCGCCCGGCAGTGACTCGTAATAATCAGCACTGTTTCGTTTCTCATAACTCACAGGAGCAATGCGCTTTCCTTTCACTTTTGGTCCCAGTACAAGGCTAGCCATAAGAAAAACAAACAAAAATACTTCACACTTCACCCTCAGCTCAGAGCGCATACCTACCTACGCAGCCAATTTCTCACGTAATACGAACGCAACTCCGCTACCGCCGCCCACGCCACAGTCGAATGTGATCAATGCAAAGGATCAGTCAAGGTCTTGTGTTTGCAGTATGACATGTGTTATTATATTAAATATATGACAGTATATTAACATGTGTTCAAAGTTGCTAATGGTTATGACGTCATATGAAAGATACCTTGCATTGATTGGTTGACGGACAGATTTCGGAACAGAAAACGCTAACGCAGCCAAATCTGATCGGTGACCTCCGGGACTCCGGAGAACGTCTCTTAAAACTGTCAAACTTTCCCACTATATGGGTGGCAGGAACACAGGTTTTCCGAGACGCGGCTCCAAAGCCGGAGAACAGTGTACTCAGTGCGCATGCGCATCATCTTGCAAGTTGCTGTTGGCGCGCTGTTGTCGGCAATTTCGGTGGTTGAGATTGTGGAGTGTGTGAGGATGTGGTCCGGCTGCTGACTGCTACAAACAGTTGTTAGTTTGAGTGGTGACCGTAAGTGGAATAACTAGCGTTTTTTGGGTGTCGTTCTGTGTTTGTTTTTATTGGTATCTTTGCTCCCACATTTGTGTCGGAGTACGTGTGAAGCCATCCTATCCAGTATGAACCCGGAGTGCAAAAATGTTTTCAGAGATAAAATATTTTAAGAAGTGCCTTAATTCCCACCCTGATGATCACACATCCCAATTGGAACTCAGACCACACTGGATCACACTAAATGGTCAGTCGTTTAACGGTGGGTCTACTCTGTTACCCTGAGCTGTCGACGCGTCTAGTGGCATTACCTGATTATACGGCCTTTGACGCGTTCATCATTCGAAACTACCGAACCGAATTTCATCAAACCTTCGTTCAAGATACCTTTACTTTCGAAGGTACACCCGGGCCCCCACGAAGTGGTTTTGGTAGCGGGCTTGAAGGTTTCCCTTCACCATTGGTTTACATGCAATTTTACCGTTTTTCTCTACGCTCTCTTGCATGTTTTATGGCAATATAGACCACTTTAACGTATACCAATTGAAAGACCTATTCTTCAGCTTCAGCAAAATGTATCCTAAATGACCCAGTAACAATCTTCCTGCCTAATAATGTGCCGTTTCCGGCAGGCTGACCATCAAGTTCCTCCAAAATGAAGGGATTTTTCCCGATATTGGTAGGCTCCCTCTACCGTCCGTTTTAGCTGATCAAGTTGTCACCCCCGTTCAAGAGCGGAAGAAAGGATAGACAGGAGGGGGGGAGCTAAGTGCGTCATAGCTTCTTCCCTCAGTGGCAGGAGAGTTTCCGAAAAGTAACCACAGAAGACCGCCTGAAATGATCTGACCGCCCCCAGATCGCAATAGGAGGCCCTCTGTCGTCATAAGAGGTCCCATAGCCGCCACAGGAAACCAATAGCTGCCACAAGAGGCAGGGACGGATCCAGGAATTGTCATCTGGGGGAGGGGACACGTGTTTGGAGTGGCGCCACCGCGAAAGTAGCCTGAGGGGTGCCTTTCCTACCGAGAGGCGCCTGTGTCTGAAAAATTCGAGGGTGTTGGGGTGCACTCGAGCCTTCGCGGAGGGACGCATTTTCCTGGTCGAAGGGACG
Organism: Ashinkailepas kermadecensis; assembly: GCA_034440615.1. Classification (NCBI taxonomy): domain Eukaryota; kingdom Metazoa; phylum Arthropoda; class Thecostraca; family Neolepadidae; genus Ashinkailepas; species Ashinkailepas kermadecensis. The sequence continues at coordinate 107,347 of JAOTOM010004106.1, read as the reverse complement.
CCACTTTTCAGGGGGGCATATGCTCCAACTTCCCTCCCTGGATCCGCCACCGACAGAAGGCCCCATATAGCCCACGTAATATATATTTGTGTATTTGTATATATATATATATATATATATATATATATATATATATATATATATGCATATATATACATATATATATATACATATATGTATATGCATATATATACATATATGTAGTGTATATATATATATATATATGTACCTGTTGCATTAATGGTTTCAAAGCAATCTGCACCAGTGGGCCGCAAGACATTATTGCAAATGATTATGTCCTTTATTTGCATGCTTACGGTTAAGCCTACACATGAATGGATGCACGCGTTTGGTTTGTGGGTGCATATGCAGTCTGTATATATTGGTGGGAAATTGTGAAAATAATTCGTGTGGCAGGGGGTGTTTGTCCATGCCCGCTGATGCCATCTGTTCGCTATGTCTGTGTGCAGGAAGCGGGCTGCACCTGTCATTGAGGATGCAAGTCACAAATTTGACAATTGCATAAAAACGGTTACCTTCGACCCAGCTGCAGATGTTGCGTCCTGCTTGCGTGGTTCATAAAACTGCCCGAATACGAATATATCGAGTGCGAATATGTTCTTAGTACGATTTTCACGTGTACACGCATACGTATTTCAAGTACGAATGTATCGCGAACTTATAACATAACCAGTAACAACGGCAGCAGCACGATTACCTGCGTGGATCGCCAACTGTGGTTGGCGATAAAAAACAAACATGAACTCACAATATAAGAATATTTCACCTGTAGCTTCGCCTGCTTTCATTCATCACTCGCATCGCAGCCGTAATGTACCAGTGGTCGGCGCACACGTGGTGACCGTCTCTGTCACAGCGCGGCTTGAACTTGATCCTATGTACTGAACTGGGGCGGCAAGGGAACACACGCCAGCGGGTAAGGCTACCACTGATGGTGGCCTCAGCTGAGCTACCCCTCGCGCAAATGACGTCGCAGGAGCCGACGGGACGGCTTCGGGAACGGATACAGCAACGGCACCACTCGCGACCTGATATGGTCATTATGTGAATGGCCTATCGGCGGCCCGCGAACTGGACCGTGCACGCCTGACCCGCTGTCTGCACGATGGTCGCTGGCAGCCGGCGGCTGTGGAAGGCTGACGTCTTACTATTTATATATTTATTTATTTATTTTATGATACATGCCCTCCACGTGCAGTGGCTATTATGGATAGTCCTCTGCAATTTGTGTTGAAGATCATATTTTAAAATCATATTTAGGCAATCCAACATCCGTAGGTTTTAAGTAATCCAATATTAGTGCGTTTAAGTGATTCAACATCGGTAGGCTTTAGGCCGTCCAACATCAGTAGGCTAGGTTAGGTTGCATTCATTTGTATTGATAATTGTATGTTATTTTTCATTATATACCACCACACCCAAAACCTTTTCTCCACACTTCCCATATGTTGTTGAGGTGGGATAGCAGACATATGCAGTCAATTTTTGCGTGTTTAAAAAAGTTATTTCAATGCTTTTGATATTCTTTTCTTGGACTGATTTTTTAGATAGAAGTACATAAACTTAAAGTGCTTAAGGAATGAGTGTCAAATCAGAAAATACCAGAAAAACAACATTGTGATCCAAAATGGCCCAGGGACTTCTTATGCATGTTTGCCATTTTAATGATGATTATTGGGGTTTTAGGGTGCGTCAACCCCATTGCGTTATATTGCACCCATAACAAGGTTGCCTAAGCAAGCGTCAGACTGTCACAAACGAATATAAAACATCGGTAGCTATTAAGGCGCTTGATATAAGATATGGGGAAACAAATAATCAGTTAGGCAGGTGCATATATTACGTCCAATCACATCTCCGTAAGGAAGCACAAAACTGCTCCATTGTGTATACATCGGGAATAATCTCCCAGTAAGTCCTTCAACCTCAGAGCATTCGCATCATATCCGAAGTGGCGCCTAGGTTCTTCTGTGTATGCTTGGCACGCCACCAGCACATTGTGCACAGTCAGCGCGGCATTACACCTAACACATTTCGGCCTGTCGTCCCCGCACAATAAATACCTATGTGTTGCTAGAGTGTGATCAATTCTGAGACGACAGATGGCTACCTTGTCCCTTCCAGTTTGACTGAAGGACGAGGGCCACGGAGCTAAGTATGGTTTTATTTGCTTTAATTTGTTGCACTCCACTTTGTCTCATTTGCCCTGCCACTGTCTGAGAATAAATGATGAGATAATTGGGTAGTAGTCACTGGCAGGGAGTGGGAGAACGCGACTCCTTCGGGCTTGTGTTGCACACCTTGCAGCTCTGTCGGCCAGCTCGTTACCACGGATTCCGACATGTGCTGGAGCCTCCAGTTGCTGATTAAAACTGCGCAACGCCACAAGACAGCTCAGAGAATCAGTCAAAATAATATGTGAAATATCGTCGTCAACCTTGATGTATGCAAGAGTTTTGCTGATGGCCATCAACTCCGCAGTGAAGACCGTGGCGTGTAGCGGCATTTTAAACAAATCCTATAATTGTTGATGGAAATAATCAACCTAAATATAGACATCACTCACTTGTTATCTCAAGATAACCTCTCCTTTATACTAAGTTAGAGACATATACTTAAGTTATCCAGGTCAGGACATCGAGCAATCGTGCTCCAATCAGCTAAACAAAACCTATATAATGCCATTCCAAAAGACGATACTTTTCGTCAATAAAGTTGAACATGTGTTCCTATGACAAGAACAATGCTATTTTATTTTAGAAAAAGGATTATGCTTGTATTCCAGACTAAGTTTTATGATAGAACAGAAGAAATGTACAAACTGGTTAAAATATTTTATATCCAGCCCACAACATACGAGAAAAGAAACTTGTTCAAATGTAAATGTATCTAATGGATACATTTGTCACCTGATATCATTCTTTGTCCATTCTGTTAAAAAATGTAGCTCATAAATGCACTATTTCAGTCAACAGATCTGACCCAAATCATCTATTTCTCATACCTTTGACCCTAACTTAGTGTAACTATAACTTAGTGGTAAATGCTTGACATGAGGGTCTTATCTTGATTGTTATTTTGGTGCACAAAGAACATATTTTTTACCAACAAGCACAATATTGGTTGAAAAGTAAAATAATACCAAAAAGGAGGGCTTTCAATTGGTTCATATACAATAACTAATTATGGAAAGCTTTAGAAATTGCAAGGTAGCCTAGCATAAAATTAGCTAGCCTAACCTATTTTCTCAGAGAAAAGTATCAAAATCTTGAAATAAAATGGCATAACCTAACCAGGCCTATCCATATTTTTATTTGGTGGAGGAAAAACATTGTCAACATGCAAACGAAGCAGGAAAAACACAACAAAGTAATCTTGCAAATGATGTAAACATCAATAATACAAAAAGTGTCAGGATTACCCAGGGTTTTGGCTGGTGGGAATATTATGGTGGGAATAGCTGATGGTAGGAGACATTTGCTTCTCTGCAAAGAGTCAGGGTTGAGCAGTTCTTTCTTTAGGTTTCTTCTCTTATCAATTTCCTTGAGATGCTTGGAGCATACCCTTGGTGCCCCAACATTTGAGAACTTAGACTTGTTTTATTGTATGCTAAGATATTTTGCTAAGGCAGAATCCTGATAAAAATGGTGTAACCAGATTTCTTCTTTATTAATGTTGCCTGCCCAGTGCCACCTCTATGCTCTGGTACTGCACAGTAAGGCATGACACCTGAAACAGAGATGAAACACCTGAAACAGAGATGAAACACCTGAAACATTCAAACATTCTATCTTGATGCTGAATTCATACTACAGGAAATCAGACTGCAACTCATGGAAAGTTTCAGGAAGGCATTCATAGCATGATGATTGTATTGTACATAAATGTTCAATTATGCATATATTGTCAATAATCCATGCAAAATTAATCGAGGAATAATGCACCATGCCCTGGGTCTAGCTGGCCTAGAAACAGCTGTCTTTAATGACTGTTGTATGTCAATGTAGGTAGGTAGGTGCATGTTTGGAAAAATAGGCTGCTCCTGGATTTCTGGAATCCAGAACACTATCCTCTCCGGAAAATTGTTTCTTGTTTTCTCATCCGGAGGTTGAATCTCCTAAGTTACCTCCTATGTTTGACAATGAGCTGCTGTGATCAAGTAAAAGTGCTAAAAATTTACCGAAATGGGGTGCAAATTGAGTTACGATGCATAAGGTTTGAACAAAAATATTCTCCATACTGGATGACTACAAAATATTCCTCTCAACATGCAAGATTACAATGCACAAATCCAACCTTGCCTATGCATGATAAAAATATGTGTCGGAACAAATGTTCACTGGAAAGAACAGGACAAGATTAATAACTCAGTCAGCAATATATTTGCTTGTAGAGGAAGCAAAATAAAAGTAACCATTGCGTATGATTTGAGAAAAGTCTTCTGCAACCATATTGATACCATATTAAAAAAAAACTTCGGATGACGTCATGCGGGCTTGAAGGAAAACTTCGATCTACCTTCTAGTAAAGGTATCTTGGGTACACCCCGGGGGGGCGGTCAAGTTCTTCCGAGCATGTGACGTAGCCAAAGCAATACCCGCAGAATTTTGCGTGCATCTCAAGCCAAAACGGCCAATATTTGCCACGACTTTACGCGGGCAATTTTAATCGTACATAGGCAAATTTCGCATCATGCGAATGCCTGAATAATTATGCACACGAATCCCGATCGTTTTTACTTGTATCACCCTCAAAAAGTAAGTTTTCTTGCCGGTAAACGAGGACACTACTCGAAACCGGAAGGCCGACTATCGGAGGGCGGGGCTTAATTGGCTGTCATGACGACCGGCTGGCCCTCAAGGGGAGGGTCTAAAAACAGACACCATCTCACATACACCGTTCGACAGACACCATCTCGCAGATATGGCCGATCTCGGCAACCACTGGCTCGATCTTCATGAAACCTACACCAAACAATCGACCGGGTGCCAGAAGCGTGCGGTTTGGACTGTCGTGACCTTGGGTCAAGCAAAAGGTCACCAAATCGCCGAAAAACAAAGTGTTGGGCTCACAGACATGGCCGACCTCGGCAAGCGCTGGCTCGGTCTTAATGAAACCTTCACCAAACGCTCGGCCGTGTGCCAGAGGCGTGCCGATTGCACTTTCGTGACCTTGAGTCAAGTTAAAGGTCACGAAATCGCCGAAAAACAATTTTTTGGGCTCACAGACATGGCCGATCTCGGCAACCGCTGGCTCGATCTTAATGAAACCTTCATCAAACCATTGGCCGTGTGCCAGAGGCGTGCGGTTTGAACTTTCGTGACCTTGGGCCAGGTCAAAGGTCACCAAATCGTCGAAAAACAAATTATTTGGCTTACAGACATGACCGATCTCGGCAACCGCTGGCTCGATCTTCATGAAGCCTACGCCAAGTGATCGGCCGTGCGCCAGAGGCGTGCGGTTTGGACTTTCGTGACCTTGGGTCAGGTCAAAGGTCACCAAATCGCCGAAAAAAAACAAAATTATAAAATATATGAACGTTCTGAAAGTGGTTCTGCGTACGTCGTGTGGGGCGGATAGACCGTGTGTGTGTGTGTTTGTTGAGTTTGGCCAGCCTGACACCAAACTCAAAACACACACCCACACACGGTCTATCGGCCCCATACGACGTACACCCAACCCTGCTGCAGCTATATAGCTCCCTGATTCGGTCAAAGTTTGACTACGCATGCTTGGTCTACGACGGCGCAGCACCAAACGAACACTAGACACGGTACACCACCCAGCACTCCGTATCTGCACCGGCGCCTTTCGCACCACACCGATTTCTAGTCTATTGGTAGAGTCCAACAAGCCAGCGCTTTCTATGCGTCGGGAACTGCTTGGCATGCGTCATGCCTGCAAACTGCGACAGTTCCCTAATCACCCAACGTACCGTTCCGTGTTTTCGCGAAGCATCCTGGCTCTCTTCAGAAGACGACGGCCTGTGAGGTGTGTTCCCTTTTGTCAGGATTCGCACACTATTCGAGGACAGCGGAATATGATTATGCGGAGTGATGCGCGTCGGAACAATGCAAATCTCTCCCTGGACACTGGCATCTCCAGATATTGATATTTCGCTGTCACATCTCAAAAAGTGCGAAGTCGTTCCCGATGAATTCAGACTAAGGGCACTAGAGTTAATGGCATCTTACAGCCATCTTACAGACACCTACACAGATGGATCCAAGACCGAGTCTGGTGTTGGCTGTGCGTTTGTAATGGGCACAGTGGTCAGGACGTTTTCGCTTCCGGCACATTCATCTGTCTATGCATCTGAGTTGGTTGCCTTAGACAAAGCGCTGAGTTTTGTTGAAACATGTGATGACACGCGGCATATAATTTACACCGATTCTCTTAGCAGTCTTATGACTGTAAATGCGTTTTATCCGTCGAACCCACTTGTACAAGATATTGTACGTACGCTTACATTGCTGACCTGCGCTGGACAAACGGTTATTCTATGCTGGATTCCGAGCCATGTGGGAATCTCTGGAAACGAGGCCGCGGATGCTGCGGCGAAGCGAGGTGCACGGGCCCCGTGCACACGTTCCCTCCCGGTTCCTGCTAGGGACTTCTACTCAGCTGTCAAAGGTTATATTTCGGGTAAGTGGCAGGCAAGCTGGAACTCTAACAAACAATAAGTTGGAGACTGTAAAGCCCTGCATTGGGAGCCCTGCAGTGGGCTTCATCATCACACCGAAACAGAGGCCACGAGGTGTCCCTGTGTCGACTGCGTTTGGGACATACTTATGCGACACACCTGTATCTTCTGAGCGGTGACGAGACGCCACGGTGCCCGAGGTGCATCGCATCAATGTCAGTGCGACACATTTTAGTATCATGTCCCCGACTTGCCCACGAACGGAGACGTCACTTTGGACGTACCACTGTCTCGCTTCGGGAAGTATTAGGGGATGACTTGGACATTGTTCACTCAGGAGAGCTTTTTAAATTCCTCTTGGAAATTAGATGTACCGTGATTTACACCGGTCATTAACATGCTGATGCAGACGTGGCTAATACCAGTTTTATCCTGAACAGATTCGACATCGTCTTATAACTCGTTGTCCGAATTGACGTTCACTCGCTTTTATGTTTAAATGACTGAGTTATGGGCGTTATATGACCTATGCAGTCGGTGCGCCCCTAAACCACAATAACTAACCGAACTTCTGAACGTATTGCCATCTTGAAAGCTCTCTGTTTCATATAAGTATCAGACAATCTACTACACATACTTTTGACGGGTTTCTGAAGTAGCCTTTTAGCGATGAAGACACTCGACCTATAAAATCCAATTTTAACTTGTTGTTTTGCTTTTCCCACCCAACCATTTGTTTTAACTCGTCTTACAGCTGTGCATGATACAGGTTAAAGAGTGATGCTGTGTTGGATCCCAAGCTACGTGGGCATCTATGGGAACGATCAAGCTGATGCTGCTGCAAAGCGTGCATCCCTAGCTCCATGCTTACGAACCCTACCACTCCCAGCTCGTGATCACTTCGGAATCATTTCTACGCACGTGCTCGCAAAGTGGCAAGCGTCTTGGAACGCATAACCGGACAATAAGTTAAGAGCGATCAAGCATCGTGTCAAAAAATGGAGTTCGTGCTCGCGCAGTAATAAGGAACCGGAAGTAGTGTTGTGCCGCTTGAGAATAGGGCACGCATATGCCACTCACTCTTACTTGCTAATTGGCAATGAATTACCACACTGCCCGAAATGTCGCGCCCGCTTGTCTATGCGCCATATCTTGCTTTCCTGCCCCGGTTATGAATCGGAGCGTAGACGTCACTTTGGACGTGTTCAGTCACTGTCACTCAGTGCAGTTTTAGGGGACGACTCAGATATTGTCCAATCGGGGCGACTTTTTTCGCACTGTATAAATTCCGGCCACGGGCCTTCCTCAACAGTCTGTTGGGCCAAGGGCCTGCTGAGGAAGGCCCTTGGACGAAATGTATACAGTGCAAATTTGGATGTAGTTCTTTGCTGCAACATGAGCATAAGGTTATTTTACGCGTTTTTTCTTACTCATAATCATGCTCAACACAGCACTGCACCTAATATAACAAGCTTTCGTCGTTTTCGTTAACTATCAGCCCGATCAATGCAAGGGCAGTAAAGACTGTTGGACTTTCAAGTAGTTATCATGCAAGCAGAGGAAAACTAGAAAATCACAACCACGCTCTGCTCCTTCCCTACACTGGTTGCCGTGGTCCCAGATCTGATCGAAGTTCTCTGCAACAGGTACGGTAACTGAACATTACAGTAACACGGATCTGATCCAACTGGTACTGTGGTATCCAACTGGTACTGTGGTATCCAACTGGTACTGTGGTATCCAACTGGTACTGTGGTATTCAACTGGTACTGTGGTATCCAACTGGTACTGTAGTATCCAACTGGTACTGTGGTATCCAACTGGTACTGTGGTATCCAACTGGTGCTGTGGTATCCAACTGGTACTGTGGTATCCAACTGGTACTGTGGTACCGTTAGTTGGGCGAGCAGAGCGACTGCCACACCGGCCACTTGCCGCGTGGTGAAGAGAAGACCGAGGAAGTCTGACGACCTGGCATCAGCATGTGGCGACTCACAGCCGTTGTGGATCCATCACCACGTCTGGTGACCTGACCCAGGGTCACCACAGCTGTCAACGCGACGCTGGACAGCCGCCGTCACTACTAGTCTTCTACCGGCTTGCCGATACTTCAACGAGAAAACCGTGAGCCCAGGCTACCTGAAATCCTTTTCAAAATCCCCTCTGATTTTTACCAGCAATATGGCTGTATCATGAAGTCGTACAATATCGCCGTATGTTTTCTGTTTGGTATGTGTGTTAATCGACGAGTAGATGGAGAAACAAACGGAATGAGTTGTGGAGAAACAAAACGCAGCTATGATGGCAAACATGGAAACAAAACGAGGCTATGATGGCCCAAATGAAACTGTAAATAGAGATGTTGAAATCAATGCTCATGAACTCAACGCATGTGAACCTGATGTCCTTTGTGACACTATGTTGTTTGTTGGTGTTGTGCGTGTGTCGCATGTGTGAACGCGGACCGTGGTTTATGGTTATAGCACCACGGAGGCGCGACCCACTCCCGTCTGTTCGCCTCGACAGAGCCAGTCGCGTGAGAGCAAGACTCTAGACCAGGGTTTCTCTACCTTTTTCGGCAGTGGCCGCCTCCAAGGCAATTTGAGTTGTCGTGGCCCACCTGAGTTACTTCACCTTGGGAAGTAGATATAGTAATACAAGCGAGGCGAATACTAGACTATCACTGCCATGCGATGTCTGGCGGTCTGTAGGCCGACAATTTTTTTTTCTCTCGGCGATTTTGTGACCTTTGACTTGACCCAAGGTCACGAAAGTACAAACCGCACGCTTCTAGCACACGGCCGAGCGTTTGGTGAAGGTTTCATTAAGATCGAGCCAGCGGTTGCCGAGATCGACCATGTCTGTAATCCCCAGATTTTGTTTTTCGGCAATTTGGTAACCTTTTACCTGACCCAAGGTCACGAAAGTCCAAACCGCACGCCTCTAGCATACGGTCGATCGTTTGGTATAAGGTTTCATGAAGATCGAGCCAGCGGTTGCCGAGATTGGCCATGTCTGCGAGATGGTGTCTGTCGAACGGTGTATGTGAGATGGTACCTGCTTTGTTTAGACCCTCCCCCCTCGAGGTCAGCCGTACGTTGAGTCTCGATTTAAAATAAATTTGCCGCTAAATTAAATTGAACGTTCTTTCTTCATTCTCTGTACCGGCTGCTTCGTGTCATTCTGTTTTCTCGTGGCAGATGAACACAGGAGAAAGGAAAGCATATCATAGCACCATATGCTCATTTCTAAGGAAAGGTTTATTTTAGCAGAATACTCAGTGGCGTAGAACATTTACAGGTTCGATTTAGAGATGTGCTTCACCATTCATGGCCATTTCGTTGTGAAGTATGGCAATATCCTGTGGGTGTTACAACTTACATGCATGAAAATAATGGTCACAAAATAATTATGTCCCTCCCCAACCCAACCTGACATATCCTGGCCTGCATTTTTTAAAAACAAAATTACGTTAAATAATTTTTTAAAACGGAATGTTCTAAATATGAAGTTAAAAAACCATACCAAACCTAGCCAAATTATTCCCTTTACATATGAAAAACATGTGATTAACTCACCTCATATTCAAACTAAATTGCAATAATATAGTATACAGTTATTTGAATACTGCACGATCAGATGTAGGAGACAGACACAGTGAGTAGTGTCCCAATGGAAACAAGGCATCACTCCAGGGCAATGATAAATAATTAATGAAATAGCGTGAAATGTGTCACTTCCTGGACACTGAATATACATCCAGCCAAAAGACATGTCAACATATTGTCTCTTGATTTGCATGTATGAGGTCTCCACGCCTAACAGTCTCCATGTCTAACTATACTTCACGTATAATCATCATGAATATGCTCTTAATTCTGGATTGCTATGTACAAACATATAGTAGTACAATTCCATGTGAAAGGATTATCCATGAAATGACCTGCTATACAATACTATTTGTTGATAGCATGGTATTCTTATCATTATCACCATCAAACACATTGCTAAATAATAGCTTTTTATTAGGTGTGGGATGCGAAACAAGCATCACAGAATGTCGGAATGTGTCATGGAAATGATATCGTTGAACACGTTCTTCCAACTAGTTTAATGATGAAGATAAAACAACCTGTGCTTACCAACTGATAGTGTATGACAGACCACATCATAGGTTATCATTTTACCTGGAATTGTGTTAAGAAATCTTTATGTAGTATGATCTGCAATAGTGCACATAATCACTCATCAACAAGATACTGTTATAAATTAGATATGAAACATAAAAACTCATCAAGAAGCATGATGTCAATGCTTCTTTGGAAGGGATGTTGATTCAATGTTCAGAAAGTGGTATATTCCACCATATTTCACTAATAATTTATCACTGATCAAACAGATATTTCTACATTAGTTGTCTCCCCCAAAAAAAGAAAAACAATTCATACCCATAAATTCATACCCTTATGAACATTCTGTTGGGCCAAAATTGAGCTGCTAGGACTTCACAATATTTCAAACATGGCTGCATGGCAAAATTTTACATCCTACTGTACTTGTTTAAACGTCTCATGCCTAATGAAAAAACATTACTTTAACACTGTGCTCCAAGTGAACTGCACCTTTACATTTCCAGCCATATCATCACCTCAAAACTCTTGAATGCATCACTTCAAACATGTATCAACAAGGTGTCCAAATTCGCTCAGTTCGGTGTCTGGATGTAATTAAATAATTTATCCCTGAAGAGGCAATGATAGGCAATGATAGGCAATGGAAATCAGACAACATTCAACTGACTCCTTACCTCAAAAGAGGCCGAATATCAGATTTTGATGACAATAATCTTCAGGACTTGAATTATATTTCAATATGAAATTGTTTTCATATCTTGGCCACAGCATCTAAATTCATGAATGACTATTTATAAATAAGCTTTTTCCATGACATTTACGTATTGCCTTCGATCTTCTTAGTTCTTCAAAAATAAATTCCACTAGTGCCATCCTCAACCAGCTGCACCTCACCCCTAATTGCTTCACCAGTTGCTGCACCAATGAGATCTTGTCATGTGCAGTAATTTGCTGTTTTGGAACTGGGTTCCATGATTATTTTAATTTCCTTTGAATCACCCTCCAGTGTTCATGATATAGGGTCCAAGAATGCCATTTCACAATAGAGAACCAATCATCAGCTGACGCTACTTCGATCATCACTGTGTGATTGGCAGTTGGGCGGCGGCCGGCCTCTTTGAATATTTTTGTGTCAGGTCCACACGGGCTAGCCTTCTATCTTACGAACATTACAAAACGATAGTCAATTATATTGGATCCACGGACACGGGAGAAAGCATAGTGTGATTACGATGGTAACGGTTGTGCGTTTGAGGGCAAGGCAAGAACATGAAAAGGAACCGCAAAAAGCATGGACCATGCTACCTACCTATATGAATATGTGAGTCTGAAGCATTTGAACTGATGGCAAGTGGACAATCATTAAGTACACATAATTGTGATAAACTGATGTGGGGTGGTGTGATAGGCTTATAGCAACATATTGTAGGATTATTAGCAGTGCTGCCATCATCTGGTTCGGTAGTTGATGTCTAAATGAAATGCTACTGCAAGCTGGAACTGGTGATTTGGAGAGCTGATCATGATTGTGATAGGTAGATAGGTAGATACCTAGGTAAATTTGTAGCTAAGGGTAATTTTCGATTTATTGGAATTTTTTCCTAATGCAATGTTGATGAACGTGCTTAACAAGATTGTGATGTGACAATTCATTTCCTCTGCAAATGCATACTTTTCAGCTGGGAGGCAAAATAACACCCATGAAGGGGCTTGGAGTTGGGTAATATAGCATGAAAAATAATGTTCAAAATCAGGAAAATGCAACATAACCTAACCCAGCCTAACCTTCAATACAAGAAAACGTTTTGAATGGGAAATTTCTGAACATTTCTATCGATTTTTTTTAAAATTAAAAACACCTAAACTAAGCTAACTGAACCTAACCTAGCTGATTTTGAAGATTTTTTTAAAAGCCTGACTAAGTAACCTAAACTACCACAAACTGCTTTTGAAGAAAAACGAGTTCTAATTTCTGTATTAAAAATATCAGAAAAAAACAACCTTGTTTGATATTTATTTTCTAGCTTAGAAAAGAGCCTAATCTAACCTAACAAAACCTAATCCCTTTGTATGCTTTATGAAGATAAACTGTGTAAACTCATCTCTTGGTTAATTTAAGCTGCAATAATACTCCTACATACAGGGGTGTAGTTTGTGGGATATTTTTGTAGTTGTAGTCATTGTATGTTTTTGGGAGGGCACTTGCCCCCCCCAATGTTGGCTGTCCCCCACCCCAATAATTTAAACCTTTAACATGGCACCCTATAAGGTATGCCCCCAATCCATTTCAACCTACCCATTACCTTTGTGTATTGTGCCCCCCCCAATTTTTTCTTCTTCTTCAGAAACCTATGCTGATGGTTCCCTAGGTCTCTGCCAGGGCAGGGTTCACACCTTTTGTACAGCAGGTGGATTTAACAACAATACTATTATAATTTAGCCTGTTCACAGGATGAATGAGTCACATGTTTTGCTGATAAGGTTCTGCTTTAAGGTGTTTTATTAATTCTTGGAAGTTATCGTTCGAATGCAATGTGTATGAATATGACTAACATGATGGGATTTCTCATTTTCTGTGCAAATGCTTACTTTTTAGTTTGTGAGTAAAATAACACTAGAAAGGGGACTTTGAATTAGGTAACAGCATAGAAAGTTATGCTTCAAAAATAAAAATATAGCAGCCCAGCTTATCGAAACCTAGCCAAGGGGAGCTTAGCTTGTTGCTAAGCTCCCCTTTAGAGAAGCAAAAATATTTAAAAAATGTAATTTGACAAATTTCAAACAATTTGTTGTGTTAAAATTTTTCCCAATTAAGAAAAAGCTTATCTTAACCTAACCTAGCCTACCACAAACTGCTTTTGAAGAAAAACAAGTTTTTATAAATTAAAATATCACAAATTTTCCTGGTTTTCTTTGCAATATGCAAACACGCAAGTTGATAGAATGTTAATTTTAATCAACAACAAAAAAACATCATTTTTTTCCCAAAGAAGGAATTAGAAACCATGAAGAATATCAAAATTTTGACAAATATCCACAAGAGCGAATGGTTCCATCATCTTTATCGTGTTCAGACATGTTTGTACATGTTTTTCCTGAAATGCTATGTCTGGTCTACAGAAAAAAAAAGTTTAACCGAACCTAATCTAACCAAACCTAACCCTTTGTTTGCCTCATGGAGGTAAAATGTGTGCAAAACTTATCCTGTAGATACCTTAAGCACCAATAATACCCTTTTAATTTTAATGGTCTTTTAAAGGCAAGAGCTTAGACTAGGTTAACTTTATTTTTCCTGAAGCTTAGCTTTATTCTTCATTATATATTAACTCACTTCAAGCCCTACTTTTTGCTATTATTTTGCTTGCCAACCGAAAAGCAAGGAGTAAATTGCATGACTCAGACATGCGCCAGCACTGCTTTTCGATAGTCGCCAAATCGTCGACCCCGCAGTGAGAGCGCCGGGAGTGGCTGAAATGCAGCATGTTGGCTGATCTTGCATAAATTCCTGATATATATACGTCAAATATCGTTTGTCTTTCGAAATATGCGTGTCGCACATCGTTTCATCCTGTTTGCATGAACATGCTGTTTTGCAATTCGGCTCTTCTACGTCCGTTGTACCTCTGGGTAGCCGTTTACGTTATGAGTTACAAGGCAAATCGGCTCATGTACGTCCGATGGCTCATTTGGGTAGTCGTTTTACGTGATGCTAATTTATATTTAAATTTTTAGTTTTTGTTTTCCTGACGCAAGTCGGCTCATCTACATCCGACGGCACCGCTAGGTAGCCATTTATTTCTAATTGGGAAGCAAATCGGCTCATGTACGTCCGACACCATGCGGGGATGGCTATTTACGTGTTTCTTACGAGTGTTTCGCGGTCATGCATTGCGAGTTGATGCGAGTGTTGGTGGTGTGGTGCCTACAGTGCTCCTGCTAGTTTTGTGGCATACAGATATTCAAATAGCAATTGAAGGAGTTTTGGGTGCTTGTCACCGATAAGCGATGAAAGCGATAGGGTGATGCCATCTCTTTGGCAGAAAGCCTTAAGTGGTTGTCTTTGAGACCTAAAGCTACTACAGTCTAGCAGGATGTGGCCTATGCTGAACGTGGTGTTGCACGTGCCGCAGTGAGGTGTTGTATATTGGTCACCCTCTAATTGAGGCTGTGTTAGTTGTGTGCAACCAGTTCTAAGTCTAGTGAGGATGACCTCTTTTTGTCAGTGAGATTGATTTGATGTGTTCCATGTGCCTATCGTTGGTTTGATTCCGTAGGTGTGGTTGGATCTGTGTTGTGCTGTGTCCATGTGTTCTGTTGATGTTGGTGAATGTGGCGTTGTAGGAGTGCTTTGCAATCGTCTACCGAATATTCCACGCTAGGGTAAATGTTCAATGCTAAGGCTTGCTTTGCGAGTCGGTCTGCTTCTTCGTTACCTGGGATGTTGGCGTGGCCCGGAATCCAGAGGAAGGAAAAGTTCATGTTTACGTTGTGGGCCACGAGTTGTTGGATTCTATCAATGAAGCGATGTGGACAGTCGTGAGTGTTGCTAATTGACTGGAGGACGGATTGGGAGTATGAACAAATTACTACTTTTCTAGCCTTTACGCCTCATGATAATTGTGATAGCGGCCAGAATGGCTATTGCTTCAGCGGAGTAGATGGAGAAGTTATCCGGTAGACGCTTGGAAAGTCTGAGACTTGGTCCAGTAATGCCGATGCCTACATTAGCCTCGTGTTTCGACCCATCCGTGAATACGGGTGATTTGTGGTTGTCATCGGCGAACTTGCGGTAGATGCCAAGAATTTCCGCCGATGTGATAGTGGATTACTTCTCCGAGAGCAGGTACTCGACCTTTGGTTGACTGAAAGCCCAGAATGGCCTAGTGGGCGGTCGAGCTGCAGTGGATGGCATTGTGAGGTTAAGATCTGAGAGGGCCGTGGCAATTTGAATGCTGTATGGTGGAAGTTTGCGCGCAAATCGGCTCTTGTCGTATTTGTCAGGCGTAAAGCAGCGCTGTGCTGGATTATTTTTAATGGATTTGATTTTGATGTGGTAGCGGCACAGCTGTTCTGTCCTCCTGACGTGGAGTGCGGGAGTGTTTGAGTCCACTAGAAGATTGGCTATCGGTGTGGTGCTGAGGGCACCTGTGGCTGCTCTGATGCAGCTGTTCTGGATGATTTCTAACTTTCGGCTCTGACTTTCTGAAATGGTGGCAAAAATGATGCTGCTGTATTCTAGGATGGGTCGTATGATTGATGTGTACAGTCGCGGTAGTGTTTTCCTGTCTCCGCCCCAGTCTGTGCCTGCAAGTGCACGTAGTATGTTGACGCGCTTCGCGCATCGCTTCGAGATGGGGGTGATGTGGGTGTTGAAACTGAGTTTTTCGTCTAAATGTACTCCTAAGAACTTGAAGCATTTCACCTGTTCGATGGCTTTGCCATCGATTTTAAGTATAGTTTTTGGTATGGGGCGGAGACGATTATATGTCACGGTGACCGATTTTTCTGCGGACAGGGTGAAGCCCCAAGTCTTGCACCACTTTCCAATGTGGTCTAGTCCTGCTTGAATGTTTTTTTTTCAGCTTTAAGGAAGCATTGTGATGTTGTCCAAATGGCTATGTCGTCCGCGAAAAGTGAATATTGACGTGAAGTGCCAGTGTGGTCAGCAAGTATGTCGCTGATCATGATGATGAAGAGGCTCGGTGAGAGCACACTCCCCTGAGCCAGGCCCTGCTCATGAGTTGTGGTGTTCATTTTTGATGTGACACTGACGCATCGGACCTTAAGGGTCTAAGGAAGTTGAGAATGAAGTGTGCCATGTGTTCGCGTAGGCCTATCTTGTGGAGTTTGTGTGTCAGTGCGAACTTGTGTACTCGGTCGAATGCGGCAGTGATGTCTAAGTAGGGAGCTACTGTTGTGGGTTTGATGCGTAGACCACTTTTTACGTCATGCACTAATCCAATGAGATTGTCTGTAGTTGATTTTTGACGTTGGAAGCCGTATTGAAATTCGTCGAGCAGGTCGTTGTGTTCGAGAAATTTCCTCAGTCGTTTGTTGACCATGCGTTCGACTAACTTGCTAGCACAGCTAGTAAGTGAGATGACCTTTTGGGGTGGAGTGATCTTGCAGCTCTCTCGGCAGGGTGCGGGAAACGTGTCGCTTTGGTACAGTTCATTTATGGCCGCTAGTAGGTACGCCAGGGAGTTTTTGCTAAGTCGTTTAAGAATCTGGTAATGGATGTCGTCCGGCCCAACCGACGTGTTTCCACACTTGCTGAGGGCAAGGTGTAATTCGTGCATAGTAAACGACTGCTTGTAGATTTCTATATTGCTAGAGCTAAAATTTGCTTTGGAGGCAAGGGCGTCTAGAGCGCTTACTATAGTGGTGTCGTAGTTGCTGTTGTCAGATACGCTGGCGTAGTGTAGTCAAGTGGTCTTCGACTTGTTGTGGGTCAGTGATATCCTGTCCTTTCACCGTCAGCTGGGGAAGGGGCCTGGTGGTGGGCATTTCAGGTTGAGACGCTTCATCAGGTCCCAGATTCTGCCGGTAGGGGTGAACCTATTGCATTGAGAGGCAAAATATTGCCAACAGTTTTGTCGTGCTGTTCGAATTGTGTACCGGCAGTGTTTTTGAGATTGTCTGTATGCTGATAGGTGTGCTTCGCAGACGCATCTTTTGAATTGTTTGTGGGCACGGCGCCGTGCGGCGATTGCCCTTTGCCAGTCCGGGGTCCACCATGGCGTAGATGCCTTTTTCCTAGGTGTGCTACTTTTTGGGACTGAGTCTCGTGCTGCTGAGCTGATGACCCTTAGGATTGTCTCGATCTTACTGGTCTTTGAAGTTGCTAGGTTGAGGTCCACCTGTTCCTCGAGTTTAGCCCAGTCCGCTCTTTTCAAGTTCCAAGTTTGTCGAAATAGCTTAGCAAGATTGTCCGTGCTGAGCCTAATTGTGATTGGGTAGTGGTCGCTCAGCCCGGGAATGTCTGAAACTGACCAGTCAAATAGTAAGCTAAGTCGTTGGGAGCAGCACGTTAAGTCAATGCAACTGTCCGATCCTCCTAAGGTCGGGTTGTAGGGGGTGGCGGCCCAGGTGTTAAGAAGTACTATGTTGTGGTCCGAAATAAACTGGTGAATTTCGCGCCATCTAGCGTCAGTCTGGTCGCTTCCCCAGGAGGGGTGTTCAGCATTAAAGTCTCCCATAATGAGAACTGGCGGAGGGGCCTGAAGCAGCAAGTCTCTCAGCTCCTATGGTGTGGGGGGTTTCAGCTGACGGCGAGATGCATAGTGAGATGACTGTGGTTTGGCAATGGGCAATTTTGATACTGATTGCTACGCAATTCAGGGGAGTATTTAACGTTACTCGACGGTGAGGTATGCTGTTTGCAATGAGTATGGCTGCGCTATATTTCCTATTTGGGCCGTTTACGTTGTCGACGTGCCAAGTGTAATTTGGGATTTTGTTCCAAGTGGAGTCAGAATCTCGATAGTGAGTTTCTTGGAGCGCAGCTAGTGGTTTTTGTTGCAAGAATTCAGAGTTGAATTATATGAACTTGCCTGGAAGGCCACCGGTGTTCCACTGCAGAAAAAGTCCCATTGCCGAACGCGTTTAGTGACTGTTGGTGTTCCTATACTGGGGTGGTGTCGGTGTCGAGTTGGGGAGAAAGGTTGAACCGGTGAACGGAGAGAGGGTTGGGAGGTGACCCAGACAGCGGTGGTAGCCTGGACCTGGTCGCACGGGTCCTGGGAGGTGATTGGGTAGAGTGGCGGCGTGAGTTGCGCTTGGGAGCCGCGGTGGGTTCGGGTGGGATTAGTTGGTCTGGAGTTGTGGGTTCGACGGGCTTGGAAGGAATGGTAGGTTCAGTCTGAGTACTGGCTTCAGACGAGGTTTTGGAGTGGGTTTGGGTGGGTGTGCAGGAGGTGGTGGGTGGTTCGGTTTGGCAGGAGGTGGCCGTGGACTTGCGGGTGGTCTGGGTGGATGTTGTGGTGGCCTTGGCTCTAGGCATTAGTTTGGGCCGGCCGGATGGGTGTGGTAGGGGCCGAGGCCCTGGAGGAAGCAGTGGAGGGAAGGCTTCAGGGTGGCTAGGTGGGCCCTGGCCGGTTGGAGGCGGTGGCGCGAAGTGGTACGGCCAGGTCCCGTGGGGATGGGATGTGGATGGGATGGGGACCGGGTCTGGGTCTGATGTGTGTTGGATGAGGGATGATGCGGGGCGGATAGTGGGATGGTGGTGGACATGGGCCGGGTCTGAGATTGAGTGGGAAGGGAAGGAAGCCCATTCCTCGGTGGGGTGGACGTGGGAAGTCGGTCCCGCGGTGGAAAGGGTGTGGGAGGAGGTCGGGTCGATGGTGAAGGGGATGTGGATAAGGGCCAGGTCTGAAGTGGAGTGGATGTGGGAGGAGGCCAGGTCTTGGGTGGGGTGGGGTGGGAAGGAGTGGTGATCGGTGAGGTCGAGGGGCGGTGGATCGGGGAGGTCGGGGATCGGAGGAGCGTCGAGGAGGGAGGTGTGCCGGGCTCCGGGAGCCGGCTGCTGGTGGGATGGTAGGGCGGGTGGGAGCTGGTGTTGGAAGGTGTGTGGGTTTAGGTGTGGAGAGCGTCGCTGCGTAGCTTCGCCCGGCGGTAGGTGCGGTTTGGAGAGGTGCAGTTGTGGCTGTGTGAGTGTCATTGGTGGTGCGGCGTAGGTGCTGTCGTGCTGTTGCATGTGGCACCCGGTGAGTTGCCGCATACCGGCACACCTCCTTTTCGTATACCCACTTGGGACAGTCGGGGTCGGTGGAGGGGTGCGGCCCATCACAGCCTTCACACTTCCTTTCGGAGGAGTTGCAGTCGGATGCCGCGTGGTGCCCGGCGCACTGGCTGCATCTGGGAGTTGGCGACGCGCATGCGCGTTCGCCATGTCCATAACGCAAGCAGAACCGGCACCGTAGTGGCAGAGGCACGTAGAGGCGGACCTCGTAGGCCTTGTTGTGTATGTGGACGTGTGATGGTAGGTGTTGTGAGTCGAAAGTCAGTCCTAGAAATTTGTGAGTCGAACGTGCCTCCCGTTTAATCTGGCTGATTGTAACTGTGACATCCAGGAGGGCTGAGGCGTCGAATAGTGCGGCGATGCTGTCAAGTGGTAAGCTATCCAGCTCTGGGGCGCAAATGTAGCCCCGGCTGGTGTTCAAAATGCGGTGTAACGTGAATGAGCAGCGCTGGTTGTTAAAGGTGATTGTGTTTAGTGGAGTTTGTGTCCGCGCTGCTCTGTGTTTGGACTATGATGTGTGTGGTGTGCATGTGGACCTTGAAGTGTGTTGAATTAAGAATGTGTCTGAGTGTCCTCTCGAGAGTGAAAGGAGACTCCTATGTAATGTTGTGTCCTGTCTCTGTATACGTACCTACTAGGTAGGTGCCTTGTGTGGTGCTGGCGGCGGGCGTCATGGTGTGTTCGGTCCCGGCTCCCGCAAGTGTCCCTCCTGACTGAAGAACTACCCGGATTTGCTGCACCCTGGACCGAGCTTTCGCTCTCTGGTCCCTGCCCCGGCCGCAATGGCCCAAGACAGTGGGCTCGACACCGTTAGGTTTCCTCCGGGGGGTAAAGGTTAGTTGGGAGACAGAGAGAAGTTGGGGATTTGGTGTGGGAGATATTCCTTCTAGAGTCGCAGGAGTGCTCCCTAGGGTCCCTGGAGCTCTTCGTCTCTTCACTTCTTCTTTTGCTACAGGTTTGTATTCTGCTCAAACCTTGGTCCTTCCTGCTGCTCTTCTGGCTTGCTGACTGCGGGCGTCGATCGTGCTGTGAGAAGAGCGTGTCTGATCTCAACGCCCGTCGACCGAAAGTCGATGTTGACATAACGAAACCGGTTTTGTTGCACCAACCCTGCACCTTCCGGACAGCCATCTGGAGTTGTCTCTCAGCCGTGTGTAGAGAGCGTGAAGAAAACCATATGGCGAAATCATCCACGAAAAGCGCTTTCCCTTCGAAAGTCGGCAGTGAGGTACCCTCGTCGTTGATAGAAATGGCAAACAATGCTACGCTCAGTACACTCCCCTGCGGGACTCCGTTGACTTGTGAAAAGGTGTCAGATAGGGAGTTTCCTATTCTATCGCGAAAAGTTCTGGAGGATAAAAATTGGACAAGAAGACCCCATGGAGCCTCTGACACCCATATTGTGTAGCTTCATCAGAATACCGTGACGCCACGTCGTGTCATATGCGCCGTCAATGTCAAAAAATATTACAGCTGTATGGTGGCGCTTCATAAACCCAGAGCGCACAACGGAGTCGAGTGTTAAAATGTGGTCAAGTGTGCTATGGTGTTTTCGGAAGCCACTCTGTATCACAGTAAGGATATTGTTTTGTTCTAAAACTACATCAATCGGACATTCAACATTTTTAAAAAAACATTTTACACAGGGAGCAAGTCAGCGAGATGGGACGGTAATGTAGTGGGTCCTTGCCAGGTGTATTTGGTTTACGTCTGATCACTATAATTGCCTCCCGCCACGAAGGTGGAAATGTGCCTGATGTCCACATTCCATTTAGGGCTTCCAAGAGTGCTTCTAAAGCAGCAGCTGGTAAACGTTTTATAATATCATTATGCAGCGTGTCCGGACCCTCTGCCACACTCTTCAGTGTGCTGATTGCTGCAGTTAATTCGGAAATGGAAAATGGTATGTTGTACTGGAGGACGTCTGTGGTGGAAAAATCAAGAGGACGTGCCTTGTGCTGTTCCTTATGTCTCAAAAATCGCTCGTTATTTGTGTTTTCCGAGCGTGCCGACAAAGCACATCCTATTTTGTCAGCCACTTCTTCCGGGTCGATGATGTCCTGTCCTGCCATGTGCAAGACAGGGAGAGGAACTGGGGCGTGTTTTTCAGAGACACGCTTAATGTGGTACCATACAGTCGACAGTAACATGGAACGATTTAACGTGTTTACATACGATTTCCACGAGTCTCGTTTCGCCTCGGCGATAGTGTGTCTGGCGAGCGCTCATGCTTTGCGAAAAGCTATTAAATTGTATGTGCAACTATTATTATTAAATATACGAAATGCCCTCTTCCTAGCACGAATAGCCTCTCGACACTTATCCGACCACCACGGGACTGGAACACGAATCGACGTTCCCGATGATCGTGGGATGTGCCGCTGAGCACTCTGCAGAGTCGCCGTAGTAAGAGTCTCCACGGAGATGACCGATTCATCTGAGTGGTCGCGGAGTGTGCTTTCGTGGTTCGATTGGAAGGCCTCCCAGTCGGCTCGGTGAAATAGCCACTTTGAAGGTCGTCGACCAACCGTAACACGACCAACGCAATGTGAGTAAACGGGGAAATGGTCACTGTTGTGTGGATCACTATCCACCGACCATTCTACAAAAGGTGCAATTTCTGGGCTGCAAAGGGTGAGGTCCAGTACGGACGTCTGTCCAGTCGGTAATGTAAAATGTGTTGGTGTTCCCGTGTTAAGAATACAGAGGGAAATCGTTTATAAAACGTTCCATTGCACGTCCACGGCTAGTAAACGTGGTTGAGCCTCAAAGAGAGTGGTGTGCATTAAAATCGCCACACCATCACCGGTGGGGTGAGTTGATCCACAGCTTCAGAGAGATCAAAAAGCGGAAACGGTCTGCCCGGCGGTAGGTATATGCTGCATATGATGACGGCATGGTTGTATATTACCACATGAGCAGCGACACACTGAATATTTGAAGAGAGAGGTGCATGTGTGAATGGGACAGAGTTGTGCACAGCAAGAAGCACACCGCCATGTGACACAGTGCTAAACGGTACATCTTTTCGTAAAATAAGTGTATTTTTTTGTTGAAATGGAGCACCTGGAGCCAGTTTAGTTTCCTGTATACATACAACCGACGGCGCACGGGAACTTAAAAAATGTTGGAGGTCATTGAGGCTGGATTTGATTCCCATACAGTTCTACTGTAAAACTACGATGTGGATAAGTTAATACTAAAAACATGTGCGTTGTCAAAAGATATACGTAAATAAGATGATTAGTATATATCACAAACTCAGCGACAGCTTGGTCAGTTAATAAAGACGAAAAAATATAGACCAGATTGCAACATGTGGACGTCATTGTTGCTAGAAAAGATCGGGGGGGTAAAATCGGGCGGGAGCGGTCGGAGTCCCGGTGCCCTGTCTCGAAGGAGAGTCCATCGAGGACTCGAGAGGCAGCTCCGACTAGGGCCGAGTGAGTATGTCCTGGGGCGGGACCTCTATGGGCCACCCCGCGGTGAAGATTCAGACAGAGGTAGCGCTCGCTTCTGCGGGACACTCAGATGCGGCGGAGGCGGGGAAGGACCTATTTCGGATGCTCCCACCGGCCCCTTTACTCGCTGTCGCGGCGATGGGGTGACTGACCTTGGGGGAGGCGCCATGCTGGTACCTTGGTGGCCCTTGACCCGGGCCTTTTCCATTTGGGCGAGCCGTGCTCATTTTGCTGCGCGGGCACGCCTTTCGGCTTCCTGACATTGCAAGCTGACGTCTGGAATTTGGATTGGTCGGTGCGTGTTTCTGGACGGCGATGCAAGTGCGGATGTAAATGTTGAGGGCGAGGGCGAGGGCGAGGGCGAGGGCGAGGCCTGGCTCTCGGGAAGGGGGAGGATTTGGGGAGCGAGGAGGTGGATTTAGAGGTGGTGGTGAGGCGCGAGGGAAGGGATGGGAGGCTGGAGGGCTGACGGGACGTGGGAGGCGGGGATTTCGAGATGGGTGGGGAGGGGCTGGAATTAAATGGGAAGGACCGAGGAGGCCTCTTTCCCCGTTGGACAAGCGTACACGCCCCGCCCTCGGGCATTGATCTGGTGGGGGCTTCTAATGGGAGAACGGTGTCACTCGTGGAGGGTGGGCCGTCGGTCGTATCGGCGTCGTTTTGGGTTGGCTGGCCCTGTCTCACTTGCGACGCAGGAGGCACTCCAAAGGAGTGAAGAAGAGCTGTCAGTTGGGCCATCAGCTCAAAGGCTCTGTAGGGCTGTGTGCTGTGGAATAGACCTGTTTTTCACTTTTGACGCGTACGATATTCTGGGATGAGATCGTTCATATTGATCCCTTTCCTCCCGAAACGTTATTTTTGGTGTGTGCTTGATATCAACTATCTCCTCTCTGATGTAAGTCGGGCAGGTTCGGTCGTAAGAAGTGCGAGGGTCCTGCCCCACGCCACAGTTCGCACAAAATGGGATTTCCCAGGTGCAGCTTTCGCCGTCATGTTCCCGGGAGGCGCACCTGCCACATACAGGGTGATTCCGGGAGTATTTGTTGGTATGTTCGAACTTCTGACACTGAAAACATCTCATCGGATTGGGGGAAAAAACACGGACCTTCACACGGACGTACCCCATACGTATTTCGGAGGGAATATCAGTGGTATTGAATGTTAATATCACGTTGTTTGTCGTAATAAGTTCCCAGCCTCTCCTCACCTTCATTCTCCTTGCCTCAGTCACCCCAAACTCCGACAATCCGTCGACAATCTCCTCCTCCGGCACCTCTCTCAGGTCAAAGCAGTTGATAGGGTATCGCGAAGTATTTCTTTTTTGTCTTGTGCGGTTCTATGGTGATTTGAATGTTCTCTTCGACCCCACTCTCATTTTTGCGGACACTGAATCTAAACTCAGATAATTTCAATGCGGTCTCCGCCTCCTCTCCTCGTGTAAATTATACCTCCAAGGCACCATGGCTTAATTTCTCACAGCGTAAG
Organism: Ashinkailepas kermadecensis; assembly: GCA_034440615.1. Lineage (NCBI taxonomy): Eukaryota > Metazoa > Arthropoda > Thecostraca > Neolepadidae > Ashinkailepas > Ashinkailepas kermadecensis. Next base: position 82,864 of record JAOTOM010004106.1, on the reverse strand, counting down.
ATTTTGCCAAATTTTGCCATCTCGCCTTTGAAAGGGTGATAGCGAGGCGAGGCACCTCGTCTTTCCTCGAAAGATAAGTATACGTGGGGCAGAGAAGCTATTTGTCTTGTCTCCACGAGAGGGATCAGGGGTGTTTTTTTTTTGTGTGTGCTGTGAATGCCATGTGTTGTCTTGATTTCGGTTCCCTGTGGCACCCCACCACAAAGGGGCCCTACTGGGGGGACGCCTGGGTCCCGCGGACGGGAGGACGCCAGGTGCCCGAGGAGCTATGCGGGGCGGTGCGGCGCCTTCGTACGGCCGGGAGAGAGAGACACTCACCATCCCGACCGCACTAACAGCGCCGCCCCGTATTGCTCGTAGTATG